>CM034408.1:11917500-12345000 GCA_019925095.2 Dendrolimus kikuchii
GTGTGTGTGTGTGTGTGTGTGTGTAACTCAAGAACGGCTGGACCCCATTTTTTATAATCTTTGGTTTTGTGTGGTACGTAAATATTGATAATAAAATAGGCTTGCAATAAATTTTGCAAAACTTACCGCTTGGTCCGTACTCGATTTTGAAGGTTTGTACAGTTAGTTCGATAGCGCCAATGTCACTAATGTCATTTGTCACACGCGCGACACTGAGGCGTGACGGTGAGCGGTTTATGGTATATTGCAAGCATTAAAAACAACCCTTCAGGTTTTTTGAATTTGTATCTACCCCAATAAGTAGAATAACTATGAACGTATCGATAACATTTGCAGAAATGTTTTAAATAAATTAGATTTGGAACTCCGCCTGCTTCCGCAATTGACAGCTCACACCACGCACGCTTATAGTTTATTTGTAATAACTAATGTCCACTGCAAATCAATGACATAGGTACTAGAATGGTTTAGATTAACAATTAAACCCGGTAGGTGGCGCTGGATTTGTGTTTTAGATTTTTAGTTTTTCCGGGCAGGACAACGTCTGCTGGGATAAACGGCATTTTAACAAATTAAGAGCTTTCTTTACCTGAGATTTTAATGTGACTTGCATAGTTTTAGTTATTACTAGGCACCTAAAAGAGAACAGAAAAAAAAATTGTATAATATAAATAAAACTGTTATCATTACTTATGTAATTATAATTTTCCTGTAGGGATGTAATTTTGTCGGAAGTCTAAGGCATACAAATGTTGGTCCGAAATATCGTTGCAATAGCATTCTCATCAGCATGGTCCTCAACCAAATTTCCCCTGGTAATAAAGGCATACAAAAGTGTTGCCATGTAACAGCAAGGGTTATAATGAATAAACTAAAATCTTTATTGCCTTTACAAAGTGACTTTGGTATTAGGTTTAGTTCAAACATATATATATATATATATATATATTTAGATTAATTTAGATAATATACTTACATACATACATACACATAAATAATGCCTCCATAAATAGAATAGCGTAAAAGTGTATCCGAGTGGGATAGGAAAATATGCAGATTTTTTTTATTGCATGAGTTCAGCACACAGGCAGACGGTCCACCTGATGGAAAGCGGTTACCATTGCCTATAGATGTTTGAGACACCAAAGGTGCTACTAATGTGTTGTCGCTCTCTAAAGGCAGACTGAAACCTGGCTACTAATGTCGGAACACATCTCAAGTTTGTTATGACAGCATACTCTAGACCAGGGGTGATGGCCATCGAAGCGGGCAAATACCCTACCACCTGGCAATGGGCTCTTTTTGTTTTTGCCTTTTACGACAGGTTGCCCGGCCGCAGGAAATTGTATACTTTCTACGTTCCTGCATAGATATATAAGTCAAGGGAATAAATAGTAACTGAAGGAACAAATGCAAATTTAAAAAAGTTTAGATATAAAATTTAATATCTAGGCCCCGAAATAAATTGGAGTGTGACTGGTGAAAAGTAAACAAAAGTAATTTTGGCGGTTTTTTCTATGGTTTAAGCGATTGCATAAATGAACTTTTCAGTATTTTCTTCAGTCTATAAGTTTGGGATCGGTCTCAGATTTGTATATTATATACTAACTTTTGCATCAAGTTTCATCCGCCAATTTATTGATGTATATTTAGCATAGTTAAAGACCATGGTCAATACATGAACGTGACGCTATGTAAATACAGATAATAGATATCGGTGTTAAAGCTGACGATAAGATTGGGTATTTGTCTATATCATCAAAAGTGTCCAATCTTTTAAACGTGTAAATATGATATTTAATATTGATTAGAATATTTATGTGCATCACATTATTGATAAAGTTACTGTGTATATAGAATAGAATAGAATATACTTTATTATACAATAAAATCAATGAAATAATACACAAAAACAGCATAGAATTAGGTACAAATGGTGGTCTTATCGCTGACAGCGATCTCTTCCAGACAACCTTGGGATGAAGAGAGAAATGTGCCACAAAACCTATATACATATATATATATATATATATATATATATATATATATATATATATATATAATAATCATCGGCAGACAAACGCACACATTGTATATCCCCAAATTAAGCAAGTTACGCTTGTGTTATGGGTAATATACAACGGACTACTCTGGGGCCGATCCTAGACACCCAGACCATAGTAAATGACGGAGAAAATACGTTTCCGAAATTTACTATACCAGGAATCGAACCCGGAGCCTCTGCGTTGAAGTGAGATAGGCCGGCAAAGGCTTAGCCCGCTCAACCACAGAGGCCGTATATATATATATAGTTTAAGTTAAATTAAGAACAATTAAAAAATCAATATACTACAAGAATATTCGTCGCCTTATTTTGTACTCCCCTCACGGAGATTCAGCCATGGGCTCTCACCAGTGGTGCTTCCTCCCATTCTACGGTGTAACTATCATCGACGCACCACACAACTTAGATTAACTTTAACCCCCATACTACCCAAAAAATAAACGTAACTTGCTTAGCTTACGAATATACAGTTTGTACGTTTGTATGTCGACTACCGATACTTAATAATAAATATGACTTCCTTATTACTAATACAAAGATTTCTTTGAATCAAACAATAATTGATGTTATCATATATTTTCATTATAAAGGAAAACCGAAATGAATGGTTATTAAATGACTTGTATGTGGGTTTTTTGAAGATTATATTGTTCGCATTACCTGTAATTTCAATAATTTTTGCATATTGTGTTTCACGTGGTATTTGGGTGACGTCCGTGGACGACTTATGTTTCTGTATGAGTAATATTATTTAATACCTAAAGGTAACAAAGTTTAATATATTTTCACTGCGGTTTATACTTGTATATCACAGCTAATTATATCAAAACATACTAAGGCTAGAGTAAAGGGGAGGGGAACTTTTGGACCGAAGAAATGTAATGGATTGAGATAAGGCTTAAAAAGCGTTATATATTTCTATTACAAAATGTAAAACATCAGCCCTAAATTCTATCTGGAAGACGAGAAATCTTATAAAATTCTAGACATTACGTGTCTGTACATTGAAGGTATTTAAAAAAACAATAAATGGCAAAGAAGCAATTGAGGTGTGTATGAATAAGCCTGAATGGCGCTCTGTTGTCCGTGCCTACCCCGCAAGGTAACTGGCGTGAAGTTATATATGTATGTATGTAAAAAAAACAACTGGAATAGACTATATAAACGATAAAGAACATTTTGCATTTTTTATTAGATTTCTTGTATGTTTGCCGATTTGTTTGTTTGTTCGCGATTCACGTAAAAACTACTGGGCAAATTTCGATGCGGTTGTCGCTGATCGACAGTAAATTCTTAGATTTAAAATGCACTACTTTTTATCCCACAAATCCCGTGGGGATTATTCTGGGAATTATTTAAAATGGCCAGACTAAAAAAGAAATCGTATTCCCATGTGATTTTTTCACTGGTCGGTAGCCAATTTTATGTAATAAAATGTGTGATATTTTTTGTCTGTTTTTTAATTTTCCCGGGAGTGGTTTGATCGAGTTCATAAAAATAAGCTTATTCCGACACAGTTTCCACCAAAACGATAGCTTACATTCTTTTTTAAATGCTACGGTACTTTGTGCCCCAGGAATCCCGTGGGAATTTCAAGTCAAGCGTGGATTAAGTCGCGGGCATATCCTAGACACAAATAAAATAAGTTATCAATTACGATAATCGATTTATGGCAATGAATTTCAATAGTTAATAATATAATATGAAAACACTTGCACCGTTCTATAAATTCATTCAAAATAACTGAACCCACTACAATAATAAAAAATATCAAATGTAATAAAAATAAATCTTTTAATCACTCCCTTTTCATTTTATAATCTGGGTCCAAGAATATATGAAAGCATAGCCGTCTGCTTTAGCATAGCTATAGATGTTTCGTATTTCTATAAAAATATAGTGTACATTTTCCAAAATTAATTTATTAACATTGAAAAGAAAATTGAAATTTGACCAATATCATCGACTGAGGTATATAATGAAGCATCACGTTTAAGTCTGACAGAACCCTGTCAGACATAATAGCGAAGGAACCTTAGAAATAAAATTATACTCAATTGAATTTCGGACTGAGTCGTAAAACATAGTAAAACGGATTTTATTTTTAGAGGAATCGTCTATATGCAAGTCCAACTCGTGCAAAGCTTGATTTAGAGTTGGTTTCTGTATTGTTTCTAACAAGATTTTTTTTACAATGAATAGTTACTGCTGTACCGACGCGACCTTTAGCATATACACAACGAAAAAATATTTTAAATATAGGAAAAACCAAGGAATTATATCTTTATGTGTAATAAAACGCAAATTTTACGGTTAGTTTATGTGCTCTAACGTCTGACATTAATTGATTACGAAATTAGTTGATTTTCTTACATAATTGAAAACAACCTTGTAAAATGTTAAGAGCGTGACAAATGCGTCATTTAAAAAAGAATAACATATTAGTAGTATTTCTTCTATAGTTAAAATGACTTTATGTATGAGTGGTGATACCTTTGTGCTCGATCCTACCCGACTTCCGAAAGAAGACTCCTACCTCCGTCTAAGTAGCATAGACTAGAGTACGCAAGAGTTAAATCTTGTGTTCCAGAGATAAAAGAGTTAGACATAAAAACAGCACCCATATTACAACTTGCTATATTAATACAGCATATAGGAATCATATAGTGTAGTAATAGACCTTCTGCCGATTTTATTTGCGTACCTTCAATATTTCAAGGAGCATGCGTTATATGTTATGTTTGTAAGTTTTTTTTAATTGCAGGGTCCAGTAGACAGGCAGTCGGCCCACTTGATGGAAAGCGGTTACCATCGCCTATAGACATTTGCAACACCAAAGGTGCTACAAATGCGCTGCTGCTCTCTTAAGGGAGACTGGAACCTGGTCACTAATGCCGGAACACAACTCAAGGTTGTTATGGCCACATACTTTAGACCAGGGGTCGTAGCCATCCAGTCGGGCAAATGCCCTATCACCTGGCTGTGGGTTGTTTGGTCGCCTCTTACGACAGGCCGCCCGGCCGCAGGGAATTGTACTCTTTCTCCGATTCTGCACGGATAAAACTATTGACAAATGTCAATTAAACACTTAGTAATTCCGTCTATAATTGACTATTGTTAAAATGTAATTAATAATAATAATTGTGTGATTTTTATAAATATAGTATATAGTGTACAAAATTTAATTAATGAAGTACTGATGTGTGTGGTACTTTCGATCAACCACTGTACTTGTCATTTCCGTTGATAAAATCAATTTATGAGGACTGTTTACTAAAACACTCATGTGAGCGACATTTCCGGCTAACTACCGTCATAGACTTGTCTTTTTTCGATCTTATAATATAAAACCTGGCGGGAGTGGTGCACACTATTCAATGACAGTTAAGTGTGAGGACGATAAGTTCTGTCTGTGTAAATCAGAAAAATAATACATTAAAGAGATTTATGGATTGGAATGCTGCCTCTCATTTCTGGACCTTTTAAGTTTTTTCCCTAACCCCAGATCTGCAGCTCTCCTAGCAGTTCAGTCTTTTGTACTCTTATAATACCCACCTTTAGATTATAAAAACTATAAGTACTTAACAATCAAAAGAACTTTATTATAAAATTCCGTATAAACCAAATAGCGAAAATTAAATCCAATAAGAACAAAACACAAAAGCAGAGATCTCCCAGATTGAAACGTTCCAACATAAATCCACCACGTGCCTTTAAAGGTTTTCTGAACATAAAAACACCGCTGCGGGCAATAAATTATAACAACATAAACACCCAATATCGTCTGAACAAGACCGCACAAAAAAGTTAAAAGAGGTCTACGCTTTAACAAAGTAATGAGTAACAAAACAACGCTATAAATTTGAGCCTAAAGAGGTGTTATAATTAATGTTTTAAATGTAAAAGGATGACCGTAGAAGGGGTGGGTAATACCTTGTACTTTTGCTCGTAATCAGTTTAGTAAATACAACTATATAGTACTCTTCAATATTAATGTATTATAAACTGATAAAATATCAACGAGGTAGACAATGCATAGGCTCCCTTACGGCCTAGACACAACCTTGTCGCTGTGAGCGATAGCTAAGCGTAACGCGACGAGCAACATTCCACTAGACTCTGTCTCATGAAGACGTATCGCAGACGTGGCGTCACGGTCGTGCAAAGATAACATAATTTTAGAATAACTCCGATTTAATAGTATTGGTAAATGGAATAATAATATAACGTAAAGTTTACATTAAAACACTTGGTAAACACAACATAACACGTGCCTCGGCTGACCTGTTATAATTAATTCCATTTTTTGCCCCGGGACTAGTTTCGTGAGACGCACTCTAGATGTAGCGCTCGATGCCAACCACCTGCGTAGTATCGCTCGTCACGTAGCCCAAAGTCGTGGTGATGCCGTAAGTGTTGCTGATATCCATGAGAATCCTCTATGGCACCCTTCATTGTACATGGTAAGTGCATGTTCACCTACCCGATTTTGTCATTAATGATATTATTAGATGTATTCGGGTCTATTTATTTATTTTATTTTATTGGGAAACATATAATAATGAATCATTCTTACAATATACAAATACATGATTAATACACTTATCAGATAAGTTTCCACTAAGATATAGTTTATATTAGATATTAAGCTCATGTAACTATAGAAAAATTAAACGATGGTTCATATAAAAAATCTTTCTATCGACATGGTAATATTACTACCTATTTCAATCGTCATTTTTGCTTTTTTTGTGATAAAGATATCAAATAGACACAAATAAATATAACTGGGCGGCTTGTCTGTGATTTCAAAATTGTTTTGTAATAATACACAGACACTGTTATAAACTATATCATGAAGCCAGTCATCATCAGAAGTCGGAAGGCGCGAACATCCCATAATCGCGGGAACTTAAATCCGCCTGTCAACTGTCACTGTTTTGAGCTGACATATGACAGATTCAAGCTCACATGCAATACAAATTAAATTCCAAATAAGTGAAAATAATATACAATATCTGATATATCCATAGCTGGGCACCGTTAATCAAATAGTTAACTTCGTTAATCCCTAATCCGTTACTGAAATAGTTAACTTCGTTAAAAGTTAAAGCGTTACATTTCAGAAAATTTAACGCAAGTTAACGTTAATCGTTAATCCGTTAACACGTGATAAAAATTACATCTTCTTATAAAAACTGTTGGTTCTGGAAGTTAACAGTTTAGAAACAAAAAAAAGACGGGTATAATTATTATAGTGTTTAATATAGGCATGTTGACAAACAATATTTTTTCATTAATTTGGATTAAGATATTTTATTAAGATGACTAGTTACATTAGACGAATACTATAGAACACTATAATAAGACGAACTAATTTTAAGACGATTTGATAGTAATATAATGACCAATTGCTATATAGACGGATTGCTACATAGACCACTTACATCTTAGACGAAACTATACTAACCCGTCCAATTTAGTCATCTGGCATAATATGAACATTCATGAACATTAATATGTTGAAGTTCTCGTCTGAAATCGAGGCTCATTTCGGCTGTAGTATATATATCCTTGCCCGTGGAGAAAAGACGTTCAACTGCAGCGCTTGAGGGTATAGCAGTATTACATTTAATAAACAGATTTGCGAATATCTGTTCCCCGAGGAATGCCGCATCATTTAACGAGCTTTGCTCTTTAAAGATTTGTTATTGGATTAACGATTAACGGACTTTGGGAAATTTAACGGAAGTTAACGAATCCGTTAACATATTTTTAAGTTAACTTAAAAGTTAATCTGTTACTCGAAATGTTAACTTCGTTAATTAACGATTAACGGATTAACGCGTTAATGCCCAGCTATGGATATATCCTATATTATTTTCACTTATTTGGCATTTATTTTTTGCCTGTTTGAAAATTTGTCTCAAATAGATCCTGAAACAATTAACAAAAGCGGAAAAGTTAATGAAAGATTTAACCACTACGTGGTTGGACAGATTTCCGTGGTAGGCAAACCATTGGAAGACGTCCTATGAAGCTCTATTCTCTGATCAAGCGCAAGTTTTATTGTTAGAATTAATGCCTTTGTCCAAGTAAGGACCAAGTATTTTGAGGAAATCTAAAATAAAGTAAGCATAAGCATACAGGAAACGTATTTCGATGAAAATGTTAAGTATTACAAAAACACACCGGCAAAATTAGCGGACCGCTCGTAAAACCCACCATTTTTTTTAATGCATTTTTTTTTAAGTACTGGCTGGTTATACATTTTTTATTTACCTCTCATTTAGCTCATTCTCAAAGAAAAAGCTGACAGACATTTTTTTTTCTTCTTCAACGTCATCCGCAGCATACCCAAACGGATGGAGGCTCTAGTCAGAGCACAAGGAGGAATAAAAATTAATTTATTGACAGTTATGTATATTTTTAATATTAAAATTCCTTAATTTTTCATTTTTTCTAAGTTAACATGAAATCTGAGAAAAGTGCTCTTTGCTATGTTTCATTTTTTTAAATTAAAAGTTAGCTTAGACTCCACAAACTAAATTAACATCTCTTAATGTGTTATCATCACATTAAGAGATGTTAATTTAGTTGTAACTTAGTTCCTATATATAACCACTTTCTTAGTTTCTTGTTTTGTCTGTTCCGCTAATTGTGCCGGTGTGTGTACTATTTTAAACTTTCTTGTACATTTTGACTGTAGAATTGAGAAAATACGAATGACACAGACAGTTTAATATAATAATAGTTATAAACAGTATAAGTTCTAAGTTATTGCTTGCAATAACTTACTCAGAATGGGCTAATAAGTGTGACAAAGCTTAGCAACGTTCCACTGTTAATTAACATCACACACCTGGCTTTATTAATCAGCAGCTTGCCTTTTGTATTGCGATTTATCGGGTGTTTGATAATATGTTTTAAGTTAATATAAATGCCTATATCTGTACTAATAATAAAATAATGAAGAGATAAAGAATATAAAAATCAGTTTGATAAAGTTGATAGACTGGGTCGTCGTGGCTTGTCTTGTTTGAGGAATAGAACTTCACGGCATGCGACAATCAACGACATCGTCCACCGGTTTCTAGTCATCGTCAGGGTACTACTAGCTGTTCTTGAACCAAACGCACTGTGCCTCGACGATGGCAAGCGACCGGGCGGAATGCCGTTGATACCTTGGAAGATGGGACGCCCCCATGGGACGCATCGATACGTTAGCTACTTCACATCTTCCAAATACAGTCGTTACTGCCGGAGGAGCTGCCACACTTCAAGAAACACTGAAAAGCCGCGAATATGCATCTATCAGTGATGGATATATATTTGTGGCTTTCGGGGTTGAGACTTTAGGGCCATAGGAACGTGAGGCTAATTAACTTTGTCGAGACCTTTCAAGGCGATTGAAACAAGTATCGTGTCACCAAAGGGCAACGGATTAACGTAGCCATATAACGTGGGAATGCGGCCAGCATTTTGGGAACGCTCCCCACCGACAGCGATCTGGGCTACATTTTTTTACTTGTAAATATGTTTATAATAGTATTTAATTTTGACGTTTATTTTTGTTGAGTAGTGTGTGTAGTTTAATTTTTAAGATGGTTTAGTTTATAATTTTATTCTAATTTTATTGCCTAAAAAAAGGTATTGTAAAATCAGTCAAGTGTTTGTCAGTCAATGCACAATAAAGGGTTTCATACAGATTATTTCGTACTAAAAAAAATGGAATAAAAACAATAGGTAAATTTCATTACAGTTGGAAAGACAGATGCCCAAACTCGGTTAAACCCTATGTCATGGTACTCCTGACTCTCGCCTCCTCATTACTACAATAACTACCACTATAAAACATTACACTAAAACGACGATTTTCCACTATTTAATTTAGGGCATTTATCTACGAAACCAAATCAATATGCAATATGCGATAAACGAATTTAATCAAATGGGGCATATTTGACTTTAATTAATTAAAAAAAGATACTTAACAGATCTTGGTAAGGCCATTTTTGTTGAAATATATAGTTAAGTTCTACCACTTTGCATGTTTTTGCAATTTTACACTTCATAGCACAAAAGTTTAATGAGGGCTTACGAATTTCGAAGTAAATTTTTCCCCACTTAAACTTAAATATTAAGTTATTAAGGAACTTCATTATGACAAAGTGAAATGATCTAATAAAATTTACTGCTTCGAAATAACATTAGCTTGTTCAAATAAAGCTTACTAACATATTGGTTTAATGTTCACGCCCTGTTGTTAACACCGAAACTCGTTAGCTCGCTACTAAAATGTCGTAAATCTACTAAAAGCACTTAAAATAAATTTTACGTATAAGTCATTTTATACTAAGGTTTCCAATCAGAACACGATTAACTGACGTATCTATTGCCTTATAACTAAATAACAATTAAACGTAAAGATAATGTTTAGATATCTATTACTAAAGGCAAACACTGACCAATCATAATAGGGATGCGGACACATTATAATAAATTCTAGCATGACATTAGTTACCTTTAAAAAGACATCTCACTGTTTTACTTTTAAAATATCATGATGAAAATCATCTTAATTTTACTACTGTTTAAACAACAATCAATGTACTATTTGACTTATTTTGCTTGTACCTACTTACGACGTCATAAATAGTATGCTCGTACAAAATTTGTATGGATGTGACGTGACATTTGATGACACGATAAAATGTATCTCAATTTAATAATAATAATAAAGAATATAAATAAATATATGTGAAATAATAATAATAATAATCGGCAGACGAACACACACATCGTATATCCCCAAATTAAGCAAGTTACGCTTGTATTATGGGTAATATACAACGGACTACTCTGGGGCCGATCCCAGACACCAAGACCATAGTAAATAACGGAGAAAAGACGTATTCCGAAATTTTCTATACCAGGAATCGAACCCGGAGTCTCTGTTGCAGTGAGGTAGGCCGGCAAAGGCTTAGCCCGCTCAACCACAGAGGCCGTCAATTTATTTGACTGTCGCCTCTCTATTATAAGGTAATGATATCTTTTTTTTATGATAAACAGGTTCGCCTTTGGCCACGATCACGCCTAATATTAGACGATGATGTGGTCAAATATGGACCACGCTTACCTAAAAAATATCTATTCACACGAGACTTGAAGACTCCGGGATTGTACTTTTCGGGAAACACGGGGTCTGGTAGCGCATTCCTCAGCTCTGCCGTACGCAGAACTAACGTGGAAGCAAAACGCTTCGTTCGCACTGGTGGTGTTGTTGGGGAGTTTGTTGCGCTACTTCTTTCTTCTGCTTTAACAGTAACTAAAATTGTTTTCAAAGCGGTGCAAGACTCATGATCTTCAATAAGTAATTTGTAAGATTCCATTTTGACGCAATATATTAATTATCAACATTATACGAAACTCTTATTAGAAAAATTGAATATTAAACCTGGATTACATATCATTAGTTAAGCAGTAGTTAACTTGCGAATAAGTCCTTATCATCGTTTTGACAGATGGTATGAAAGGATTAACGAAAGTTGATGAAGTGAAAAGTGTTTGTCAGGGTCGTAGTAGGCGGAGATCCATTGTCTCTGGTAACCTCAATGGGAAACAGGCGTGACAGTATGTATGCATTCAGCAAAAACTTACTTACAAATATTTAAAAACAGTCATTTATGATTAGAATCGTATAAACAGAAGTTTTTATTTAATTGTTTGCAGAGACAGGCATACACTTCAATTTTAACGTATTTATAACTATATGTATGCAGTCACCAAGAATAACTACATTACCTACATTTCATAAGACTTTATCAAACTCCTATAAAGAGAAGCCTAATGATGCTTGACGTCTCTGAATGTGAACTATTCCCTCATTAGTCCCTTAGACAAGCTTAATACAAAGGTCTGATCATAACTTTCTGATTTATTCAGCTGTACGTCCATAAAGATCCTTTAAAGTGTCACTTTCAAATACTTCGAGCTCAAGTTGCACAATAAATATGAGTTGCTGTTAAATTAAGACATTAAACGTGCTAGGGTTTGTTCAGACTCAAATTACTGCTAAGTGACTCTTAATCAATTGACTAGGTTCTTAATTTATTATTTATTCGCCGGTGTGATTAAGCTTTAATTTTAAAGACCCATTGCTATTTTGGTCGCAGAACCCTAATCTTCAATGAAAATCCAGTCATGTAAAATTGGATAGCACATATTACAATTCATTTAAAAATTATTTCATTTTAAAGATACTATTTTAATTTCAAAATATCACTATAAAAATAATTTTAATAATTGTTTAAATCATAATTAATACACTATTTGACTCGCTACGACTTCGTAAGAATTCTATAACAAAATCTAGATAGTTTTGGTGTTTTATAAGATGATAATGTATGTGTGAGATGCTCTAACCTACAGGTTATACTGGTTTAATTTTTTGGACTGTATAGCGGAGATATGACCTAGATCCTTGCACTATAAAATCGGAAGCTCCACCAACCTTGACATCCGCCCTCTCTTGGCTCGGTTCAGCTTGCACTCGAGAATAGCGCACGGCGCTATGGTTTCACTTGAGAGCAATCACTTTGTACACAGATCAGGTCTTAATAACAGTTATTGGCACGACCAGTAAGTACAATTATTTGATTTATAAGAAAACAGGGAGCGCACGGCGCGATGTCGTTGTGGTTGGCAGCAAGCGTCCAAAACAGCTTCCCTTAACTTGCTGTGCATTGGCCGTCGCCTAACTCAGAAAGAGGGTATCCAACAAAATAAGTGGGGCGATATTTTACCTACTTATTATTGGCAAGGACAGAACAGTATATATATTTAAGGTTAAGTTGAATGATATGATAAGGAACAGTGTAATAAGGGAATATTGTGGAATGAAAGAAGATGCAATAACAAGAGTAAAAAAATTAATGTTAAGGTGGTATGGGCATGTAAAGAGAATAGATGAAAGTAGAATCATAAAACAAGTGTATGACAGTATTGTGAATGGTTGAGTTGGTGCCGGCAGACCACGACTTACACATCATGATTAAATAGCAGAAGTGTTAAAGAAAGCTCAGATAAAAAGCACCTCAGATAGACGTGCATGTAAAATTAGTTGAAGCTAAATTTGTTTGTCAAGATCGTTGGCAAATGGAGATCTATCGCCTCTGCCTAACTTATGGGAAACAGACGTAATAATATATGTATGTATAAGATAATAAAAAGCGTCTGTCTCGTTTCACAGTCAAGTGTCTGACTGTCAACTACCCTATTTCTTACTAGACGATTGTCATTCCTATCATATAAATATAATAAATTTTATCGATTTTGAATCGATTCTTTTCTACCCTAAAAAGAAGGAATATATAAAATCACACAATGGTATATTTGTAAGAGTACAGACACCAGGACAGCACCGGTTCTATGTCAGTAAGCAATCATTACTTCTGAAATAAAGCCATTTCAAGCATAAGACAACAAAAGCAATAGCAAATATCTCTCCAGAATGGTACATTCTTAAAGATATTGCACCTATAAAGGCTGGGTGGACACTGGCACAAGTTTATGTCACAATTCCGATGTTATCGAATGTGCAAATGTGCCTATTCATATTTTAAAGGCAGGGGGCTAACAATGCTGTAACACTGCAATATTCTTGTATCCTATGTACCATTGCTATCTATAGTCGCAAGAAAATTGTACATATTATAAGAATATGAAGTTTTAACATTGGTTTATGTAAATTTAAATCAAAATATACACTAATTGATGCGGTTTAACGACTCAAAATAAGTCCTAGCTTCCGGACCAAGAATACTCTACTCCTTTCTGGTCATTGCTGTCTCCTGTTAGCGACAGATTTGGAGCTCACGCAGATTTCATTTTGTTTAGTTAGTTCATTCTTATTTTTTACTTTTCAGTCTTATTATTTGTTGCTAATGGTTGTTATTTGATATTAAATTTGTTAATTAAAAATGGTTTCGATATTGAAACGTGCTTGAGGTAAGCCTTTTACTTTCCAAACTAAAGAAGCTTTCTATATAATTTGTAAAAATATTTCGAAAATGTGTACAATAGCAGTCCCAGCAGTATTATGACTGCCGCTCAATTAGTTGCTGAATCAACCAGAATATCATTGACTTCCAACGGAAAGGTGCTATCAGAAAGCAAATGTCATTCTTCAGGACAGGGACCAACAATTTAGTATTTAAAATATTAATCTTTATTATTTTAATATCGTTTAATATAATTAGTTTCATATTAAGTACTTGCCTATAAAAATATTAGTTTTTTTTATTTATGTACTGACTGTACACTACTACAAGCGCAAAAATGTCTCGAAGCTAATTTACCTGTACAAATATTATAACATTCTCTCGTAAGCTAATCGCAGTCCACTGATCGACATAGGACATCCCATGTTTGCGCCCCATATCCCCGTCCTTAGAGCTTCTCTCATCAGCCTCTATTGATGACTTCTGGCAGGTTATCGGTCCACTGAGCCCGAGGCCGTCTCACTGCTTACAATTTTTTTGTACATGCATTATTAATTCTTACAAAAATATTTTAAATTTTAAAAAGATAAGTACTTGAATATAAGCATAATCAAAGTGTGCAATCGGAGCCTACTTCGAAAGTAGCGAAAGAATTTTAAAATATTTTTACTCGCCAGTAAACTAGATAGATAATTGGCCGCTCCCTATATCTTACCCACCGTTCCTTTACCTTACTACGGTTAAAATTTGACATAAGCTCCATAAAAGTAATTTAAAAATTTAACCGATAGTAAGGCAAGTGAGTATATAGTAAGATATGGGAACTTCCAGGCCACCTAACTTAAGAGAAATAATTAACTAATCTGGCGATGTAGGTGGAGAAGAAAAAATATAAGACTGTACAATTTAAATATATATACACTAGTTTATTAATTTAATACATACATAAATCCAGACACATTTATAGAATACGTACGTATAATACGATATCACCTAAATAAATATATTTATTAACATTTTAAATGACAAGCATTTTATATTAACACTAGCGGTTCCGGCAGATATTGTCCTGCCCTGAAAAAATAGAAACCTAGAACCCGATTCCAGCGCCACCTAGTGGGTCTAATTGTGATCTAAAACATCCCGGGACCCACTCCATCACTATTTTTGTACACCTTGGGTTATATTATTGAAATTTCAGTAGGGATCCCTAATTTTTTTCTACTAATAAATATAGCCTATATCTATCTTGAATAATGTAGCATTATAAAGGTTAAATAATTTTGAAATCGGTCCGGTAGTTTTTAAGTTTATTCATTACAAACCTACAAAAATATAAATCTTCCCTCTTTATAATATTAGTATAGATACAATTACAATTACAATAGATAAATAAGTAAATGTTTATTATATTACACATATATATAATATTTTCTATGTGAGTTTTGAAAAGTAGGTAATGTTTTAGCCTATCTGACAGTAAGAGACAACGCACGCCTTCAACTTAATGAAAAATAATATATTTAGCATTTTAATTTAAACTAGTGGCCGCCCAGTGGTCGAAATTCGGTACCATAATTAATTTAAATTATAAGTTTTAACAATATTAAAATTCTGTTGTCAAAGACTATATATATTTCTATAATTACAGATATCGCCAAGGCTGCATTGTTAATTTGACTTTAACAATAGACAAAAGAGTATATATGCGTGTGTGTGTGTCAAATACATGGTAGTGTGTGTAATGTTTTTTTTTATTGATTTAATGTATTGTTTATGCATAATTAAAAAAAAAGGTTAAGCATTCGTCGTTTCTTCTCTATATAAACTATAAATGTGCAAAATTTCAAACTCCTCCGTCCGCGCAATTTTGGTAAAAATGGGTACAAAGTTTTTCCTTCACGTATTACTGATTGCGTGTTGATTCTATAACAGATACAATGAGTGAATCGGCAGTGCAGTTCAATTTAGTTATAACAATCGCCATTTAGCCGGCCAGTCCAAGGCTGGACGGCACTTAAATTTTATTATAAGGGTCCACTTAACCTGTGACGTGTATTCCAAGGAAAACAGAGGCACTTAGCCCTAATAGTCTCCTCGTTACAGTAAATAGTGGATTGATTTTATTTTCCAACAATTTTTGAACATTATGTAATGGTTTTAAAATAATCAGGAAGATGATGTAACAAATAAATATTTCTAATGAATGAGGTTGAAATACCCTCAATTATGAAAAGTGCAGCTTGATGCTAGGATTAAAATAATGGTACTGGGAAAAATAAAGAAAATTGATCACTGTCTTTCAATTTTCAACAAACGAAAATTGACTGAATTTTTGTCTCAGAATTTCTTTTTCATTATTTCATGGAACTGAAAATAAACGAAATTTTTATTATATAATTTACGATTTTACTGGAAATGATACTCGTAGTTTAAAAGAGTCTCATAAGTTGCCTCGGTTCTTATTTAAATTTTAAGAAGTAAAGTATTGTTACGACCTAGACGCCAACAAAGACAAATTCACACCTGCATACCTGTACAAACACATTTTATTACCTTTCGGGATTTGGTTCTTTTGTTTACTTTGTGTTCAAAATTTGTGATTAGAAAACAGGCCATTGTGTATTGTAATCTTTTAGGGCAGTCATTAGCCAGATGTGTCGGATTTAAAGTACAAACTGATTCTAAGAAATTCGGTCCACGCGGCCGGGCAAACATATTGCATCTGTGCAGTATAAAGCAATGCCTCGATTGAGGGACGAGGCAATCGAGCGATAACCGCGAGCAAAGCAAGACTTGTGTACATTCGGTAATCTATTTAGTGACGGACTTTGCGCGTGTTATTGAATTTGGACTTGCTGCGTTCGGTTATATTTGTACCTGTATTATACGTGTTTGTATAGTTCTAATAAAGTCTATAACAATTCCAACGGCATTTTAATTCAAGTACTGCAACTCGTAACAGTATCTAAATTTCTTAAATACTCCTAATACATACAAACATATATATATATGGTTTTGGTGGCTCAATGCCTAATGTTTCTACGTAATGATGTTGGTTCAAATTATGAATGAGAACATGTAACTTTAATATTTTTTCTGGCTTGATTATAGATATATTACTATAATCACTAGCTGAAGGTTAAGAAAAACTTCGCCAATAAAACTTATTCAATGAAATTATTAAAGTATAACACCCAACAATCTGTCATGAAAAGCGTGAAGATTATACTGTCCATGGCTCTGATGAATGAAGAGGCTTTTATTTTGTATTTATTATTTATTCCCTTTAAAGTTACTTTCTTGAGCTTTACAGACCATACGGTAACAACACAATCATTGTTCAATCATTTCGAACGGATCAGTTGCCGACAATAAGAACAATTCCAATATTATTGTAATAAGCCTGTAATGTAATTCACTTTATATTGTTTAACATTGAAGTAAGATTGAACAAATGTGGATGCGCTAAAACTTCACTGAATATAAGGTCTTCCTGTAAGTCGTCTTCTGCAGAAGCTCATGACTTCGATGGCAGTGAGTATAATTACTCTCCTCCACCGAGATCGGTTATGAGCATCCTGGAGGGTTAATTTTAATGAGGTGTCCAGGTGGTCAGCGACAAGGCCAATCCACCTGTTTGTACATCTACCATGAGATCTCTTACCTTCAACTTTCCCAATGACCAAAAGTCTTTCCATACTGTCGGGGTTCTTAGGAGCAATGTGGCTAAATTACTTCAATACATTGTTGGCGTATGGCTGAATTTAGGGTAAAATACATATCTTATCATCTTTAAAAATACCTTAAGTAATTATAATTATTGTATAAACAATAATAAATTTTCTATTCCATTCACTTTACTTGTAAAAAATTCTATGACTTTTTAAATCATCTTAAAAAATATCGTAGAATTTATACGAGCGTAAAAAGTATCTTAGTCGATGTGATTGTCTGCTACCCAATTATAAGTCATATCATACGCATCGCGAATATACTGCCTCCAATTATAAAGATACAAGCCCAATTGTGGGGTATATGGCTTAATTAAAGTTATCTGAAGCACACTACTACAAGTACAGACAAAACTACCTTTTATAAACATAGCAAAAAACACTCATATCATTGTTTCTAGCATGAATGTACGTATGTATCTGAGCAGCTACCGTTGCCCGTCTGCACTGCGTGCCAACAAAAACAAGATGGCGGCATTCCAATTTCAAATCGTTGTCATTATTGTTCCTATACTGATTCCTTTAGCAATCTAGTTAGGTATTCTTTTATGAGATAGTCGTAAATAAGAGATTGAAAACATATTGTTTTTGCTTTCAAACAGCATCGTACTAAACGATTGATTAACTCCTATCAATATAATCGAAAACATAGTTTAATTAAATCTGTTAAACGGACTAAGCACAATTTGTGTTATGACAACCATGATAGTGATGGTAGCTACAACAAGCTTTAGTTGACGAAAATTTGGTATTATTTGATTACTCCATATTTTATGTTCCGCACATATCATTTGTCTTTCTACCCCTAAATCTATTTTGTGTATTTTTAACTAAAAACCGTCAACTCTGTTCTATTTAAGTTTATCACTTTTTTATAACAGTAGGTGTAGTAGTAATGCAACCTGAATGAACGCATCCCCTCGGGCGTCGTACTTTAAACCGAGGCATATGTGGGGGGCTCCTAGGGGCCAGCTCTGCACACCACTTCACTAATGAAGGAGTTGTGAAACTTCGGCTGCCACTGAACCCACTAAACCTTCCATCGTTCCTCCTCGTCTTGGCGAGCCGCCAAGAGGCCTGCCATAGGAAACGAAATCAACTACCATAAGTCATTTAAACTCTTATTGGATATCTGGCTCAAAACTTTTTAAAATATCACATCTCTCTTCAATCTTAAGCTCGAATGATTGGAGGAACACTGGTTTTAGAGGATTCCAATAAAGCACTAATTAGCTGTTGGTTTCCAGGCAGTGGGGTATGCATAAAACTTTTCAATCTATACAAAAATACATCTTACTTATACCTCAGATACTCCCCTACCAGATTGCTGAGAAGCAAGCGCACAACTATCTTGCGTTTATTCATCTTACTATAAGTCATCCGTGCAGGAACAGAGAAAGAATACAATTTCCTGCGGCCTGGCGGCCTGTCGTAAGAGGCGACTAAACAACCCACAGCCAGGTGGTAGGGCATTTGCCCGACTGGATGGCGACCACCCTTGGTCTAGAATATGCCGCCATAACAACCTTGTGTTGTGTTCCGGCATTAGTGACCAGGTTCCAGTCTCCTTTAAGAGAGCAGCAGCGCATTTGTAGCTCCTTTGGTGTTGCAAATGTCCATAGGCGATGGTAACCGCTTCCCAATAAGTGGGCCATCTGCCTGTCTGCTGAACTCCTGCAATTAAAAAAAAAGTCAGAAGTTCGCTAGCGATGCTGTGCTCCCTAGGTATATATACGCAGGCGGGATGGTACCAGATAGTATTACAGCGTAATTTAAACCACATATCGAGAGCTCAGAATGACATATCATAATGCGAATCTGGCCATCAGTACGAATCTTATACTACCCCACTGATTATGGGTAGCGGAGTGATATTTACAAAGCATTATACTTCAACAAATCATATTTTACGTAATGTTTATAAATTTTATAGTATATAAAGGTTCAGATATATAAATCTGTAATATGACCGAACATTTTATACGGTTCCGAATGTTGAGTTACTAAAATGGTGGACAAAAACGTCTCCACTCATCTAATAGATGAGAATATTACAAGAATGGATAAGATGAGAAATGAGTCATAATAAGTCTTTGAAAATTGCACTCGTGACTGAAAAATAGAGAGGAGTAAGATTAAGGTAGTATGGGTATGTAATGTGGAGGGGATGCAATACATGTGACAAAAAGTATTATAAACTGGAAAATCGATGGATACAAGTGTAAAAGTAGACCGAAAAAGACCTGGGTAGATTGTGTGAAGGATGACATGATGACTTGTGGTGTGACAGCGCGTATATGCCAGAGTAGAGGAATAATTGAGATAAGGTATAAAAAAGACTAACGGTCTTATTCATATTGAGTTAGAATAAGTTTGAAGGCTTCTTTAAGAACCATAGAGAAGCCTTCAAACTAACTCAATATGAATAAGACCGATAGATTTTAACTGCGCACATAGCAACACAAATACTAAGATTATTATTACGTAAATTGAAATGATCAAATCGATTAATTGTTTACTGTTTCGATTAACACCAATTTGAGGTTATCATTGTTATAAGATCCAGATGCATGTCCATTGACCTTTGAAGCAATCCCATACATAGGTAGTCTTATTCAAAACACGAACCAGGTACGCAATTGAATTTAACAAAATTTCACGTACATTTAATTCAAATGGGTAGGTTTTGTTCAATTAAGTATAACTATTTTAACAGAATTTATAATCTTCTTCTTCTTTCTTATATATACTCGTAAAAATCAACCGTCAAATCAAACTTTTTTGTGTGTGTGTGAAATTTTATGTGTGTTTGTTTGAGTGTGTCCCGAGAAGGCTTAGATTCACAATACGACTCCGTACGTGGCGATGCAGTCGGATTCTAGATTTTAATTTTTTCAAGCCAGGACAAACTCTGTCGGGTCAACTAGTAAACAATAAGTCGTGGTAGCTTAGTAGCTAATGCGTCAGCGTCTCATTTTAATGAAGTGGATTCAAATCCATGCAAATGCTTATATTATTTTTTTATTGTTGGAGTACAACAGACAGGCTAACAAGCCACCTGATAGAAAGTGGTTACTGTCGCCTATGAACACCAATATTCAATACCAAAGGCACTGCCGGTCCTGAAGGAGGGACTAGAATTTGGCCACTGATTCGGAACACAAGTTTGATATGGTGACATACTACTGTAGTGGAATACTTACGAGCCAATAGATGGCGCTATACAATAATTGAGGTCACAAAGGATTCCCGAAACGTACAAACAATATATACAAATTTCCAATATAACGAACGGGCCTAGGCCTACTACGGGGAACAACAATAATAACCTTACTGAAAGATCTTCCTTTGAGATGGAGGAACATTCCATCTCGCTAGAGTTGGGCAGGACATGATCTTAAAATGATTGTGTAAAACTAACATGACATTTTGTACTGAACCAGTACAAAGTACCACTTCAAATGAGGGGAGGAGATTTGTATGGTTTGTACCGCGGCTGTACAGTGGAAGCGATGAGGCCGGAAAGGCGGTGATCGTCATTTCCTCATTTGTCCCGTACAAAACTTATAGTTTGGAAACGTTCGTTAAGAATCGGATGTGATCGACCTCTGTCATTGCATTTTACTAAATAGTCGTACATGTCATGTTGTCCTTCTTTGTCATGTGAATATCCGTTATTGTACTATTGTCCCCGTTCCGTCCTTCCTTTTACATTTGAGGCGTGAGTAGTAGTACACTGAGTAGTAGCACGATAAAATATTTCAAGCATTACTTTTTTATATTTTGTACCGTATCAGTACAAATGGATTTTGTACGGGACAAATGTACCGGATCTTAAGTAGGACGCAACTCTACATCTCCCTCCTGCACCTAGTCGGGACATCTCTGGTCTACATCAAGGGTGGTAGCTATCCAGACGGGCAAATGCTATGGGTTGTATTATCGCCACTTTTGACAAGTTAGCGGAATGCAAGAATTAGTCTATTTACTCCATTTCTACACCGATAAAATTATAGATTATGAAACGGGTAGTCTTGACCTAATCGTGTTTTGTACAATAAGTTGAGAAAGTTCCAAAGACCCACTTGCTCTCCCCTCTATCCCATTCCTATCTCTCCGCCTCTCTCCTCTTTGATCCTTCCTTTCCCGTCCCCTTTATCCCTTCCTAAAGGCTGGCAACACGTTGGCTCGGCCGCTGGTGTTGGAAACGTTTAACGATTTTCCAGTACGTGGGCTGTCTACCTGTTTGCCAACTTCGCAATAAAATAATATACTAAAACCAAAATGAATTTGTAGCGGTTAGTGCAGATTACAGAGAAGGTCTTGAACACCTCATAGCGACATAATAATCGCAATTTGCCATCACCTAAGGCCTACAACGCATTTAATTCGAACGTTCAGCGGGCAGTTGTGATGAGTGACTGTGAAAACAGCCTAACGACTATGTTTAGAACCCCTTGTACCTGTGGTTACTCACATCTATGCTCGTTTAACTAATGAAATGATTTGAGCATATTAATGAGACTTAGAGCATGGTTCCATAATTTCTAAAGTTTGCAAAATACATATTAATGAAATTTGCCTTTGTATTAAAAACATTTAGTTTATTTAGTAAAAAGGGTTTAGTCATAATCAAAAAGCATATCTGCATTTTACTTCCTAGAACATCTATAATATTATAACATTCTA
Organism: Dendrolimus kikuchii; assembly: GCA_019925095.2. NCBI lineage: Eukaryota > Metazoa > Arthropoda > Insecta > Lepidoptera > Lasiocampidae > Dendrolimus > Dendrolimus kikuchii. Next base: position 11,939,991 of record CM034408.1, read on the forward strand.
AACATGCCGTACATGTACATTGAAGCCATTAACAAAAATATGTAATATAGTAGTATATAAAGAATGGAGAACACGATCCAATTTTTAGATTTCTTGTTTGTTTGTTCGGGTTTCACGTAAAAACTGCTATGCCGATTTCGATGCGGTTTTCACTGATCGACAGCAAATTCTTAGACTTCAAATCTGCGTTACATTTGTCCTGGGAATCCGGCGAGAATTTTCCTGGGAGAGGTTTGTAGTTGTTCGGGTGCATAAAAATTAGCTTCTTCCGACACAGTTTTCACTAAAACGATAGCTTACAGTATTTTTTAATGTTGCGATACTTTGTAACTGGGAATCCCGCTGGAATTTGAATAAAGTCGCGGGCATATCATAGTAATTGTACATTTTTTAATATGAGTTCTTTTAACTCCTTCACAGTACAGACTGTCCATTTATACAATTCACTGGCACTTAACGTCAGACAAGCTAAATCAGTGTCGTCTTTCAAACTCATAGTTGCTAATTATTTTTAGTCTTCTCAGGTCTAACAGCGCTGCTTATTCTATATGTATTTTGATATATATTTTATGTAATTATCTTAATATACATAAAAATGAATCGTAGATATGTATGTACGCGCATAACTTGAGAACGACTTAACCGATTTTGATGAAATTTGTTTTGTGTGTTTTAATGGGTTCCCGGGTGGTTTAGATTCACAATTGAACCGATTAGTGGCGCTGACATCGGGTTTTAGAATCCTCCTAATCACCTGGACCGATTTTGGTGATTTTGTTTTTGTGCGTTTGAGTGGGTTTCTGAATGGTTTAGATTCACAATTGGAACCGGTAGGTGGCGCTGAAATCGGCTTCTAGAATTCTCCTAATCAGAAAATATGGCGGTACGATGTTCGCCGGGTCAGCTAGTATATTATAAATTTATGTTTGTATAGTATATAAAATCTATATTATTTATTTATGTTTTTTTTATTGCTGGAGTTCAGCAGACAGGCTGACTTGAATTGCGATGGAAAGTGGTTGCCGTCGCCTATGAACATTTGCCACATTAAAGGTGCTACTATAGTATAAATGGATATAACAAACTAAAACACAATATAAAAATTAAATGTTGTTACAAGACCGCATCCGAAACGTTAAGGTTGTTAGGGCAAGAGTAAATATATCAGTGTGGTAACCAGTACAGGTGGATAAAAATAAAACGAAGCACATTTCAACACCTGACAGACCCATTACCCCGTGCTATCACCGCATACTGTGCATGTATTCAACGGCCAAGGATAATCATTAACATTTATTTGTTTTAAAAAGGTTCTTAAAAAGATTTAAGTCTTATGAGAAGCATCTCCAATAAAAGTATTAAAATGAATAATAATATGAAGATCTTAACGAAGTTTTTGTTGGACATTTCTGGTATAAAAAATGTTTTGTTTTGTTTTTGACAGTTCTTGTGTCAAGGCAAGGCAGAGGTTAAACGGATATGATCAAATTTGACACTTGCTGTGAAATAGGATCCTTTAACTGTGATCATAGACAATATGAATCACATGAAGTTATTACACTGTCATAGGTTCTTCATACAAAAATAACTTGTACTGGCTGGCGTCTATTTCGCTCAAAGGCTAAGTATTGCTATACAACTTGGTAACACCGCCAGCCTTTTAGGAACGTTCCCGGTAAGTGACAGTGGTTTGGGACCAGTAATTTATCTATAATTATGTCCTCTTTTTTGTACTACTTTTTAATTTCAGGTTTCTTTTTCATACTTTAATTTAATTTATTTATTATATAAAACTAATAAAGTCTACTTGTACTTCTATAATAAATATATGGTAGTGTAATTGGGACCCTACAGGTGCCCTTAGCGTCAAGAGTACATTTAAATCATGACCACACATACCCAAATTGTAAGTCTTCTACTAATGCTTCACGTCGCGTCTCGCTGCGTATTCTACCGTCTGTACAGTGGGAAGTGTTTCGAGGAACTGTTCAGAATGGTGCCTACGTCTTCTTTCTGCCATGCACCGCTCACCATTGGCTCGACGTTCATCTCCACTACCTTAAGCCGCTTTGCTCTTCTACGCAACGGTTCTCTAAAAAGTTTCTCTTACACACCGTGGGGATTTGAAATGAATTCCCAGCTGAGGTTTTCCCACGATATAAAGTGTTTTAATATATAATGATAGCGTGCTGGTGAAATCTCTGGTATTGCAAACTTCTATCGACGGCGGTAACTGTTTTTATCAAGTGGGCCGTCTGCCTGTCTACTGCACTTCAGCTATTTAAAAAAATCATACACTCCATTTCTTGATGCCACTTTTAAAAATCATGTTTCTGATCTAAGTTACATCTCTGGTAACACCAAACGTTGCCTCTCCTCATCTGACACGCAATTTAATAATGCTCCAAGTGTTCACACTAAATTCAATATCTCGCAGCGCACTCTTTTAGATCTACGAGCCTTATGATTCTGACACCCCTTACCATGAATCGATAAATCGCACCTTTAAAAGCAAACATCGCTAAACGATTTATTTTTTCTAGAATCGAGTTGTTAAAATTAATCTTAAAATCTTAATCATTTATCTTGAAATTACATAATCTACAAAATAAATTGTTAACATTGTATGTTACAAAAGTGACTTGCTAATTACCTTAATAATTATATTTGTTCACGAGTGATGCTTCAAGTTTAAAGTACTAATATTAGTTAGCAGTCGTGATCAGAAAATGACCCAAATTTCAAGGTGACAAAATAATTAATTAAATTAAGAACACGTTTAAAGATTTTAATAAATATAATCAAGTTTTTGGTAGGAAGTTGACGGATGACATTATTCTGTACACTTTTTTTTTAAACAAATCTGGGAAGTATGTGGAAGTCTACGGTGAAGGCTTCTGTAGAAGTGATGATGAACCTTATAAAAGAATTTAATCGCAAATATCTGAAAAACTTAACAAATCTAGTTCAAAGTAATTCTATTTAACTTTTTAAGTTTTACAGTATTTACTTTTTTTTAAAATTTTACTTATGCTTCATGTCAAAAGATATTGGAAGGGGGCTATAATTATCACGACTTTAGAAGCTGTCCGCCATACTAATAGTCTGAAATAAAAAAAATCACTACAGAATATTGTCATGATTTTTCAATATCTAACTGACTACACCCCACATAATTATGTAAATTGAAAAAATGTTTAACCCTCAGATGTATGTGTTTTATAGCTGAATTACAGTGGACAGGTTGGCAGGCGGCTCACCTGATGGAAATCGTGGAGGACGTTTGCAACACCAGAGATCTCAGTAACGCGGTGCGAGCCTCGAAAAAAATTGTAAGCGACACGCATTTGCTCGATTTATTTCAATAAACGAAAAACCTACCTAATAAAACTTCAGTAGTTAAATCTCCTACCAATGACAAGTCGCAATACAAGATACGAAACAAATAGTAAGGTCCCAACAGTCCAACAACAGTTGTATTGTATGTAACTGAGCACCCTTTGTTTTGTTAGACAGTTCCCAGAGCGAGGCTAATTGACTGTCTGAGTGTCTGTACAAGAAAATATCGTGTTCGCACTAAATATTTTTACAGCAGTTTATAGCGCCAGTTAAACTTTCTTCGCTATCAAATAAATACATAAATATTCGCCGTTGAAACGCTTTTATTCATTGTCTTTGTCTACAAGTTTATAACGCAATTTTAATATTACTTTACTAACTTTTAAATCACATAAAAGAGTAATAAATATTATTTATTTTAACAAAATACTTTCAGAAGATTTCTAGAAGATTTGAAAATTATGAACAAATAAACATACATTTTCTTCATTCTTGATCTTGTATATAATATTTGTTTGGTCAGTTCAGCTCAAAAAGATTATATATTAATTATCCTTATACTAACATATTAGCAAATGCTTTTAGTTTCTACCTAGAATCTTATATATGAACCAGTTCTTGTGTTATTTTGTACAGATTAATAATAATTGATGTTCTTTTTTAGCTAATTAACTAATTAATTCTTTTTAACAAGTAAAAATCTAAATTGAGTGCTGGATTTGATACTCTTTACTTGTGAATTAAACCGTGTACCTAAAATGTAATAAAAGACCGTGTGCAAGTCGAACTTACGCATGGAGGGTTTCTCTAATAAATACAATAGCTATATTGAAGTGGGTCGTCTATCAGATAGTATTATTTAAAAAAAAACTCAACTTTCAGCGTCTATTTTGCTCAAAGTTTATTACATTACTAAACAACGTGGTAATTCCGCCACCTTTTTGCTAACTTCCCGCTAAATGAGACCAACATTTTATCTATAATTGTACCCATTTTTTATTTAGTTCTAATTTTTATTATAGCTTAATTTATTTATAAGTTAGCTTATTTTTAATATTTAATTGTATTTTTTAAGTTAGTTTAGTCCATTTAAACCTATTTTCTAAGATTAATAAAAAAAAAACATAAAAGTAAATCCCCCAGTAAAAACGAAACTTTTCGTATTCTTTTACATTTTCTTTTGCTTCCATTGGTCAAATTAAAGCAAGAGAAATATGTTTGAAAATTTGACGCAACATTCTTGTAATGTTTAAAATTTCCATATATTTAGTTTTAGTAGTTATTGTTTAAATCAACCTCTTTAGTTAGTTTAACTTTTTATGTTGTTTATATCCGTGCAGGAACGGAGAAAGAATACAATTTCCTGCGGCCGGGCGGCCTGTCGTAAGAGGCGACTTAACAACCCACAGCCAGGTGGTAGAGCATTTGCCCGACTGGATGGCTACCACCCCTGGTCTAAAGTATGTCGCCATAACAACCTCGAGTTGTGTTCCGGCATTAGTGACCAGGTTCCAGTCTCCCTTAAGAGAGCAGCAGCGCATTTGTAGCAACTTTGGTGTTGCAAATGTCCATAGGCGATAGTAACCGCTTTCCATCAAGTGGGCCGTCTGCCTGTCTGCTGATCTCCTGAAAAAAAAAAATGTTTCGACATTTGTCGTACTTATTTTGTTTTTTCTTCACTCTATATTTATCCTTACTTTGTATCGTATTGTTGCAAAATAAATATTAATATTATAAGAAAATTCTCGTGTTACTTCATTTCCAAGTTATAATATATACAGTTTACCTGCTCTCCACAGTTTTTACTTGAGATAATCGGCTGTAACACATATACAGATATCGAAGTGAGACCATAAGCATTCCTTTTACCCTTTATGTATCTGCGCAATAAAAATGTGGCCACCATTAACGTGGGCTATCCTCGGAATACCACTATAATCAAAACGTAATCTCCCAATGATGTAAAACGTCTCTAAATTCAGCTATTTACCATTTAATTCATCCGGTACATTAACGGTATAAACACTACCGACATTAGTTAAAACCAAACGACAAGAAGGCATAACTCACGTCACATGAGCCATTACTGTAAGTCAAAATGGCGGGCAACTATCAAAGAGAAAGCTCGCGAGCTCTCACATCATTCTCTATGGTACAGTCTATGGGCCATTTGCGAAACGTACCATAGACAAACTTTTTGAACGAATATCTTCCTTATTCCTTCGATTGAAGATTTAAATTCAAATGAATGGTTGGTTAATTTTGATCGTTTTCAGTGTGACAGGACTAAATTTATCAATTTAGTTAGATTGCTCGTTGTCTTGCACTATTAACACGTTAACTTCGTGGCGGGATTGCGGTACGATCGTTGCTAAATATTAAATTATAGTGTGTTTGCAACTAACCGATAGCATGTGAGTTATGTCGACTCGGGATAATGACTTAGTTGGTGCATCTTTGTTTATTGCTGTTTTGGTATACTCAATGTTTATGGTCTTTGCAAATATAGATTTTTTAAATATAGCTCTACCCGATTTTTATAACTAGTCAGTGTTAGATATTCATAAATATTATAACATTTAAGCAACAGCTAAAGCCAAACTAGGGATTTCTTGTGGCAGCGCATCAAAGCACATTTCACTAAACGCACTTATGTAAATACTTACATATAGTGTAAAGTTCTGTGGTCAAAGCCGCTTGTAACAACACTTGTATGATAATAAAAATTTCGGTTAACGTGATATTTAATATTTTATTGGGCTCTAGATATACCACAGAAATGCATCTTGTAATATGTATAGTTTACCTACCTGTGGTGCAAAAAGAACTGACACCAAATCGCCGTGTAATGAAGTCATTGATAAAAAAACATTTAATTTTAAATAAATAATAACAACATATGATGATAGAAGAAAATATTCAAAATGGACTCCCATAATATTTAATTAATATGCTCAAATATGCAACACTCAGTGAGAGTTATACGTTTGTGCCGTTTGTCGCTCAATTCTAGGACCTTGGGGTCCTGAGCCCATGAACCTCTACAGAGAGCTCTCAAAACGCTTTATTGAATCTTTAGGTAATCAGAGGGCTGGTTCCTACGTCGGACAACGAATAAGTATAGCGATCCAGCGAGGTAACATAGCCAGTCTTCTGGAAACCTTATTACTTACCCGTTGATTTCGATTATCTAGGCTCAGCATACTACTTACAGTCTTAAGAGATTATACGTAATATACAATGTAAGTTAAATTTACTTCAGTATCTAGTATATAGGTATATATAGAACACTTAAGTTTACTTTAAACTTTACTTTTCATAATTTATGTAAATTGTTGTATGTAATGTAATAATATAAAATGTGATTTATTTTTAATTAATGTATAAAATGGCGGGTGTTTTTTGGACAACACTAATTACAACAGTAGTGATTACAAAGCAGATTTAAATATACTGCTTTTCCTTGGAAGGTCATTTTCGTGCATAACAACTAGAATTTTTGCAATAAAGTAGACAATTTTATGTTTAAATATCTTAGACAATTTAAGCCACGTTTAAAATTAGATATTACAGTAGAAAATGTTTTATATTAATCATCTGAAAAGACAATTTAACTAGAATTTTATCCAAAAATTTATCCTCTAAGAAAATACAAAGTATAAGAGAAAATTAGAACAAATATCCTGCACTAGTTATTGTGCCAATTTAACTCTCCATTTTGAGGTGGTATAGAAGAGATCACTTTCAGCAATAATGCCCCCAATTCTAAGCTGTTTTTTGAATTGTTTTAATAATGTTATTACACAATAAATTTTATATTATAATGTTACATACCGACAAAGGTGAATGCACACCTGCCTGCCATAAAGGGCAGTTTATTACCTTCTCGCATTTAGACTTCTTTTGTTTACTCTGTGTTTGTAAAATTCGTAATTAGAAAAGCAGTCCATTGTGTAATGTCATCTTTTATGGCAGTCATTTGGCAGGTGTGTCGAATTGATTCTAAGAAATCCGATCTATGCGGGCTGGCAGCCATATTGTATCGGTGCAGCAATGGCCCAATGGAGAGATCGGCAGTCTAGCGAGAACCACGATCAAAGCAAGACGTGTACATTCGATAAGCTATATAGTGACGGACTTCGCGCATTTTGTTCAATCGCGCAGTTTGTACTGGCTGCGTCCAGTTAAATTTGTACCTGTGTTATACGTGTTTGTATAGTTCTAATAAATTCTATAGTAATTCCAACGGCATTTCAATTCGAGTCCCACACTCGTAACAATAATTTGTTTTATTCTAGAACGAAGTTAAAGAGGATATAACAATAATACCAAAAACACACAACACACAATAATAACAATGCCAAAAAACCAATGACACCTTTTCGTAATTTATTATTTAATTCACAATTAAATCAAATTTACACGTAAATATTGTTATTAAAAGTAATAACAGTATTTTAAGCTAATAAATATTACTAATATCTGCAACTTATGGTACATTCAAAATCATACTTTCTTAAAAACACAATTTAAGCTCTGGACGCTATATTTAAAACATTAAATGAAATATTGAATTAAATATCATTTTAATAATTAATTACAAAAATAATTTGTCTACAGAATTTTCTATGCTAACAGGCTGGAAATGTTTAATTGACTTAGGAAAATTAATTAAAGAATTTTGAATTTTTTTACACAGTCTAATGTTACAATACATCTTGGGGCATTTTAAAGTTTTATTTGAAAATTAAAATTTGGTAATATTCAATATTCTTAGTTCCAGACCATTTTATCTTTGTCTTCTTTATTTAATATGGGTTTGCATGATTGTGTCAAACAATTTTGTTCAACCACTGTCAGGTATTGATGTGCATTCAAGTTTTGAAATAATATAAACAAATAGGCTCCAGGCGAATAGGTCCCTAACAACCTATGTATGTTGTTAACCTCACACATTATAGATCATTATAATGTCATATAATAACAGCCCATAAATGCCCCACTACTGGGATCGGGCCTCCTATTATAGGGGGGATATAGATCGTTAACTGAGGTCAAACAGGTGAGTTCTTCGGGAATCTCGAAAAAGCACTAAACATTTGAGATTTTCAAGACTAGTCAGAATTCTTGCTTAAAAATTTAGGTAACATTGGTTAAAAATATTCAAAAACTATTGCGTATTTGTAACCAATGTTACCTGCTTCTATTCTTTAAACCTGCACAGCAAATCTCGCTTCATTCCTCCGCCAAAAACTGTTACGAATCACTCTTAGTTTAAAACCAATCTATCTAGGGTAAAATGTAAAAAATCATTTTATATATACATAGGCCTGTTTTAAAGCTAGACGAAAAACATATCTGTAAGTATACGTTGGCGTTGCAATTTAAGTAAACAATTACTCTACATTAATAATTTTAAATATTTTCAAAATCTATCTAGTTAAAATTTTAGCCCACTTTAACATTTAATATTTCACGAAATTTAAAGATATACTAATGAACCTTATGGATTCCTGATTTACCTTCAGGTATTCGACCCTATATTGAAAAAACCAATACCTAACTGCATAAAAGTTAGAGAGTATGTGTTTTAAAACAGCATTCAGTTTTGAGTCTAACTTGATAAATAAAATAATTATAATATAAATTAATATGAAAGTGATTTTAATTAATTACTGCTTTAGAAATTCATTGATTAACATCTTCAGTATATACGTACTTTATTTAGGTAATGATATGATGATATGAAATCGAATGTTACAGAGGTCTTGGGATACCAAGTGTATTCATTTATTCCGACGTACATCATATCAAGATTCGATTCACAACTGAATACTGTTCTTAACTACAAGTTTGGAAAATCTACACAGTTTCTAAAAGAAGGCACGCAAATAAAGTGGATGTTACCGACAAGTACCTAGTAAACCTTTTTAAAATCGCATAAGATTAATTCTCAATACTTTAATCAATTCCCACGAACAAGCATAGTTTTAAAATTATTAATTTTTATTATACAATAGAATCCCTGTAGTTGGAATAATCGTAACACATAAAGGATTTTTTTAATAAAATCGTTGATAATTAACTATTTCATAAACATTTCATAAATAGGCCAGTCTGATAATTACAGCTGACATTACTAAATAAATTATTGAATTTCATAAGTCTCGTAATGAGGGTAGGTGCTAGCAGTGGTGAGTTTATTTGAAATGTCTGGTAAATTCAATACGTACACAATTTCGAATTTCTAACAATATATAGTCACATATACTACATTGATTTTTTATCCGTGCAGGAACGGAGAAAGAATACAATTTCCTGCGGCTCGGCGGCCTGTCGTAAGAGGCGACAAAACAACCCACAGCCAGGCGGTAGGGCATTTGCCCGACTGGATGGCTACCACCCCTGGTCTAAAGTATGTCGCAATAACAACCTTGAGTTGTGTTCCGGCATTAGTGACCAGGTTCCAGTATCCCTTAAAAGAGCAGCAGCGCATTTGTAGCACCTTTGGTGTTGCAAATGTCCATAGACGATGGTAACCGCTTTCCATCAAGTGGGCCGTCTGCCTATCTGCTGAACTCCTGCAATAAAAAATATATAAAAAATTGAAGCTGCAACTTCGAAGGTGTGCGGCCATATCGCTGACTCAATTATTTACTTGGTGTTAATATAACTTTGAAAGATTTATTTATATATATAGCTCATGTCAAATATTCAATTTTTAAAATAATATGCAAGCTGATAGGCACCTGGTGAAAGCCAGATCTGAAAAAGTTTTCTCCGTCAAGGGAGCATAGTATATAAGTATATATTTTTGAAGAAAGGGGCAGTATACGCTCATGCATGTTCCAGCGGATTGGTGGTTTTGTTTTCTTGATAAGTTCGATCTGCAGATTTTTTCATGATTTCCTCTTTAATTCATCAACACGTTGAATTGTACAATATACACATTATGCCTAACTTATTTAACAGCTTGCTATTCATAAATAAATAAATTTTAATTATTAATTCTTTATCTAGTTTAGGTGTGCATCTCTTATACCAGAGTTTAAAAATATAAATATAATTACCTTAATGACAATTTAAAAAGTAATTAAGTAGAATATAAAATGTTTGCCTTTCTCACCACTGTTAACCACCAACATAAAGATATATCAAAGAATTATTTGTAATTGTTACAATATAGACTTGTAAACAAATATTAGTTCCAAGTCTTTAAAGACATTTTAGCTACTATTTGTATAATATTAATAGATAAATATTTTTATTACTTGTATATATTAACGGGTTTTATTATACATATAATATATAATAATGAATTTTTATGTGACAACCAATTTTCATATAGCATATTTTACGTTTACATTAAGTACTGTAACAGTGGTTTAGTATACCTATTGTTTCATAATTGTTTTTAATATTAACGCAAATATTAAATAAGTATATTATATATTTAATCCATTTTCTTTCATTTTTGCGTCATAAGGTATTTATAATTTAATTGTTGTACACAAATTAGTTAATGAATTACGTTAACATTATTAGAGACAGAATAAAGGTCAAGACAGCCGCACTCATACAGACTCATTCATACTGAGTTAGAGTAAAATTGTAGGCTTATTTAAGAACCTTATAGCATCATACAAACTTACTCTAACGCAATATGAATAAGTTTGATAAAGTTTAATAGACACTTAACTTTAAAAACTATCATTACATTTATAAATATCGAAGTTGTTATTTTCGTAATTTAAAATGATTGTAAATATAGTTCAGGAAGGATATATATAATCTTAAATATAACAGTATAATGCGAAATTCAATAGTCCAATTACACAGTTCATTGAACTTTATCCGCTTATGAGTGGGCGATTAAACTTGTTTACATATTTGCAAATTGTTGTAGGTAATATTTTTATCCTGAAATATTGGTAACAAAAACATTTTTTCTGACTTTTGTTATACTAAACCACAGTCACTAAGAACATTTTAATAATTTAATTCAAAGTACGAGAACATTATGTGGATCCAAAGAATTTAAAACATTTTTTTCACAACTGGAACGTCGTCATGATTACATGTATTTTCCTGGAATAAAAAAATTGTATGAGATATAAAAACACTCTGTGCAATATTGAAGTATATATAACGTTTTATAGTGTCAATTGTTGCTAAACTACTTAAACTAAAACCAAAGAAAATTATTTGTTTTAATTCGTTATATTATAAGATTCTAAGCATACCGTGTCTGTACATTGAAACTTGTTTAAAGAAATAACTGGAATACACTAACTATATAAACGATGGTGAACACAATAATTTTTTTTATATTCCTTGTCTGTTTGTCGATTTTTCTGTTTGTTCGGGATTCACGTAAAAACTACTAGGTCGATTTCGATGCAGTTTTCGCTCATCGACAGCAAATTCTAAGACCAATCATTCAATCTGCGCTACTTTTTATTCCGGGAATCCCGCGGGAATTTTTCTGGGTTTTATTTTAAATGGCCAGAGAATTTTTTTTCAAATTTCATGTTATAAAATGTCTGATACTTTTTTAACCCGGTACTTCCGCGACAATTTTCCCGGGAGCGGTGTGTGGTTGTTCGGGTGTGTAATGTATGTAAATTGTGGGTAGTTTTGTATTTTACAAAGAAGTCGAATGAACAGTCGCAATACCGCTGCCATATTGTTTTATTAGAGTCATCTCAGGGTGCATAAAAGTTAGCTTAGTCCGACACAGTTTTCATTAAAACTATACCTTACATTCTTTTTTAAATGCTGCGGTACTTTGTGTCTCAGGAATCCTTCCGAATTCTCAAAACAAGCGTGGACGAAGTCGCAGGCATATCCTAATAGATATATATAGAAAATTGCATCAAGTTGCAATTCTCGATGAGAAGTGATTAAGTCTTCTGAAACCTTTGTTTAATGATTTTTGCAATATGTAAATAAACTAAGTGAAGTTATAATAATGGGAAATATTCGTGTATATGCGAATATAAAATTATGTACAAAATGTGGTGAATAATGTGCTGTGAAAGTTCGCATTGTGTTTTTGACAAACGTCCCTTACTAACTGCTGTGTATTGGACATGTAAAAGGTTTTAGAGCGAAACTCGAGTTCAAACCAATCCATGCGATGGTATATGTGGAAAAATTTAAAGGTCATGCGTCTTTTTGACGTCTCATGCATTCGTAAATACTTTATAATTTAGGTGCATTATCTTCGAAAGTAGTCGGGTTTCTTTATCTTTTTCTTACTAGCCATTGCTAGAAAATTAACATTACTTGTATAGAGTTGATGTATAATTTTTACTATTAGAAGAAGAATGGTATTCTTTTTCCATGCTATTAGTAAAGCAAAAGAATGAATAGTAAAATAGGAACGATCTGTGTGTCGGTTTGTATAATAGTAGATTTTGTTTTAGGAAAATTGTTCTGTCCATCTCAACTGCATCCTCTTACCTTTTTAATGATATAGCAACAATTTTACACTTTAAAAGAAAATTAATACTTTGAATACCTTGTAAATGAAATATTACATACGTGCAAATTGCTTGATAATCTCTAGTTACACATAAAATCACAAACATTTAAAAGGGGTGTGTAAATTTAATGTGAACAATCCAAAATTAGCTACAAGTTAAACATGCGAGGACTTAATTAAAATTACTTTAATTAAGGGTGCGGACACATTCGCGAGGCGTAGGCGTCATTGCAGCGATTTCTTTTAAATAAAGAGTGCATCGACGTAGTCAGTTTAGTAGCTACACAAAGATTTTCTAAATTAGTTTATTTTTATAAAGTCGCTGTCCCGTCAAGCAGTTTTAGACTTGGTATTTTATTATATTTTTTGCTTTTTACAACCTAATAGACCAAACAACGTCTCTATACACTCGCCTATATTTATCAATGTGTGCTTAGATGAGAACTGTTTGGTCTAAAACGAATATCAATATTAAATTGAAGTGGAAAATAAAATTGATTTTTTTTTAAAGTCTTGTTACTTAGAAAGCGTTGTGTCCAAGATACTTTATAACTAGGTCAGGTGTTTTCTCAAAGTTCCATTTCCGAGTAAATGGGAAAACCCGGCTTACGAGCTAAAAGGGCGTTTATGCACTTAAGGAACGCGCGTTTGACAAAGACGCGCATCTTATAAAAGCGTGAATGATTCTAGGAACGGATGAATCGCCGCATAATCTCGTTTTAGGCTTTCTGCATTCAAATTTTCAATATTTGAAAGCCTGAAACGAATTTATGCGGCAATTCAGATATTCTTCTTCGCATGCACGTACGTCAAGTCACGTTTATGTAAAAAACATAACCTTCAATACAAATATACCTCCTTCCTGTAATACCAGTAACTACACGCGTATACATGTTTTTTTCCAAGAACTTAGACCCACAGCGTTCTTTAATAAGGGTTATTCTCGATGTCTCTGGGATCCCATTCACTAATCAGATCCTGACTAGATGACAACGGGACATTTCGGGAGTATAACCTTTCGATTACAAGAACAAATTTGAAAATCGGTTCACGATTGACGGAGAAATCTAGTAACGAACATAAAAAAATACAGACGAATTCAGAACGTCCCCCTTTTTGCGAGCGTACTAAAATGTGACAAATAAACACCAGTCTAAAACCGTGTAGCCTTAGCCTAACAAATAATAAACAAGAATCCAAACTACAACGCACACATATAATACACATAATAAAAATTACAGTGGGCTTTAGAATTCTCGACAATAGGAACTGTGTAGGTATAACAGTGAACTGAACATTATATAGTTTTAATAGATCATGCATATTTTAAGAAGGTTTAAACAAAGATTCTGCATCTACAAGCTTCTAGCAAAAGGAAGAAGGAAGGAGAACAAAGAAGACACATTCGGACAGTACTCTATAAGGCTATCGATCATTTTCTTAAAACATTAATGTGTTTACAGCCAGCTGAAATTAAATTTTTCTCACTTAAACTGAAACTGAAGGTACAAAAATTTTGTTTTAATAATTTAGAGGTCTTTCACACAGTTTTCTAAGTATTTCTTTTTTGAATATAGTCAACTTTTAAAATGTTCTATTTCTTAATACCAAATAACAAAGTCCTGAAACTTTAGGATGTTTTCAAGTTAAAGACACACTTGCCAGTAGAGTTAGATTTACGGGGCTGCACACTTAATGAGCGAAAGCACATGCTTTCAACGTCATTAGTTAAATTGTTCTGTCTTTTCTAAAATATAAATCTGGAACTGCATGTCATTGGTACACATACATAGTAGATATTATATCTATTATAACGATTGAAATTTACTTGATACGATCTTGGCAATCTTATACGTGATTTATCAGTTTCTGTTCAGCCATTCTCTTTATGGCCAGCCACTGGCTCAACCATTCATCTCATACCCAAATCACCTTATCATTACTTTTTCAATATTTGTTATTAGACACATTTTTTTCTAATCCACAACTAACCTCACATATACTTTTGAAAGCTTTCAACTCATCTATGTATACATACCTTCTTGAACTTAGTTTAAGTCTTGATCTTAGAGTACTAGTAGCTAGAGAAGCATCAATTTTCGAGAAGTACCGTATCTCTTCGTTGTCTCTCTGTTACGCTGTTTCATCTGTATTAACTTAGGTTTTATATCATTGATTTTAACATCCTTTATGGTAAAACGGTCTAAGATTTGGCGCTTTGAATTGACTTGAACTCATAGATCCTAAATTCAATTCTCAAGGTGGTAAATTTCGCCAAATAAAATCGTTATTTACTCTGGTCTCGGTGTTTGAGATAGCCTCGTAGTTGTCCGTTGTACACCATGAAATAAGCGCAATTTGCTGAGCTTGCCATTATATTAATGTGTGTGTTTGTCTGCCAATTTATTAATATATAATGTTAGTTGAGGTAAAAATGAAAAAGCCAAGTGTTATTTTAAAAATGTGTGTAAGCATTGTTCTACGAAATGAACAATTGATAGACCGATGATTCTATATACCAGAATCGTCTACAATTTGCCAATTTTTGAATTGTGAAAATGATCGTTAGGCTCTGTACTGTCATTACTCACAATGATTGACAACAGTGTCATTGTTTTTATTGCCAACCGGATTAAATGGGGCAGCGGCAGCGTCATCAGCCTTTTGCGGCCCAAGAGCCGTGGGAGTCCCGTGGTAGCGCGCTAACCAAAACAGTTCAACTTTTACTATCATTTTATTAATGAATATACATACAATCCTGATCAGATATTCAAGTGTACATCGTTATTCAGTTTTATAAAATCCTTCCAAAATTAGGGGCTGAAAGGTATCACTTTAGGTGATAAGACATTGTTTAAGTTTATAACTATTCATTATTCATGTCACGTTGTTTTTATCAATGTCTTCATAAATATATAGGTACGGGTAAAAACTATGCTTTACAACTTGATATTTTGCGTGTATCCCTAACAAAATTATTATTAGTTATATCTGATCTACTTCATGTTTTAACCAAAGAACAGGCCAATGTGGTGAGTAGTATTATTGTAGATACATTTCTAATGCTATTTAGAGCACAATCTTAAATACTTGTCAGTAAGTAACAGCAGCCTAACTAGAAGATTAGCCATCGAATAGTACTTAATTGCAGGAATCTTGAGCTTACAAGTTCATAGAAGCGAGAAAAGTTATCATTAAGCTCTTGTTACTCTAATATAACCGATTTATTCTAAAATCTGCATTCTTGCGTTTAATTAAAGATAGGAAACAGTTTGTATGCAAGAACTATTAGCCAAACGCTATTTACAAATTTTGATGAACAATGATGAAACTTGCACCTGAATTGGTAACGTTTTTTAATGGGAATATTGAGTGAAATTTTGAAAGTCAAAAGGATTTTTAAATGATCTGCTATTTGCGTGAGAGTAAATAAAGCAGACCTAAAATATTATTAAGAAAAATGTGCTGACAACAACCTTGACATTTGTCTCTATAATGGGGATTGTTCACTTTTTTTCAATTTAGCTTTTTGAAAAACCATTTCGAGGAATAGTGTTCCTAATCATTTCTGTCTAGTTAAAATTCCAAAAAACGTACAATCCCCTTGTATTTTATTACGTTTAGCTTTATTTGACCTTACTAAATCCTATGACGTCATTTACGTCTGGTGAAATGCATATGAATACCGTAGCCATTCAGTTTCAAAATACAAAAGGACCGACATTTTCCTTTTTATGTCATTGTTATGTCATTCAACATCAACATAAACAAACATTTTATTCGACGTACTCCAGAATAAAATTATGTATATATTATCTCTTCAGACCAATATTTCTTAAATATCTGTAAAGAGAATACTTACATATGGTCTCTAACTAAAAGTCAAAGAAAAGTGCATTATATAAACGAGCGTCTTCGTAAATGGCGATTGGAACGATTCGATCTTTTCAAGAGATACGATCCAAAAAATAAGTTTACTGATGAGAAGATCATCGGTGGAAGAAAAAACTGACAAAACAATACACCTTGCGCCAGAAGTTAGAAGGACGTCCAAAATCACATATTGGAAACAATAATTTAAGCCATACTTTATTCGCTGGATAGCAGTGGATTTTCCAACAGGACTCTGTACCCTCCCATGAAGCTAAATCAATCCAACATTGGTTACAAGCCAATTTGTCTGACTTTGTTCAGAGCGTAGGTTGGCCTTCGTCGAGTTCTGACTTGAATTCTTTGGAGTATTCTTTATGAACTGCATTGGAGCTAATGGCATACAAAAAGTTCACCAGAACCTGAATTTATCTCAAGCGAGCCCAAATCAATAAATGGAAACTGATTGAAAAGATTAGTACCACCATAGAAGAATGGCCTATATCTTTAAAGCTTAATTAATTGAAAACAAGGATAGCTATTTTAAATAACTTATTTTTATATATACATAAATCTAGATGTTATTAGTTATAATTCATGTAAACAATATATGAATATTTAACATTCCTCCAAAAATATTTTAGCTTTACTTTGAATGATGTCTTAAGAGTTCACATTAAGAGTTGTAAGAATAAGATGGTTTCTATACTGAAAGCAAACTATTGTGAGTTATAAATTGGTTTGTGCCATATATTTATATGAATTGATTAATAAAATATATTTTTTGACTTATTATTTTGCAAGATGAAATAATAAATAACTTTTAGCAGTTAAACTTGTTTATTTACTTAAACACTTATTAATAATAATTTAGGACATATTATATAATCTTTTCAGAAATGTTCAGTTTTATCTTTTTCTTCTGTCTGCAGGCTAGCATTTGGTTTTTTCTGTACATAAAGTTTTCATGTAAACTGCAGTGGATAAGTCATAAAATTCTATGATCAAGCATAACCCTTGCTTATGCAGAAAATTTGTTGCTAATTTTTTCTGAACCTGAAAAAAAAAGATATAAAGTGTCTATTTAATTACTCGCATAGTCCTTATTTAACTCATAATTTTTCATATTAGTAACTATGTTACACATCAAAATCATATTATTAAGAGATTTACAATCATTAAGGTATTTGTCACAAATCTTCATATTCAATGAAATTCTTCAAGGCATAGGTGTGCTTAATTAATCACTTTTATGCCGGCAAGTGAATATATTTAAAACTACTGGAGAGCGGTAATGTTATCAGATCCATAACATACATTAATCAAACAAAGTATCTAACCGCCAGGGCAGTGGTGGTCTGTTCCTTTATTTGTATGTATTTATATGAGATACTTTACTTGTATTATAGATATAAGAAAGTAATATATTGCTGTGATTGTTTCAAATAAGTAATTAATATTATTTTAATCAGTTTCTAATGAATGAGTGAGACATGTAGCTATTTTTCTATAAATAGGTGCACATTTTAGATGAATTTTTTTTTTTCAACACAAAGTATACTTACATCAATCATATATTAACTAACAATTAACATTACTGATTTCTTATATGGATGAAATTTACAGACAGGAATAGTAATATACTACACAGGTTCTAAAAGGAAAGAAGGAAGGAAGATCTATGGACGAACATGTTGAATTTAGAAACCTTCACAAAGCTACTTACATCAGGATTTTAGCTGCTCTTATTTCTCCAATAACATATGTGTATAGCTATGTCTAATAACATTACATGTTAGGTAGGTATAGCGTATCAGCTATTTGAAGATCCGGCCATGTTTAGAAAGAGAAAATATTTAATACATTTTGATTAATAAAACAGTTCACTTTTTTGTCGGATGACTTTAGAAGATTTTTCTAAGGACGAAATTAATTGTAATGAATAATATTAGAATTTAGAAATGCTGCATTAACCACCGATCTAAAGCCACCAACTAATAGTGAAATTACTAAAATTTGTAATTCTTGTAGGTCGTGTGTGTAGGTAAGTAACTCCCAAACATATTGACTTGACCTTATCGAACATCGCCATGATTTTTAAATTGAAAACTTCGGTAGATACTTCTAGGATGGGGAAAATGCACTGAATTCGCAACCGTCACGCTCAGATACCAAAAGTCCTAACGACTGATATTTTTTTAAAGGTCTGACTAATAATACTCCCCCCCCCCCCCTCAATTGAAAGTATTTTCTGGATTGACAGCATCATTGGATAATGAGACCTTGTCTACGTATCAGACATTAAAAATGATAACCCAAATGTGATACCAAATCAAAGTATTTTAGTGGTCGAATGAGCTTTATCTGTTGTAATCGCCGAAAGAATACTTTATTACAAATTAAGAAAGTAATGACATCGCAATGGTGTCTAATAGGTAATTTATGTCTAATTATCAATTAATGGTATTCAGTCTAACTGTACATTATTTAGTTTAAGTTTTATTATATTGATTTTTCACTAAAGGTCACTTTAAATAACTTAACGGTAACTTTAGAAAATAATAAATGTTGAACACCAAAATATTTGAAATAAATCTACCGATAAAATTGCTAAGCTGGCCACACTAAAATGATCACGATGTGTCATAATGAATAATGACAGTAACATTTAAATAGTAGCACAGATTAATATGATAACAAAGGAATTAATGTAAAGTTGTCCCCAATGACGTCATCGGATATTTTTTTTAAAAATCGAATTAAAAAAAACTAACTCTTAAAACACAAAAATATTCAAATTAGTATCTTAAAATACCCTATTTTACATAATAAAAATATAAAATCAGAGGGTAATTTTTTTTGAACAATCCCCATTGAACAAAGTGCTATTTTAGCGCCACAGACAAGGGCTCTATGGTTACTATATATATATATTTGTAGTTTCTGCCAACATTTCGAGCTCAGCTAAAGTCTCGCAAACTTGCCTCCCTCCGATGATTGAAGGAATGCTGGGGGCTTTTAGTGAATATCCAGCAGTCACTACAAGTTCCACATTACCTCACTATTTGTTCCCATGAGTGGACTATTTATAAAGTATTCGCAACTCGAAAAATATTCTGCAGTGTCATAACTTGAGTGCTCATTGAACTGGTTAATTCAATTCAATTCATTAATACTCTCGCACGGCTAATTTCCTACATGAAATATAAGTTATTTAGTTTAGTCTGCGTGTCACTGGGATCAGAAACATAATTTTCTCTTGCATGTTACTCATAAATCATAACACAAAGTATCTTGGTTAGTTTACACATATAAAATGTGTGTGTTTGTATGCAGATCTATTGAATTATCAAATGAACGACAAATATTTACTGATACTGTAAGGTGTATCTTTAACAGCTGCTAAAACATATGTGTATATGTTTGACGCCTTGGAGATTTTATTCCATCAAGATAAAACTGCATATTCACCAACTCAACGAGGTCGTAGTGAATCACATCAGCTCTGAAAGCACTTAAATACACATTACAAGTTTCAACATCATTCCGTCGCATACACTGATCCATCTAACTTGTTCATTGCTCTAAATTTAAAATAACATCAATCAAAATAAAAGAGTAGGAAAAATTCTCACCAAACAGCAAGCCCATTATGATAACTCCAATGACGCCCATGATGATCATCATCTGCAATGAATCAAAATAAATTTGTGCATCCCAAAACAGTATTATACAAATACAATATATTTACAAACACTATAAGAAAATTCAAAAATGTATTATACAAAATATAGATATGTCACACATACACATCGGTTTTATAGAGTGTAATGTATGAAATGATTTGAAATTAGTTTAAATATTTAATTTGATTAAATTTTGTTCTATTTCTAAATTATAAAAAGACCAAATGCTTATAATTTTTCCTACTAGTCGCAGAAGGATCTGTGTTGCCGGAAGATCGAAAAAAATGCCTCTAGAGAAGATATTACAAAAATTAGGTATATATAGATTTACTGACGTAGGCTGTGGACCACAAACTGTCGTCTCATCAAAATACATTATTTTTTACTTACCTTCAGGTTTTGTAACCAAAACTTGTTTTTCAGACTTTTCGCTTGCTGCTCAAATTGTGAGGCACCGTACTGTAGGGCATCTATAAATGAATAAAAAAAATATGTTTACATACATATTTTTGCTAAATCGTATAATTTATGATGCGTACATGTGTCACATTTTTCAATTATTAAACGATTAGTCTTATTAAATTATATGCCCTTTGCTTAAACAAAGAAATCTCTGGGGAATGTCTAATTAGAGCACTATATTAGATATGGGTAGAAACGGTATATTATATATTTTGACACTTTTCAAATTGCTATTCATTAAAACTATTGAATTAAAGTAATCAAAAAATAAATATACAATTAAAAGTAAGTACTGAAGTCAAAAATTTATAACAGGATAGTTAATTAAATGAATTATTACCTGCTCTATCGTCCAATTCGGACAACTTAACATCTCTATCAAGCACTTTTTCCATATTAGTTTTCATTATATCTACAACCTGTAAGAGAAATATTCTTATCAATAAAATAATTATTAATATTCCTGAACTTCATAAATAAGTTCATGAAGTTGACGATTTATAAGAACGAAGAAGAAAGATTATTAAAGAGAGATTATTTAAAAAAAAAACCAATAAAGTATATACTTATCACTAATAAAATGAAGTTACAGATAAGAATAAAAATAGTATTGTTACGACCCAGACGCCGACAAAGACAAATTCACACCTGCATACCTGTAGAAACACATTTTATTACCTTTCGGCATTTGGACTTCTTTTGTTTACTTTGTGTTTAAAATTAGTGATTAGAAAATAGCCCATTGTGTGTTGTAATCTTTTATGGCGGTCATTAGCCAGGTGTGTCGGATTTAAAGTACAAACTGATTCTAGGAAATTCGGTCCACGCGGCCAGGTAGATATATTGCATCTGTGCAGTATAAAGCAATCTCTCGATTGAGGGACGAGGCAGTCGAGCGATAACCACGAGCGAAGCGAGACTTGAGAACATTCGGTAATCTATTTAGTGACGGACTTTGGGCGTGTTATTGAATTACAATCTTCTGCATTACGTTTGGACTTATTGCGTTCGGTTATATTTGTACCTGTGTTATACGTGTTTGTATAGTTCTAATAAACTCTATAATAATTCCAACGGCATTTTAATTCGAGTCCCGCAACTCGTAACAGTACTTTAAAACCTTAAAACTTTCTTTTGTGATATGATGTTTCAATCAATAAGTGTTGCTTTAACATTGAGAGGATTCAGGAAATGATATACTTTTGTAAGAGTATAAGACAATAAGAAGTAATACAGTAGCAGATACCGGAAGATAGTATTACACTGAGTCAAAACCTTGTACAGTCCACCTAGGCAACGTAGTAATTTAATAATTAATTCTGCTCGAGCAAAACTTTATGGCTGCTTCTGATGATATAATTATGAAATAAAATTAAGTACGCTGAAGGAAGATCTTACAGCTATAAAATATGGATAGCAACAATGAGATACCTCGTCGACTTGAGCCTGCGATTGTTGCAATCTCTTCTGGGCTGCGATCTGCTGCGGTGTTCGTGGTCCACCGATGATTTCCCCATCTGGCCCCACTTCTGGTTGCGCTGGTGCTAAAGAGCCTGGTGGTCCTCCTTGTGAAGCCCTGTTAGAAAATCTTGTAATTAGTAATCTTGCAATATAGACAAGCATTAGTCATTTATTTATTTTAATCATAAACTTAACAAAATATTGTCTATTTAAGTATATATTATCACAAACTAATTAAACAGTTTTAAAATTAGATTACAAAAAGTAGGGGTTGTTTTGGTATCATCCCGTCAAAAAGAAAGTTTTCGGTCGGTCCTGCGTTGTATGTCTGCCACTACTACTTCCGTTTATAATTTTTTTTTGTGTAACTCACATCATTGGAATTCATCTCCAAAATTTACCTTGTTTGACAATACTAATACCAATATTATAGGTTATTGCTAGCAGGCTTCTTTCACATGTGCTACCAAATTCCTTTTTTATTTCGCTTATAAAACTTTTATTCGTCGGTCAGGAACGCAGAAAGAATACAATTTCCTGCGATCGGACGGCCGATCGTAAGAGGCGACAAAACAACCCACAGCCATTTGGTAGTATACTCGTATTTGGCCACCTGGATGGCTACCACCCCAGATCTCGAGTATGCCGTCATAACAACCTTGAGTTGTGTTCCGGCATTAGTGGCCAGGTTCCAATCTCCCTTTAAAAAGCGGCAACATATTGATAGCACCTTTAGTGTTACAATTGTCACAGGCAAGGGTAACCGCAATCTGCTGGACTCATGTAAAAACCTGATGTTTCAAAAAAATATAATTAAGCAAAATGCAAACAAATGTAGTTGTCAAAACGAAACAAAAATTAAATCACCAGCCACCAATAATAAATTAAGCTATCTCAGTGGCCGATTTACCAATAGGCAAATTTGGGGCCAATTACTACATTGCACAACTCATAAAGTTATAATTTCATTGACAAAAAAAATCTATCGAATTAATCTGATTGTGGGCCAAAGTATCGGTTTGTAGAGGTGCGTAGAGGTGGCAAAATTTAAATAGCCTACAGGCAGCAAATTTCTAAATCCGGCCCTGAGCCACCTAATTGCTGTGGACAAATTATTGTGTTGATCCGAAACATTTATTATTTAAAGTTAAATAATAAATTCGACCTTAATAATGTTCTATATACCTCGGTAATTGTTTCCGCGGAAAACTTTTAACTGAACTGTATCGATTCCCTTGATATTTTATTATGTATGAAGCATTAGAGCTAATAGCTTTTTATGGTGATGGTGCAATGTCAATCGATATGGCAATGTGCCAGGTTATGGCGTATTCAAGGCTTCATATTTATTTAGACATGATATAGCTCTTCTAAAATTATTGTCTTGATTACAGCTCTTAGGGCCGGTTTGATCGATGTAACACTATACTCGCACAGAATATAGGCATGAAACGTTTACCCCTGAGATCATCGTGTTTCCTACAATAAGTGAAAGAACCAATAACCCACTTATTATAAAATCAGAACTAAACACTTGAATGATAACAATTCCTCGCCTCTGCTTCTATTTTTGATATAACAATATTGCGTAAATTCTTTTTTTTAAATGGCACTATAAATCATAACTGTTTATAGTATTTTTATCTGTGCAGGAACGGAGAAAGAATACAATTTCCTGCGGCCGGGCGGCCTGTCGTAAGAGGCGACAAAACAACCCACAGCCAGGTGGTAGGGCATTTGGCCGACTGTATGGCTACCACCCCTGCTCTAAAGTATGTCGCCATAACAACCTTGAGTTGTGTTCCGGCATTAGTGACCAGGTTCCAGTCCCTTAAGAGAGCAGCAGTGCATTTGTAGCACCTTTGGTGTTGCAAATGTCCATAGGCGATGGTAACCGCTATCCATCAATTGGGCCGTCTGCCTGTCTGCTGAACTCCTGCAATAAACAAAAAAAACTAAGTATTTTCTACATGAATCTGCGGCACGAATAAGCCCATGAGGTTTCTGTACCACAGTCCAATGTGTTTTAATGTATATGGATGTAAGTATATTGGACAATAAATTAAAAATACTTTCCCCTCCCCCTATCCCATCTTATTCCCTCTATCCTCTCCTATATCCCATTCCTCCGTCCTGATCCTTTTATCCCAAATTTATTCTATCCCTTATATTTTTTTATAATAGGGGGGGAATGCGTTTGCGCATCGTCTCGGGCCGCGGGGGAGACAAAGCCAAGGGGTATGTGGAACACCCGACAGCCGGCTGTATACACTCCTTCTCCAAGGAATCAGTTGTAGAAGCATAATAATATTTTTTAGACTAAAACAGTGAAAAATTGAAAGTGATACTTAAGAAGTTTATTTTGAATTCTAATATGTTGACGGATGTAGGCTAAAGGAATTATATTTATATTAATAAAAGTTAGAGAAGAATTATCTCTGAGTATATTCTCTGAAGTTTCACTTCTACTTCGTGTGAACTGTACACACTCACAATTTTTTACACTTCTTTAGTAATTCACAAAGAAACAAAAATAAACGTAGATAGCTGCTTTAATTTCGTTAATATAAAATCGATATTGCAGCAACAGAATGCGCAAAAGCCTTAAACAGTAGTGTAAATAAAAAAAAAACTTCAACGGATAAGTGGAAAAACGAATCACAATGGACAAGTGGAAAAACGAATGGCAACGGATAAGTGGAAAAACGAATGGCAACGGACAAGTGGCAAAACGAATCGCAACAAAATTTTAACTTGAAATTTTACGGGTAGGTTTTCAAACTGGACAAGTACTTTAACAATCGGCCCGTAAAACTTCAAGTTAAAATTTTGTTGCGATTCGTTAAGCCACTTGCCATTTGTTTTTCCACTTATCCGTTGTCATTCGTTTGTCCACTTATCCATTGTGAATTCGTTTTTCCACTTGTCACGGAACATTTCACCGGCGGCGATAAAACCTATTCTACATGTATGTATGACTTGTATATGCAATAAAGAACATTCATTTACACTAAGAGGGTTCCCCACCTTAAAACACAATACATGACAAAAGACTTTTCGAAATACATTAAACTGAATTTTACTAATAGAACCCTTTGAATCGATTCCTCACTCGATGAATTGCTTTACTTTTAAATTCCAACTTTCTGTTTAAAGCCATATTTTCAATATAAAAAAAAAACATAAATTTAACATTACATTTAAATGGACCTACAAAACTTATGTGTTTGTTTCCTGTGATATACAGATGTGACTCACAACAAAGAAACGTACATCGAATAAAGACCATTAGGTAAGTTCCTTTTTTACTTTCATTTATGGGAATTCCTAAAAAAACGAAAAAAGACAACGTCCGAAAAATAAATACAATTGCAATAATTCAAATTTGATTCTAAAATGTAAATTAAAATTATTATCTACTCTTATTATTACAAAAGCTTTTATGTTTTACATTCTACATAAGAATTATATTTCCCGAATCGTTTTGAATATTAAACCTGTTTAAAAACACAATGAACGGAACGACCTACTTAATCAATAGAGTCTAAAACAATTTTCAATTATCATAAAACACATTACTTACATTGTCTACCTACTCCTCCAAAGTTTCAAGTTCAATATTTGACACAATTGAGCCTAATTATGTACACGCAATGAATTTCAAGCACTTCAGCGCTTTTGCAATAGACGGGCGGTTTCTCACTAATGTTAGCGCCGCAAAGCACAAATGAGCTCGGCCGCAGTAACGTCGCGTGGAAACGAGTTACGAATGGTAATTATTTTAGTGAGGAGCTATTTTTTAATCGTCAGATCAAAGTTATCTATCGATTATATCCTAAACTGAAAAGTGAAAACATCAATTGTTTTATTCACGCAAGTGTAACTTTATTTTTTCAAATTGTGCTTGTGTGCATAATTCTTATCTGGTGATTAAAAAATCGGCTCTAAGAATCAGGAAGCTAATTTTGATTTTTTGTTAATAAGGTAATAAAACAGCCTCCGGAAGGGGATGGGTGACGAAAGCGGGAGACCGGGATATTGGCTGAAGAAGAGAAAGATAATAAAATTAAGTCAAAAGTATTTATTTAGTTACATTGTACTTTAGTGTTAAGCTAAAAAGTAATTTAAAAATCACTTTAAATTCTTTTTATATGATGAAATGGTTGCAAACGGACCACGTGGTGGTAGGTGGCTCCGTCGCCAATGTATATGTGCATCACTAAGAGTGCCGATGCGTTTCCTACCTCGTTGAGACTTTAAATATTTGTTGATTGCAGGTTCTTGTATTATAAATTTTTAATCCAAATCAAAATAACCTAAAATCTTATAAAATTAATTAAATAACGTGGTTCACTTTTCCATTCACCTGTACAAAGCTCACGTACAGCGCTTGCGCGACGCTGCGTGTTTACTGTGCGCTCATCGATTGCCGCCCACTTGTGGGATAGGTCCGGGTAACCCCACACGTCCCGTTGAGTTCGTTTATCAATGAAAGGCTGCTGCGCTTGAATGTACTGCGTCATAGATTCTAATACACATTTACATTATGTATCGTTGCAATTATTCCATAGAAAGAAGCAGTTCTGTATTAGGTTTAAATCAATTTCGAATGATGGAATTGAAAAAGTTGGCTGTGATTATACATAGACAGACGGACGGATCAACGGACAATATTACTTTTAAAGGTTCTGTTTTTGCTAATAGCCTAAGAGTCGATGAAGATAGACCTTTAATCACCAGATGAGACATATTTTTTATCAAATTATATTAATTTGTAAACACGTCTATGATAGCTTGCCAATCGAAAAGTGTTCATGGCTATTTTTAATTAAATTAATTTTAATCAATTTTTTTCATAACCATCGCTCTTTTGATACATGAACAAATTTAGTTTCAACTGATATAGGCGTATTTATAAATCTATATAATTTGATAAAAATATGTCTCATCTGGTTATCAGATGGGCGAAGGTCGATCTTCAGAATGTTCTACAGAATGTTTGATAGTTCATGAACTATCACGCACTTGCTTGAATTTCTGTTTCAGTAATCCATCCTCAGAATGTTCTTTACTATCTCATTTAGCTTTATTATCAAATTTTCATAAAATTGACCATTGCAAAAGTAATCCTACACAGCCAGTTTAAAAAAATACAAACAAAGAGATACTATATATTTCATATTGTAAAGAACGAAGAAACTTTTGCCTGACATTTATAAGGTAGCATTCGTTTGACTGAAGCTTTACTTGAAGATTGTAAGACCTGAAATATATCAGATATTATAGTAATTCGATTGGATGTATGATAATTTTGAAAAATGCGCTTGTAAATAGTTAGATTCGACTCATCGATGGTTTGTTGTAGATTTTTATTTGAAGAGAGTGAAATGCAGGGTATAATGGACGGTGGCGCCACTCGTAGACGTGTCGATTTTATTGACACTCACGATTTTGCAGTGACGTTTATACGAGCATTTTCGAATCACAAGAATTTGACTACAAGCGTTTAATGGAAAACCCTACAACAATATATAAACAACAATTAAATTTATGTATTATACTTATACATTAAGTAACGCAAATATAATTGCCGGTATTGCGGGTAGTCTCACGGGTTGTGGCTCATTAATTTCTTAAGTGCACGCACCTAATTAAAGGCGGATTCGAATAAATATGCGTTAGAGGGCTGAGTTACGATCCTTGCAGAGGCCTGCTAATAAAATTAATGAAGAGTCCAAGACCTGAGTTGTGAGGACTTGAAGTTACGAGGGTCCTGTTTTTATTGAATCGAATTTTGCTAAAATAAATATTGTATGTTTAATAGTGTTGCTACGATTATATTCATAAAGGTCCATATAAGCTTTCGGTAGGTACAAAGTTTTAAAATGAATGCCAAAATTTAGATGAAAATTGCTATTTATGCAATACTTCATCATAAATGGGAGCTTTTAGAATTTTTGCTTGTCTGTCTAAAAGTTTTTGTTAAATAAACTTAGAAAAAGCTCAACAGATTTCAATGAAAACCGTATTGCTGGCTAATTAGTACAGGATCAGTTGCAGGGTTCAAAAGCCAACACGTTACCAGCCTTTAGGGTGAGATAGACGGGGTGGAATAGGAGAGGTGGGATAGAGAGAGATCAAGAGAAGGGGAATTGGATAGAGGGCATTTGCATTGGGGATAGGGTAATGGAATAAAGGGAGGAGAAAGTGGACCATCTCACGAAACACGATTAGGTTGAGACTAATCGTTTCACGCCGATATTCTGTGAGAGCGTGGTAGCACACAGATTGAGCTGGCCCTAAGAACTGTAATCAAGTCTTTCTTTTCTTTCACTTGTCCCCAATAATTTGGGTTCAACACAATAATACGTCTTTTCCTTCCGTACGTTTCCGTTCCTCTATTCTAGCATACGTCCTCAGTCACACCACAAATGTTCATGTCATCCTCCACACAACCTATGCGCTTCTATATCATACATTACATGCCATTACATCTTGTATAATAAAATTAATTCATTATATGTACATCACTGCGCAAACGTTGGATTGAAACAATCAATTCATAAAAGACCTGGAATACTCTTTCTATGGTGCAAGTTACTACAGCGGGTCATATCGACAAGCGCAACCTGCGTGAGCGATGACGCCGCCCGGCCCGGCTCGGCCGGCCGCGCCGTCAATTGATTGCGGCGTCCTTTGTAGGCCCGCCGGTGCTGGCTACAATTTGCTCGCGGCCCGACCGCCCTAATTTTAATGGCCTTATAAAATTTATATTTAATGTAGTTATCATTTGATAGCATTGTATGGATACGTTCGTTACGCGTGGCGTGAACATCCTGGGGCCCGGGGAAAAGGTGACGGCTCCCATTTATAGTGCTGACTAAGTGCTGTTGTCGTCGAGGGGAAGACGAGCAATCTTTGTGACTGGTCTCGTTAAGCTGCCATCCTTGGTGCTGAGTTCTACGACTCGGACGACGTCATCCTTTCCGGGCAGAATCTTCTTTATTCTTCCCATCTTCCACTGGAGTCTGGGAAGATTATCCTCCTTTATGAGTACCAGCTCACCAATCTTGGGTCGACTGGTTTCCGTAGTCCATTTAGATCGGGATTGGAGAGTGTGCAGGTAGGATTTCGACCACAAGGTCCAAAATCGCTGAGCCAACGCTTGCACTAAGCGAAAACGTCGTAGGGTTGATGGAGGAGAGGATTCATGGGAATGTTCGGGTAATGCGGTAAGTGGGCGACCTATAAGGAAATGACCAGCGGTTAGGACTTCGAAGTCTGTAGGGTCTGAAGACAGAGGGCAGAGTGGTCGAGAGTTGAGAACGGCCTCAATACGGGCTAAGAGTGTAGAAAATTCTTCAAAGGTCAGATGCTGCTCACCTAATACGCGATAGAGTAATTGCTTAGTAGATTTCACGGCTGCCTCGTGCAGACCGCCAAAAGAAGGAGCTGAGGGCGGATTGAGCAACCATGTGATCTGCTGTGTGGCTAGCTTGTGCGTAATTCTATCATCATTGGCCTTTAAGAAGTTTTGTACTTCTATGAGCTGATTTCTTGCGCCGACATAGTTTGTACCGCAATCAGAGCGAATTAGGGTAGGGATTCCGCGCCGACTAACGAACCTTTGCAATGCCGCAAAAAAGGCGTCCGTAGAAAGTTCCGAGACAGCCTCTAAGTGCACTGCCTTGGTGGCGAGACAAACGAAAACACAAAAGTAGCCTTTGAGAAGTTTGGCATTGCGTAGAGTACTTGATTTAATTAGGAATGGTCCGGCAAAATCCGTGGACACTTGACTAAACACCGGTTGTGGGCTGACTCGATCAGCCGGTAGGTCGGCCATAAAAGGGGGATTCGGCTGAGCTCGATGCCTAAAACAGCGTACACATTTAAAGACACGGTGACGAATGACTCGCCTTCCAGATAAAATCCAGTATTGTTGACGGAGTAGTGCGTGTAGTGTATCTGCGCCCGGGTGGCAGTGTATAGTGTGGAAATGATCTATAATTAGGCCCTCCTACTCTAAGAAGACCATCCTTGAGAAAGGGCGAGAGGCGTTGTATTCGCACTGTACATAATTTGTTAGTTTGCAGTCGGTGGATGTCTTCAGCGAACATATTTTGTTGGACTGAGCGTACCCAGTGTAAGAGCGCTTTCTTACGTTCGTCTACGGTAATGGGACCAACGATGCGAGAGTGAGAAGATACCAAGCAATTGTGTGCAAAACGTTTAATACATGCGGTTACGCCTACAAGTGTGTCTAAGGAGCTGAATCTCGTGAGTAAATCCGTGTCTAGATCAGGAACCGCGATGTGAGCTACCATTTTTCTGGGTTTTAGACCAGGCAGTACGTGATGACCCAAAGCAGGGGGCATCGTGGGCCAGGTATCAGGTGGGGCCTTGAGCCAAGTAGGCGACCACCATAGGTCATAGGCTAAGAGTTCCTGTGCTGATATTCCCCTGCTAGCACAGTCGGCAGGGTTAAGAGCTGAGGGTACATGTCTCCAAGTAGGGTTACATGGATTGGCTGCAATGGCAGAGACTCGATTGGCCTCAAAGACCTGTAGGGATTGAGAAGGAGTTTTAAGCCAGGCGAGTACGATAGTACTGTCTGACCAACAAAAGTGTTGCTGAATGGTAATGTGGGCAGAAAGTTGAACAGAGACGCGAGAAATGAGCAGCGAAGTGAGGTGTGCAGCTGAAAGTTCCAGCTTTGGTATAGTCTGTCGGGTTTTAATGGGGGCTACCTTGGATTTAGAAACAAGTAGTCTGACGTGTACCTGACCCGTGATATTCGTTTCATGAAGATAGACTGCGGCTGCATATCCGGATTCGGATGCATCGGCAAAACCGTGTAGGGTGTAGGTGGAATCTTTGCTGGTGCAAATTGTTCTGGGGAGTCGAAGAGCAGAGAGTAGAGGTAAGTCTTCAAAAATGTGCTGAAATTGAAATGTGACATCATTGGGAGCCGATTCATCCCAGTCTAACTTTAGAGTCCATAGGTGCTGAATGAGCAGTTTTGCGCGGAAAATAACTGGGCTGATCCATCCACTAGGATCGTATAAACGAGCGATGGTACTGAGTATTGACCTTTTGGTAAATTTTTCCAGTGTAGGTACCGAAATGTGATATGTAAATTCGTCCGTTTGGGGTATCCATTGCATACCAAGTACCTTGATTGCATTGGAGTCGGGTACAACATCAAAATCCTTGGGTATGTCACATTGATCATCCGGGAAGCGTTCTAAAAGCTGACGAGAGTTTGAGGTCCACTTTCGCAAATGAAATCCCCCTAGGGCTAGTAACTCAATGAGTTCAGTCTGCAGAGCTATTGCCTTGTCAACTGAATCATGCCCAGTCAGAATGTCATCCACGAATATGGAGTGCGTAAGAACCTGTGCAGCCTGGGGAAAACGGTGACCTTCATCAGTGACCAGCTGTATAATAGATCGATTGGCGAGGAAGGGGCTGGGTCGTAGGCCATACGTGACAGTGGACAGGGCGTAAGTGAGCAGAGGTTGATCTGGAGAAGAGCGCCATAGAATGAGTTGGAACCGTCTGTGGTCTGGGTGAACTAGTATATTTCTAAACATCATCTGGATGTCTGTACTAAAGACCACTTTGTGAGTACGAAAATTTAGAATGATGTCAGTAATATCACGTTGGAGCGGTGGGCCAGTGTGCAGACAGTCATTAAGACTGACACCATTAGAGCTCTTACAGCTGCCATCAAAAACCGTGCGAAGTTTTTCAGAGTTGGCTTTGAAGATGCCATGATGCGGGACGTAAAAATGGTCTTTTCCTTTGAATGTGCTGGGGTGACAAAGAGCCATGTGGCCCATGTCAATGTATTCCTTCATGAAGTCGATATATTTTGAGCGGAGGGTAGGATCTCTTTGGAGTTTGCGCTCCAAATTAAGGAATCGTCGTAGTGCAATAGCGTGGGTTGCACCGAGCTTAGGTGCCTTTGTAAGAAAGGGAAGGGATACTATGTATCGCCCTGTGGGATCACGTGTGGTGGTAGAACGAAAGTTCTCCTCACACTCGTCAGAGGTTGAGTTGTCCTTTGATTGCACTTCTTCGACTTCCCAGAATCTCTCCAGAGCGGAGTGTATTTCTTTATTTGAGTGTTGGGGTTGTAAACAGTCAATATTTACTAGTGCTGAATTAACTTGAGGCTCAGGCTTTGTGTAGTTTGGATTGATAGGACCTAAAAGAGCGAAATTGAAGATCGTGCCGAAGGCTATTGGTCTGCCGGGGCCCAAAAAAATTTTGTTACCATCCAAAATTTGGCCCAAGACATCAGAACCTAAAATTAAGTCAATAGCGGCTGGAAAACGATAAGACGAGTCTGCTAGGGGAAGCTGTGTCGAGTCGAGGAGTGGAACAACGTCAGGTAACATTGTTAATGGTAAAAGACCTGTCAAATCTGGTAGAATGTATGCCTTTGCGCTAATTACTGGGACTTCGGTGTGAATAGGGCGGAATGTGATGGTAGTTGAAGAACTAGAGTTTTGAGTCTGCTGATTACCGACTCCTGTAATTTTTAGTTCTGTGTGCTCGACAGGCAAACGTAATTTTTGTGTCATAGTTTTAGTTAACAAGGTTAGCATGGAACCGCTGTCTAATAATGCTCTTGCCTTATGAAATTCTCCAGCGTTGTCTGCTAGTTCTAGGGACACAGTGGGTAATAAAACTGGTGGATCGTGTACTGTAATGTGCTGAGTATGTGCTGAAATATGACTGTCATTTTGGTTAGCTTTATCAGAGGAAGTAACAGGGCTGCCGGGCAAGTGATTATTATGATAAACTTTATTATCATAGTGCTGAGTATGAAACTGGGATTTATTTTGTTTACGTGATGTAGTGGATGGTGTATATTGTAGCGATGGTATGGGTGGGTGTAGTGTAGTATTGTGTAAGTGAGTAGCAGGTAGTCATTGTTGTGAATTAATAGGTGAATTACGACGAGAAGAGTTTCTTGATTCCGTGGTTGGGCGGGTGTGTTCTTGTCCTCTTAGTTGTGGGGGCAAGAGGTGAGAATTGTCATATGTGGGTGATTCAAAGCCACTGCGATGTAAGGTGGTATGGTGTTTCTCGCTATCACATTCTCTACACCGTCCTGTGGATCTGCACTCGTCAGAGTAATGGGGTCCTAGACACTTACGGCACCGTTCATGAGCTTGGATAAAATCCCAGCGCCCTTGCGTAGGCTGTCTTAGGTATTCACCGCAGTTCAGCAACCTGTGTCCTCTAACGTGACACCAAGGGCAGTAATAATTATTGGTCGGTGCTGGTGGGTGGGCGGAATCTTGTGCTATGGGCTCGAAATATTGTGTAGACTGTGGGTATCCTTGAGCGTACTGTACAGGGTACGCTTGACTTTGTAGAGGATATGCAGGGCGCGTTAAAGGTGGGCGGACGGAAGTAGTGGGCTGAAAACGAACGTGCCGAATTTCTGGTCTGGGTGCAGAAGCGCGTGGTTGGTACCGTGCTGAGGGAGAAGCACGTTCAGTTTGTCTGTATGTCGGGCTGAGGGGAGGGGGGGGTGGGTTATATGTCTCAGTTTCTGTGCAACGTGCATGGTCTTCTAAGAATGTGATTACATCCTTTAAGGTGGGCAGAGTGTCTGAAGACCCATGCGTTCGTTCAAATAATGTGCGAAGCTCGCCCTTTAACTTCCGCACTACTATTGACACTAGGACGTAGTCTGAGTCATGTAGTGGTAAGTTTAGGTTTTTAAGCGCCGATTGGGTTGAAATAAGAGGGGCTAAAAATAACTGTCTGATTTGTGAGCGGGTGGTGATGTGGGGTAACTCTAGTATCATATCTATAAACCTATCAATGAGAACTCGGCGATTTTCGTAGCGATTGGCAAGTGTTGTCATCGCTACATCGTAGTTCTCATCGGTAACCTTGAGGTGTGATACCATACTGAGAGCTTCTCCGGAGAGGCAAGAAAATAAATAGTGTAATTTAACTGCACCTGACAAATTACCGGCAGTGTCCGTAAGGCTTTTGAAAATAGTTATGAAAGATGGCCAATCCTCAAGCTTGGAAGAAAATTTGGGTAGATCTATTTTGGGCAGAACAGTAGACGTGGAGAATGTGGGCGAGCTTGGTTTGATGCTTGAGCTGATGGTGATGTTTGCCACCAAAATTTTTTCATATGCTTCTATAGCCGAGGTGTAGTAGTCAAAGTACCATTTTTCCACTTTGTCGTCAAGGTCTTTAGAGTCCAAGATCTCATAATATACTGTATCCAACTTGCCCTTTATATCGTCCAATTTTGTAAAGCGCCCTATGAAATCGTTTACACTATACTTTTTGTCTCCTTTTAATATAAGGTTAGCTATCTCTAATAGGAAAGTTATGTACTTATGGGTTTGCATAAAGATGGCAGATTGCGATTTGGTAGGCATGACGATGAGAAGTGCACAATAAGAAAAGGAAAAGCAAACGAAAAAAAAAAAAAAAAAAAATTTATTTTTTTTTTTTTTTTTTTTTTTCTTTTTTTTTTTTCTTTTTTTTTTTTTTTTTTTTTCTTTTTTTTTTTTTTTTTTTTACTAATGCTAATAAAGAACACGCAAGAAAGCAGCCAGAGAAACGTAAGAAATACGAAATAAATAAAAATGATTAGGAAAAAAAAATATATATCAAACTGTCGTGTGCGCTGAGTCTTAATAAACACGAAGCTATATATAAGCTATAAAAGTTGCACGGCAAGCTAACCACACCGAGTGAAACGAATATAATATTCAATATTATTATATCGATCCGATATCACGTTTAGTGCAAGTATTCGAGAATAGGTGTGCTGAATAAAGTACAGAATACGTACTCGAGGTTATATTAACCTACCTACGTACCAAAAAATAGTTATCGTGTAGCAATTTGCGTAATTATCTGAGGAATGTGGAATGGGTATTCAAATATATAAGGGCAGAAGTAATATGTTTATAAGAAAACAAAAAAGAAAAAACAAGGGCAGAAAACGGGTAAATGGGCAGATTGATAATGATTGTTTATTTAACTTTTTAGGTATGTGAAAATTTACAATTTGGTTTGAATTAACCATAAAATGGCAAAATACGGTTGTTGCAGACTGTATAAATAGGTCGCCAGTTGGAATATTCGGTTCGAAAGACCATATGATCTGGCCGATTGCCAGATTTCAAGGGTGCAAGGGTAAGAGGGAATGGAGATAAATGGACTCACCCGTAATAATATGAGCTGAGTAACCGGAGCGTCTGCGATACAGGAGCAGCAGTGCGTGTTCTCTTGTTATATATCTCCCGCTTCACAACTAGATTCACTTGCCACTTATCACCAAGCTCTTGGAACCCGATTAGTATTGCAATTGGGTGGATATCTCAAATGCGCGCGCGATGCGTGAATGTCTTTACGACGGGTCGATTCAGACTGATCGTTGAGACGCGGAAGTGCGGGGTAAATTACTTTTTCGGGGAATCATCGTTCGTTACGCGTGGATATGCTCGCGACTACGTCCACGCTTGACTTGAAATTCCCGGGACACAAAGTACCGCACCATTTAAAAAGCATGTAAGCTATTGTTTCAGTGAAAACTGGGTTGGAATAAGCTAATTTTTATGCACCCGAACAACTTCAAACCACTCCCAGGAAAGTTCTTGCGGGATTCTCGGGATAAAAACAATCACACGTTTTATTACTTTTTTTTTCAATCTGGCCCTTTTAAATTATTCACAGAAAAATTCCCGCGGGATTCTTGAGATAAAAAGTAGCGCAGCCTTTAATTCTAAAAGTTGCTGTCGATCAGTGAAAACGGCAGCAAAATCGACCCAGTAGCTTTAACGAGAATCCCGAACAAACAGATAAGAAATCTAAAAAAATGCATCGTGTTCTCCATCGTTTATATAATCTATTTCAGTTTTTTTTAATAGCTTCAATATACAGACACGATATGTTTAGAATTTTACAATAATACTAGCTGTCCCGGCAGACGTTGTTTTGCCCTCAAGAAATAAAATTTAGAACCCGATTCTAGCGCCACCTACCGGGTCCAAATTTAAGCTATCCTATCTTTCAAGTCGGATCAAACTGCACACGGTGTGCAAATTTGATTAAAATCGGTCAAGTAGTTTAGGAGTCCATTGAGGACAAACATTGTGACACGAGATTTATATATATTAATATAGATTAGAATATAAATACGATAAATGTTCCAATTATTGAAACAAATAACCCATAAATTTAAAGGCCATATCCATATTTTTCAAATGTCATTGATTTACTAAATCTCATATTGTTTTATTGTGAGTACACTCGGTGCGGTCTTTAAGCGGCATAACATTGATCGGTACATATGGAATGGTGCCTTTAAACAATTTAGAGGTGATTAAAAAGAATGTATTTAATCCATCAATTTGACAAATGAAGCTATGAGAACTTTGAATATTATAACGAGAAGGTAAACATTAAAATGGATGATTCGTATGACATGTAAATAAGTAGATATAACATGTGTGTCATAAGTGTATCTTGCGGAAATTAGCTCTTTTTTGTGGGTAACTAGTATCTTATAATACCCATATTCTAAAAATGACATATATGTATATCTTCTTCAGCCAGTCCCTGTCCACTGCTGGACGTAGGCCTCCCTAAGTTTGCGCCACATACCCTGGTTCCCTTCTTCCTCATCCAGCCCCTGCCGACAACCTTGCGCAGATCGTCAGTCCACCGGGCTGAAGGGCGTCCTACGCTACGTTTGCCGACACGTGGACTCCATTTTGGACATATTTGCTCCAACGACCGTCGGTTCTGCGACAGGACATTTTTGATATAACCATAATTTATTTGCAAAGTGTCACTATGCATCATAACTTTATATATTTTAAGGTGTTCTCTCACCGCAAGCATTCGCTTGTAATGTAACATATTTTCTGATTCTGTTTCGATAATTACGTTACAATACTGCCTTCCTGACCAACGAGCATTCGCTTGTAATGTAATATTTATGATTCGATTTCAAAATGTTTATAATACTGCCTCCCTGAGTGACGAGTATTCTTCGCCTGTAACCAAACATTTATGATGCGATTTCGAACATTCAGTTGATTCTACAATGTCAGACGAAGCGGTCGTTACGTTGCAAGTTGTATCAAAATATTACAGATTTTATCATTACAGGTTGCACTGGAATGCTCGGTTCTCCTCTTTCACTGATGTAATTCTCGGATCTGTAACGTTACATAATAGGCGATTGCTTGCGGTAACCTTTGGTGAGGGAACCTATGAGGTTTCTATTCCGCAGTCGAATATGTTTTTATGTATATGAATGTAAGTATATTGCAAAAACATTTGTTCCAGGTAGTGCCACATATTATTATACTATAATAAATTTAGCGGGTAGTTGTGATTATAACTCAACTCGGTTCGTCATCGCTCGGATATAAAAGCGAGCATTGTTCTCACTTCAGGTTTGGTTGAATGCACATATCATAGTAGCGCAAGAGCGCCACAATAATTAACTACCCTAGAGAGTAGCTAATTATTGTGCGAGAATCATAACTTATAATTAATTGTACTTAAGACAGATTTAGTTAGTTAATTATTAACTTAATTCTACTTTAGTTAAATGTAGTCTTTGTTCAGAATGCAAATAAAAGTTTTCTCCGAATTCTACGTGTTTGATTTTGCCATGAACAGACAGACTTACTTTCGCGTTTATAATACAAGTATGATATCCAACAATGAATTTAATAAAGTAAGTTACATAGAGCTTGGTACTTTCGTTTCGTAAAGTCCATTTATTACTAACTTAATTAGTTAATTAAAATAAGGGTAAATTTTTAGAACTCTGCCCTCAATCATATTATTCAGCACAACGACCTCAAACTGCATATTCATTAGAAACATTTACAAAATCACCTTGTAAGGGACGCCCTAACCAATCAGAGGTAAGGTCAAACAGAAGACTAAGGCAGGTGCTACACGAACGAACATTCTGCCAACAATTAGCCCACTTAACCCGCAACTAGACGTGGTAAACAAAATCTTAGCTTTGTCCACTGTGTTAGAGTGTTATAGCTAAGTGCTGCCCGATCCTTCTTAACTTTTTAGATTAACAAGGCGACTGCGGTGTTTACGCGGCCTGTTATTGGTACAAGGAGGTAGCGCCTTACAAGTTTGTTTGGTTTAAGTTACGAAATGTAGCGAATCAGAAAAATGTGAGCTTTCTCGTGTACTGTCTACCTCTTGTGAAAAGGTTTAATTTTATTTCACTCCAATAGCGTCACGCTGTAATCCATAGGTCAATGATTCTAAACCGGCTCGAAGGACCAGAAAATGATAACGCTTTTAGCATCACCTTAGGTAAACAGGCAAAGTAGAGTGCTGATAATAATAGTTTTAACTTACGTGTAGATAATTTGAGCTGATAATCCTTTTATATGTCTCCAGGTAACTGTTCACTAGTCACTTAAGACTTTATAGTATATTAATGCAAAGTTTACTTCAATCAAGAGCGGAATCCCGCGTAAGCGTTAGATGTGACGTTCTGCGTATTACTGGGGCGGTTATTTTGTTTTTGTGCAGGAGCCAGCTGAATAGCCGCAGATAGCTGTTTCAGCGATACTGAGCTTGGTGGGCTTCCCGACACTGTGGGCGCGGAGGCGTTCTGCCGGGAAGCAGCGCGTTCGAGGAGGTATCTCCTGTGAGGTTTGATGACTCTATCGGATTAAGGGGTGCAGTTGAGAGATGCACCGGTTAATAACGTTATATTGAATCACAGCGTCACGCTGTTGGCATGAACAATTTTTTTACTTAAAATACAGCAGATAAGCTGACAGTTCACTAGTGGAAAAGTAGTTACTATTACCTATACATATTTGTATTAAACCATTGTACTAACGCGCTTCCGGTCTAGAAAGAATTTTATTATTATATTTTTTTATTATTCTATTTATTATTTTATTCCATGGCAACACTGTGCGAAAGCCTCAGCTGGTAGCTTATTCTAAGCCTCGCGTTTTGTATGAGAAATGTTTTTACGAGTTGCTGCTGTTAATACAGGATTAAAATAGAATAATTAAATACGAGGAAAATTATTATAAAAGGGAACATTCCAAAGTGGACTACGATTACTGCAGTAGGTTTCTACAACAGTGCTTGAAGTTTATTAATTAGACCACTAAATAAAAATACAAAAAGTATGACGTATGTACAAAATAAAATAGTAAACCTCGGTCAGTCTACTTCAAAATTCGAATTATAATAAAATATATTCAAAATACATAAAATATGAACATCTACGCTTAAGTAACGTATATGTCGATAAACACTATTGTAAATATTTATAAAAGGTATTTGAATCAAGTCATCATAAAATAATCAAAACTAAATGTATGGATAGAGTCTTAGCTTAATCTCTTACACTGCTCTGATTTAGAAACCCGGCAATGAGAATGCGCAAATTCTAACTATACACATTCACTCTCTATTTCTCATTACACCATCTTGATTAGAGAAAGGGTCCCAAAATCAGCGGAATGTAATACTCGCTTCACTCTATTCTGCTTTATTAATATAAGTATGTTTGAAAAATATAAAACAATGTTAACCCATTTATGTATGTCTCACTGTTGAAGCCTGCCCTTTCCATTTTGGGAACAGATGGTATACCAGCCGCACATATCCAAAGCAGATCAGCGGGCAAACATGAGTAATCTCGATGTATATATAGGTTTGTTTACGATAAATTAAACGTGAAAATTGATAATTCTAATTGTAGTCAATTTAAATTTATCAGTAAAACCAACATTTCTGTCACAGAACTGTACTATTTCCATTTCTTTATTTTCTCGATGACATTT
This sequence comes from Dendrolimus kikuchii, assembly GCA_019925095.2. Lineage (NCBI taxonomy): Eukaryota > Metazoa > Arthropoda > Insecta > Lepidoptera > Lasiocampidae > Dendrolimus > Dendrolimus kikuchii. Next base: position 11,980,148 of record CM034408.1, read on the forward strand.
CTAATTTGATAGTTGTGGTGTTGTGACCAAATAAGTAATGAAATCGATCGCATATATTTATTATGTTTTGAACAAAGACAAATACAACAAAAACATTCAAATTTATTTTTTCAAGCTGGGAATACTCAATGGCCCACCGCCATTTTGTGTTTGTTTTAATCTGTCACTCGCAACAAGACGGTCGTGCTATATAGTCACTACATTTCTGTTCGCTGAGTTTTTTCACATTATCCAGACGTTATGTTGTGTATTTTGTGTTCCTCCGTGTTGATTTATCCCCAGTTGTCAAATATCAAAATGCCTAAATGATCTGTTCTGAAAAGGCAGGCGAGAGAACTGGTAATCAAGGTTCGTAATTACTTTGAAGCAGAGTATCAAAATGGTGGCCCGCTATTACCACTGTCACAAGTGCGAGAGCGTGTTGCGGCCGCATTAAGAATTAGTGGACCTACTGTTTTAAAAATTACTACCGAAGCTTACGGTACAAGCGGCATGCAGGAAAATAAGCTTCGTACGCCGAAGAAAGAACGCCAACCTCGTCGTGTGACATCGCTTGACAACTTCGACGCTGACGCTATTCGCCGTTATATATATGACTATTACTTGCACAAAGAAATTCCAACACTTAAAAAACTTGTTGTTTCTTTACGTGAATGTGGTTTGTTCCATGGCCAAAAATCGTCATTAAGCTTGGTTTTGAAAGAAATTGGATTTTCTTATAAAAAATCGGACAAACGTAAAATATTGATGGAGCGTCACGACGTTGCTATGGCTCGCTGCGAATTTTTGATCGAAGCTAAAAGATAACAGATTGGTCAAATGTTATTTTCACTGACGAGACTTGGTTAAATGCAAACCACACAGTATCTAGGAACTGGACTGACGACACCGCCGCTTCCACTAGTTCAGTGCCAATGGGAAAAGGTGAACGCCTTATCATAATATGCCATGCAGGCTCTACGAAAGGATTCGTGTCAGATGCTTTACTGGCCTTTAAATCCAAGAAAACAGTGGACTACCACGAAGAAATGATCGCGGAGATTTACGAAGGCAGGTTTAAAGAAATGATGCAATCTCCGGAAGAACCGTCGATAATTATTATGGACAACGCTACATATCACTCCAGACAAATTGATAAAATGCCGACGCAGGCCAATAAAAAACAAAAAATAATTAACTGGCTCCAACGTCATGGCGAAAATGTGGATAATACTTTATTAAAAGTACAATTAGTGAATATTTTAAAATCGAAAAAAAGCCTCCCTAAAAGATATATTACCGACGAAATAGTTGCCGAATGTGGTCATTGGGTTCTTCGACTTCCGCCGTATCATTGCCAATACAATGCTATAGAACTAATATGAGCACAAATCAAAGGACACGCCGCTCGAAACAATACCCATCCCCCTTTTACGGCAAACAAGATGTTAGTATTATTAAAAAATGCATGTGCGGAAGTAACCGCCGAACACTGGGAAAAATTGTGAGAAGAACCCAAAACATTAGAGCGTCGGATTGGGAAATTCATATGGCATTCGATAATATAGAAATACAGGAACTTATAATAAATGTTGGGGAGAGCTCATCGAGTGACAGTGACGATTCATCAGATTTTGATTAAAATAAATAAATAAAGAATCAACATAATATAATTACATCTTGTAATGAAATGTAATATTAGTTAATAAATTTGTACAAAATTATCCGGCAATAGTTTAGTTTCTTACACTTTGTAAAAAAATATCGGGTCTTTTGACGTGTTACGTTTATCGATAGCTCCCTATCAGTTTCTCCGACTCTGCTATGACCTTGTAGTGCGTAAGCGTCATATTTTTTATTAAATAATGTATACATAATGTAAAAAAGACGCTCGTTCAAGTTTCCACAGGAGCTGTCATCGAGAAAATAAAGAAATAGAAATAGTATAATTATTGTATTTATTGTCGATTTTTCACTCACTTTTGATATATTATTTGTAAAATGAACTATGATCAACTTTCTTTATAATATTCATTTTTCTAATTAGCACATACTTTGGATTGTAATCTGGCTCTGTACACTACACTGTTTTTGTTTTATTTTAATGATTGTAATCTATTTTGTGCTTAAAAAAATAAATTTCATTTGTTGCGGAGGCCAAAGTCTACCATATTACAGTTATAATACTATGTTCGACTTGTTGTCTTTACATATTTGCGCTGCCCAATTCCCCCGCCACTTTCCTGCTTCCTGCCTTATAAGTGCTCATGATAGAAAAGATGGATTAAGCAACTGCAATTTTCCCTAGATATGATTAGTTCGTGATTTAGGAGTACTAACGACCCCTGCAACTTAGGGTGAAAACAGATAACTAATTATTTTTCCCCAGCTGCATATTTTCACTACGAAAAAATTAAAATTGTATGTCGGTTAAGATTTTCAACAAACTTACCGAAGACTAATCTATCCACAAATATTTTTAACGAAAATTATACTAATGGCTGTTGGATAACTCCGTAAACGAATTTTTGGGATAATTTTTGAAGTGAATCTTCTTTAAAATCTTTGTGATTTGAAACTCGATGAAACGAAAAAGCGACACTAAAAAGAGATAAACACATAAATGTATAGGACTAATCCTGCGAGAGAATGAGATAAAATACATTATATTTATTCATTTAAACACTATGCTGCTGCTATGTTGTAAACGTTTTGAAGTTTTTCATTAATACTTCAAATTTCGTGTTTTAAAGCTTAAATATATTATAACGATGAGATATATGAAATGTGACGTCACGAAATTTAGAATCCCTCCCACCCCTTTTCACACTTTGTTTTACTTCTACTCCATCTGAATTGCACACACGCACACACATTTTTTTCTTGCGGTTATTTCCGTAAGTAGTATACATTTTTCATTTTTAATACATTTAAGAAAAAAACAATCATGGAGCCTTGTATACTTATGTCATCTCATATTTACGTACCATGTTTTAAGCAAATAAATGAATTTAAATTTGATGGGTAACATCTTCAACATAGAGCTTTAACATAAATTGTCAATAAAAGTATCAAAAGGCTTAAGGTCAAAATTCGGCATTTCCCTTTACAAGAATTATCACATATACGGTAATAGGTAAGGCGGGTGCGCAGTGACATCTGTACAAATATACAAACAAACAGAACTGGAAACTGTATCAAATCGGCCCATAACTAGTTTAGGCTTGTAATTTGTTTGAAAGATTTCTAGAACATAGAAAAACAACTTTAAAGCTCGAAAATAAAATGTGTGTATATTAACCGTCATGGTAGGAAACTTAAAAATCATTTAAAAGCAACGGTAGATAATGCAGTACTGCGTTGCGAACCTTGTTGACATCAATTTGATATCTAATCCTTACTTATGTATGTTTTGTTTTGTTGATCAAGTTTGTTTTTTGTGTAAAATTTATTATGATTATCCCTTGCTTTCTTCCAGAGGTTAAATTACCAATATCTCATATCAATTACGTAACTTCGAACGTGGTTGGAGTGCATGTATCCCTTAAGGTTACCTTAATCTGGAGCTATCCGTACAGGAACGGAGACAGAATATAAATTCCTTCGCCCGAATGGCCTGTCATAAGAAGCGCCAAAACAACCCACACCCAGGTGGCAGGACATTTTCCCGCCGGGATACCAACCACCCTTGGTCTAAAATATGCTGCGATAACAACCTTGAGTTGTATTCCAGCATTATCGGCTAGGTTCCAGACATTCACCGTCTCCTCATTCTGCGAGCACATTATGCTTGCAAAGGAGGAGGGGGAGCGGAAGCGTGAGAGCACGCCATTGCTCCGCCCCCGCCAAAGGAGGACGCGTCGGCGCCGGAGGCCCAGTCTGGACCTTCGATAGGGAAAAGGGTTATCACCCGCCGTTATGCCGTTGAGGTGGAGGCGCGACGTATTCCGCGCGCGCTCACCTCTCCTCCTGTGGGGCGAATTACAAACTGCCCCACGCGTAAAGTGTTTGAAGATGCCGAGGGACATAAATAGTCCCCCAGTAGTGGATAAGGTAGTTAGGCCACCGCCTACCAGGGCTAGCGGAGAGCTAGGTCATGTATATGGCATAAGGTGAAGGACGACCACTCCGACATCGATCTCCCACACGAGCCGCGACTTTTCCCCTTGCGCATGCACGGTCTATGGTCCTCAATCGGATTTCCTTTAGCAAAAAAAAGGTTCCAGTCCCTTCTTCGAGGTCGGCTGCATATTGGTAACATCTTTGATGTCACAAATGTCCGTAGGCGATGGCAACTACTTTCCATCAGGTAAATAGTCAGCTTCTCTGTTGTACTCTGACAATAATAAAAAGTAGATTTCTGGTTGAGTTTTTGTATAAAAACATTGAAAAAATATATTTCATTTCCAAAACTAAATTTTTATTTAAAGTTTGATCGAAACCGAACACAAAAATAATTGGGCATTTGACAGTCAAATCAACTGAAACTCTTTTTATCATTTCACCCAACGTCATAGCCTCCTTGATTTTGTATCAGAATACTGCCTTATGACGTCACAATTTGAACTAGACAAATAGCCTATTAATTATTGTTGAAACTATAATTAAAATTATTTCTATAATAAACTAGCTGACCTGGCGAACTTCGTACCGCCATATTTTCTGAATTCCTAAAAGACTATTTCATGACACAAAAAGAAAATCACCAAAATCGGTCCAGGTGATTAGGAGGATTCTAGAATCCGATCTCAGCGCCACCTACCGGTTCTAACTGTGAATCTAAACCATCCGGGGACCCACTCAAACACACAAAAACAAAATCACTAAAATCGGTCCAGGTGATTAGGAGGATTCTAGAACCCGATCTCAACGCCACCTACCGGTTCTAACTGTGAATCTAAACCATCCGGGGGACCCACTCAAACACACAAAAACAATATCACCAAAATCGGTCCAGGTGGTTAGGAGGATTGTATTCAAATTCAAGTTTTTATTCAAAATAAGTTCCACTGGAGAACACTTTTTATAGGTCATACATATAAGTTAAAATTTAATTTTACTTCCTATCCTATTCACACCGCTTCGCAAAGTGTTTATGCTGTTAAGGAGAAGAAGGGGCAAGAAACTCCCCAGCAACGTCTAGCTAAATATTGTTTTTCTTTATATTTCATATTCTATTTATATCTCAAATCCTTTTTTTTATAAGTTTTGTACAGAAGTATGTTACAGAATTACTTTTTGAAGAATTAATGGAGTTGTAGCAAACAATGCATACTCAATAAGACCAAGACACAACCTAGAACCCGATCTCAGCGCCACCTACTGGTTCTAACTGTGGATCTAAACCACCCCGGGACCCACTCAAACACACACAAAATTTCCTTAAAATCGGATGTATAGTTTACGATTCTATAAAGCACTTACAGACAGAGATTCATTTTTATATATCTAGATTATTGAAAGGAAGATGATAACAGGATATTTTGACGCCTGCTCTTTTTTTAACCGACTTCAAAAAAGAAGAGGTTCTCAATTTGCCTGTATGTTTTTTTGTATGTTGTATTTCTCCGTCGATTGTGGACCGATTTTCAAATTTTTTTATTAACTCCCGAGATGGTCCTATATATAGTATATATATAGTCACCAAGGCAGGATCTGATATGTGGAAGGAAATCGAGAGCAACCCTTGTTGAAGATCATATACATTGAAGAGTGAGATGACAAATTTGTATACGCGTGCCAGTTGTACAATTTCTACAGGTGCTTTATATATTATTATCTCTAAAGCTATTGAAGTATTTGCGCAACTAAAAAGTGAAAAATATATTTTTTTAACAAAAACAAAACCGACTTGATACTGAAAACCAAAAAATAAATATTATATTAAACCGACTTCTTTCTACAACATCTTGAAGTTGGTGTCAAGTAAAATATAAAAATTACTATATTTTGTAAATTTGTTGTTATGTTACTTTATTTGTTGTTATTTTATTTTACTTGCCACCGACTTCAAGATATTGTAGAAAGAAGACGGTTAAATATTTATCTTTTGGTTTTCAGTGTCAAGTCGGTTTTGTTTTTGTTCAAAAAATTTGTAAAGTTGTTACTTTTTTATGTCGGTTGAAGTCGATTTTGTTTTTGTTTAAAAAAAATATGAATAGGTACTATTTTAAAATTTGTTGTAATACTAGCTTCTGCCCGCGACTTTGTGCCTCGTGGAATGTTTTTTTAACTATCCCACGGGAACTCTTTGATTTTTCGGGATCAAAAGTATCCTATATGTTGACCAGGGATATAAGCTACCACCATACAAAATTTCATTTAAATCGGTCTAGTCGTTTCGGAGATTATCCCGTACAAACATACAAACAGAGAAACAAAAACTTTGGAAAAAATCTAAATTAGTTCTATTTCACTTCTTATCGTCTTTTAGGATTTTTTTTCATTGTACAAAAATTCGACCTCTACAGTTTTATTATATGTATGTTCGGTCCTTGCCTAGTATGAGGTAGGTGGAAAATCGCTCCATCAATTTTGCTGTCTACCCTCTTACTGTGTGAGGTGACGGCCAATGCACAGGAAGGTAGATGCAGCCATTTTTAAAAAACACTTACTGTCGACGTCTTAACGAGACTACAACGCGCCGTGCGCTCATAATTTTTGAATAATATTTATTATACTAATTGTAATCACTGGCCGTGCCAAGAACTTATTGTGTGATACTAGTGAACAGAAGTAACCACTCCAAAGTGAATTTGGTGCCGTGCGCTGTTCCTCTGTGTGCTGCAACCAGAACCAAGCCAGGAGAGGTCGGATCTCAAGGTTGGTGGAGCTTCTACTGCTTTTCTAGTGCAAGGATCTAAGCCAGATATCTATATTTCCCATACAGTCCATTATTATAAAACCAGCGTTATTTGACCAAGGGCCACCACACTACATTACCCCTAGGCTACAGCGCCCCACATTTTGGCCTTCGAGCCGGACTATCCCTAGTTTTATGGCCTTCCACCAGGTTAAAGTCCCTTTTTAACTCGGATCTTTACTTTTGCATATATTGTACTTTAAATTCTGATATTTTTTAATACGTCGTACGTATAACATTTCATGTTATACCTACCCAGTTTAAGACAAATTATTGTATTTAACTTGCATTTTACATTTATTATTTATTAGCATTTTTAATCTGTTTACCTCGTAATCGTATTACGAATCACGAATTTAATTACTAACGTAATCATGCCACCTAAACGTGATACGCCTTTATCTATTGCCTATTTGAACCAAAAAAGGCAAGTAATCTTCGAGAGGTTACAGGAGGTATATGAAATGTCCAAAGACATTTCTACATTAGAAGATCAAGAACTGTTCTTGATAATAGCTTCAGAAATTGATGACTTGCGTAAAAAATTCGAGAAACTTATCCATAAAATTTTAGAAATCGAACTGGAATCGAACCCTGATGCTACGATTAGAAGCGATGAAATAAAAAGTTTCGACATAATTTACTATCGTGTCAAATTAGTCTATAATAAACTGAACCCGCCGAAGAATAGTGTAAACTTAGAAACTCCCTCTAACTCGATAGAATCTCGTCCCCGTCTACCAAAATTAGAATTATTTAACTTTGACGGTGATATCGAAAATTTTACAACATTTTACGAGACTTTTTGTTCGCTTGTACATGATCGGCCACATATACCGAATATCGATAAATTCCATTACTTACTTTCGTGCACAAAAGGTAGTGCGTTAAATATCGTTAAGAGTTTGCCGATAACATCTTCAAACTATATTTAATTGAGTTATGAATGTCAAAGAGGCAAGTGAGGTGTGTAAGAATAAGCCTAAATGGCACTCTGTTGTTCGTGCCTACCCCGCGAGGGAACTGGCGTGAAGTTATGTATGTATGTATGTATCTTCAAACTATGAACTTGTGTGGAAAAGTCTTCTAGCCAAATACCATTACAACCGTTTATTAGTCGGTCGATATTTAGAAAAGATGTTGAATTTTACACCCTTAAATAACGAAGCTTCCATTTATTTAAACACGTTCATAGAAACATTTAAACATTCATACAATGCTATTCAGGCATTAAATATAAACGATTTAAGTAGTTACGTTATGTGTCATATTGCACTCAGGGCCTTAGATCCACAGACTAGAAAATTATTCGAACAAAATTCAGATCAAACTTCAGTGCCCTCTTTTAATGAATTAATATATTTCGTTCATAACCACATCAAAGTTCTCGACCATTCAATTTTCTTTTCTAATAATTCAACTCCCGTGAATTTGCAAAATAAACAACAGCTCTCTAATACTAAGCCTGATAAAAATATGTCATTCACACATACATCTTCAACCCAATTCAAATATTTGTGCTCACACTGTGGCGAAAAGCATATGATATTTAGGTGCGAGAAATTTCGTGAACTAAGCATTACTAATCGTATCAACCGTGTTGATGCACTTATGCTATGTCATAATTGCCTGAAACCGAATCACAGTGCGGAAAATTGTATTAGCAAATTTAAATGTATTGTTTGCCAGCGAGCGCACCACTCTTGCTTGCATCCCGGTGATAGCAAACCGGTTTTGAGCCCGCAACACGGCGAATCAAGCGCATCCTATGCCGCTTCAGCCGCACCACAACAAACGGTGGACGCTCCTTGTCAAAATTCGATAAATAATAATTATCTTGCGGCATCTACCGACACGCGTAACACCTCAGTTTTATTGGGTACGGCTGTTGTGCATGTTTTAGATCAAAATTATCATTATCAACCTTGTCGCATCTTAATCGACTCAGGTGCGCAAAAGAATTTCATTTCCACTGATTGTTTACAACGTTTAGGGTTGCCTTCGCGTAAATGCGATCTTAATATCTTTGGCCTTGCGGGCGAAAAGGTAAACAATCAGGGGATCACGTCATTAACTATGAAGCCGCGTCATACATAGTAATGACCCAGTCTTTAACTTGGACGCTGTTGTGCTCCCTAAGATCACCTGTGATCTACCAACAGTCCAAATATCTCAAAATTTAATTAAAAAATACAATAATCTTATTTTAGCCGAACCGAGCTTTTATAAAATTGGAAAAATTGATATTATACTAGCGGGCGATATTTTTCCAAACATTTATGATGGACAAAAATTGAACTTTGGTTGTGACCATCCTCAGGCATTGAACAGCATTTTTGGCTATGTGATAACAGGCAAGTTGTGTCAGACGAGAATTCGTGACGTCCCCTTTTCCACTGCCACCACTTCGTTGCATGCAGTGTCGTACACTGCCAACAATACACAATATACACCCACCGTTACCCCCAAATATTCTTGGGAGCTGGAATCTTTTCCGTGCGAAGTTCCAGGTTTGTGTCCGCAAGACGTTCTTGCCGGAAAATTTTACGGGAATTGTTACCATAATATGACTGGCAGTTATATTACTAATGCTGAATCAAAGTTTACTAAAAACATGAAATCTCCCACTAAGTGGATCCGTGGTCCACCATGGGTACGTTATAACCAGAAGTCGTCCCGTTTAAATTTAAAATCTATCGTTCATTAAAAATTGTAAGTAAATAATAAAAATATATGTAGTAGGTACTTATCTAAAATTAAAATAATTTAAACCTAAATTAGAAGTTTCGCATACAATCAAATTAATTGTTTTTCTAACTCGTCGTATAACTAAGAATCTTTTTTGTTTCCAAATTTAAAATAAACACTTTGTGATGGCAAGTTGCCACTGTTTTTTATTATTGTTTTATACCCATATAAAAAATGCTGTTCAGTCTTTCATATTGTTAAGTCTGTACTTGTAATTATCTGTGACAGTCGCACAGTTATAATTTTGAAGTAGGTTTACATAATTTCATTAAGTAAGTTTTCAACACTGTTTCACCTGCTCAGGGTGGGGGTGGATGAAATAAGAAACCATTTTTTTTTATTGCATGAGTTCAGCAGACAGGTAGAGACCCACCTGATGGAAAGTGATTACCATCGCATGTGGACATTTACAACATCAAAGGTGCCACCAATGTGCGGCCACTATCATTGGGACTCGAACCTGGCCACTAATGCCTGAACGCAACTCAAGGTTGTTATGGCGGCATGCTCTAGTCTAGATCATTTACCTCCTTTATTAATTAATCAATATTTAATCTTAACTTTAATTTGAAAATAAAATAAGTTTCAGTCAACTTTAAAGTTTGATTTATTGTTTTAAAATTATCGAACGAAGATGGTTTTTAACAATTAGTCCGCGCATGTACCACGGAAGATTATATAAATTGTTAGTTTAAACTTTTTAATAATAATGCACAACTCAAATTATTTAATTAATCAATTAAACTTTTCGAAATTATTATTTCTTTATTGTATAGTAGACATAGATTTAGGTCATCCCGGACTTTTTATAAAATTTATTGGCATTTAGGTAATATTTAGATTTATTTTCAATCGTTGTCTTAATTTCACTTTGTTATGTACTTTAAACTATACATCAACCTTTAATTCATTAAAATATTCGTAATTCACTTAGAAATGTACATGATTCGTAGTCATTACATAATACAATTTGATTAACTTGATACGTTGTCAACAACCTCATTCACAACTTGTCTCTTCTGGTTCGGTCAAGTATGTTAATTTAAAACTGACATAGAAATATCTTTGTATGGATTGTCACTTAGTAATCCATTCATAGGATAATACAATCCTGAAGACGTTGGTCGCATGATTGAGTACATTCACACTCTTCACTAGAGAGCGAATTTGTTTTCATCTTCACCCAATTTAAAGGGGGAGAATCAAATAGTATAAAGCCGAACTTAGCATGGCCAATCGGCTATCTAATTGGTTATTGGTTAGACTTGTAGCAGGCGTTAACAACATTGTTATTATTGATATCGTAAATGTAATAATTATTATTTGTTATCAGTATTAATTTTTTCTCATTATAATTTGTCTTTAGTGGTGTGATCAAATTTTAATTCAAGCTCGTAGCTTAAGGACTCGTAGTCCACCTTCCACATTCGGCTCGTAGCCGTGCTGATTTCTTTTGTTATATAAACTCTACTTAACTTTTCAGCTCGTAGCATTTTTCTAATCTTTTAGCTGGTATTTCTTATTAGCATCTAGCCATTCCCTACTTCTTTTGGTTCCTAGCCGTAATATTCTTATTTCTTTCATTACTGGAAATCATCATACTGATTTCGGTGGGGCGTATGTTCGGTCCTTGCCTAGTATGAGGTAGGTGGAAAATCGCTCCATCAATTTTGCTGTCTACCCTCTTACTGTGTGAGGTGACGGCCAATGCACAGGAAGGTAGATGCAGCCATTTTTAAAAAACACTTACTGTCGACGTCTTAACGAGACTACAACGCGCCGTGCGCTCATAATTTTTGAATAATATTTATTATACTAATTGTAATCACTGGCCGTGCCAAGAACTTATTGTGTGATACTAGTGAACAGAAGTAACCACTCCAAAGTGAATTTGGTGCCGTGCGCTGTTCCTCTGTGTGCTGCAACCAGAACCAAGCCAGGAGAGGTCGGATCTCAAGGTTGGTGGAGCTTCTACTGCTTTTCTAGTGCAAGGATCTAAGCCAGATATCTATATTTCCCATACAGTCCATTATTATAAAACCAGCGTTATTTGACCAAGGGCCACCACACTACATTACCCCTAGGCTACAGCGCCCCACAATGTATATATAGATTTGTCGACTACCAATTGCTACTCCATCTCTTGCGATGCAAATAAGTATCTGATCAACCCTTTGGTATTGCACATTTTCATGAATTGCACTTCCTAATTAGAACATAGTCAACATTACGAAATGACTACAAAAAAGAAAAATTCGACAATTCGTGGTATACATGTTTTCGATAACATTAATTATCGAATGGCACGTCTTGTCTCAAACATTGATAAATATATTAGCAAACAATAAATATGTACATAGCATTTACATCCTAAATAAGTCTCTTATTATCTTAAAAGATTCCGTTCACAAACAAATCGTTTCTAAAAACATTAACGACTTGCAAAACGATCTCTGCACTTGCAATATAAACAACAACAATCTATGTCGTTAACAAACCCAATCTTATCCTAACTGTGGGTACACCGATGTTTACTACTAGCTACGTATTAGGGAACTGAGCGAAATAGTCAGATTATTACAATGCACTGCTGAATGTAAGTCACTCCGTAGTTAGTACAACATTTATCCTATACTACATATTTTTGGTACCCTTTCTTTAAATTAGGGTGAATACAGAAATATAAATTTAATTTAATAAGAAAATAAAATTTGAAATGGACTAGCGAGCCCATGTGCATTCTCTTTATTGTATTGTGTATAATATAATAATAATAATAAAGGTTTCAAGGACATCATTTCAAACCAATGTATGCAGTGCAGCTATATTCCTTATTATAGGAAACTAATATAGTTGTTATAGACTCTTAAGCAAAACTAAACCATTTTACATATCTATATCTTTTAATTGTACCAAATTTTGTATTTTCTTCATATGTGGTTTATCATGTTATTCACATCCTTGCTGCAAATATGAATCTTAATTAATAAATTAAGATAACAAAAATGTGGACACAGATGCAGCACAAAGTTATTTTTCCATCTTAAATGCACAAAGAAAAACATGGAAAAAATATACAAAATAGGAATGACAACAACCAATTGAAAAACGTAAGTCCTCCAAACTCCTACCTACATCCTACTATGAATACATGATGGCTCAAAAGATGAACCCCTGTTCATTGAAAGTCGTAAGTTTCTTTTTCTACTGATAGTTAATTTCATCTAAAATCTAAATCGTGTTTCATACGATGAGTTAGTTCTTATGGCTTATTGCCCCCTCCCCTTTTCCCATCTTACCTATCTCATTCCCCCATTCCAATCCCCTATACCATTCCTTCTGTCTCATCCCCTTTATATTAATTACTCTTCTATCCCATCCCTTCTATATCCTAATAGCTAGCAACGCGTTGGCTTTCAAATCAAATCAAAACATGGTTAAACAGTTGGCATATTTATTTATTAATTTTGAAAATGTTTGTCACCGTATCTGGCTTTTTACAATAAATTATTATTATTATTCACATATATATTTTATTTTCAAATTTTTAACATTTTTCCTATCTTATAAAATATATATATTTCTTTATAAAAAATATATATATAAAGTTATCTCCGCCGGCAGTGGCGCCTAGGGTCCAGGTTACCGGCCATGTCCAACAGAGCTGCCTTCTGCATCCGACCCTTCACCCAGACACCAAGCGATAGCCTTTTGAGATGACGGTCAAGGCTCATCGCTATTAGTCCATTCACTGACACCACTATCGGTACTATGATTGTAGAGTCCAGATTCCACATGGCGGTAACCCCGTGAGCAAGATCAATGTGTTATAGTATACACGTCTTTTGCTCACAAAGGAGCTTACAAATATTTAAAATAAATTTTATTAAACTACATAATATTAAATTAAACAAATGAGAAAATACTGATAAATGTTAAAAAATAATATAAGTCAAAGTACCTATTTATTTGTAATTGAAGAATTCTTCCACCGAGTAAGACATTATATTTAAGAGCCATTCTTTTAACTGAATTTTAATTTTATTTATCCTAAACTCTTAAATAATTTCGAATTTTATTGTAAACTAGCTGATGCCCGCGACTTCGTAGGCGTGGTGCGGTTTGTTAACTATCCCACGGGAACTCTTTAATTTTTCGGGATCAAAAGTAGTTCCCATATGTTGAGCAGGGATATAAGCTACCACCATAGAAAATTTCGTTTAAATTGGTTCAGTCGTTTCGGAGATTAGCCGGTACAAACAGACAGACAAATAGACAGAGAAACAAAAAAATTGAAAAATATCTAAATTAGTTCTATATCACTTTAGCATTTTTTTTCATTGTACAGAAATTCGACCTCTACAGTTTTATTATATGTATAGATTATAATGAACATGTTATGCTTAACAGTTTCTGGTAACGAGAGTTGTTTTTGGTGCCACCAATAGTACCACTAATACCAGGCGTTCACTATTTCTAGTATTGTTTGGATAGAAGCCTTTAGCCGTAGTAAAAATCGTAAAATTGTTTCTGACAAATATTTCAAAAATATACATACTTTCTTTATAATGTTGCTTACAAGCCTCATAAAATCGGATATCTGCAATAACTCGGATGCATTTCATTCATCTAAAAATGCTGTTGATATCTGTAGAGATACCTTTGATTATTAGCCCATACCGTAGTACCGAAGCCACGTAGGTACCCATGATATACCCATTACCATTAGTGCTGTACTTAATGATAAAAATTTTCTTAACTTTTTTTTATTTTTTATTGCAGTAGATCAGCAGACAGGCAAATGGCCCACTTGATGGAAAGCGGTTACCATCGCCTATGGACATTTGCAACACCAAAAAAGGTGCTACAAATGCGCTGCTGCTCTTTTAAGGGAAACTGGAACCTGGTCACTAATGCCGGAACACAACTCGAAGGTTGTTATGGCGCCATACTTTAGACCAAGGGTGGTAGCCATCCAGTCGGGCAAATGCCCTACCACCTGGCTATGGGTTGTTAAGTCGCCTCTTACGACAGGCCGCCCGGCCGCAGGAAATTGTATTCTTTCTCCGTTCCTGCACGGATGATTTTCTAGTGCATAATATTTTCTTAAGTTTTCGCGACTAGTATACATAATATAACTACGTTTTAATGGTTTTAAGCGCGGTAATTTATCTAAAGCATATACAAAACTATATTTTTTTTTTATTAATTTGGTCATCATGCATTTTCCATGCTTTGACCCTGGAGTTGCAAATGTGTATAGGCGACGATACCCGCATTCCATAAGGTAAGCCGTCTGGGTGTTCACGAGCTTCGCAATAAAAAATACCTACAACAAAATACACCCCTGTAAAATAACAAAATTAATATCAAATAGGCCAATAGGCCGTGCAATTTAGGCGCGGAGATAGGCTTGTAAACGTACGCCGTATGTCAAGAGGCCACTGATCGTTTGTTGCGCACGCGCACCACATCCGGGAGGTCGGCGCTGCGAAATTGAATACTACATTGAATCCTTGCTAGAAATAGGTAATGGTGTGGCTTCATCTGCGTTAATGTTAAAGATTTAGACTGTAGCCGAATGCGTCTTATTTAAAGCGTTAAAAATAACGCCGTTAACACATAGTCACATTAGTGTATATACATACTGTCAATGTTTAACATAATTAAGAATGTCAAATCTTAAATAACGCATTAAGCCTATCGCCGTATCTGCGTGAAACGGCTTATACCTGTAACATTATCCTAGATGTAGCCGCACCTTATGAAATTATCTATGACTTAAATTGCAATCTACTTAAAAAAATTAAATGACTATGATTCCGTTGACAATAGTAGAAGTTATGAGTATAGCAAGAGACTAGAACTTGATGGGTTCCTCTGCACTTTTGTTTTCAAAAATAAGTTTAATTTAAAAAGAACAATAGTTGTAAAATATTTATTATTATTAATTAAACTTTGGGCATATATGTGGAATGTCAACTATTTATTTAGTAAAATCTGACGTAAAAACTGCCACAGAAAATCCGTTGTTTGGCAACAGTCAAAAGATGAGAGTATATAAGATCTTTTCTTAAACCCTAATTAAGATTATTTAACATATCTTATACTAATATATAAAGCTGAAGAGTTTGTTTGTTTGAACGCGCTAATCTCAAGAACTACTGATCTGATTTGAAAAATTGTTTCAGTGTTAGATAGCCCATTTATTGAGTAAGGCTATAAGCTATATATCATTACACTAAGATCAGTAGGAGCGGAGCACCAATGCAGAATGTTTCAAAATCGGGGTTTTTTTTTTACTATTCCACGCGAACGAAGTCGCGGGCAGAAGCTAGTATTACTATGAATCAAGACATGGTTATAATTTTTTAGTAAATATCTTAATAACACCTTAATTCATAAAGCATTATTGAAGTAATGAATATTCGTACAGGAATGGAGACATAATACAATTTCCTGCGGCCGGGCGGCCTGTCGTAAGAGGCGATAAAACAACCCACAGCCAGGTGGTAGGGCATTTGCCCGTCGGGTTGGCTACAACCCCTAGTCTAGAGTATGCCGAAATAACAAATTTGAGTTGTGTTCCGGCTTTAGCGGTCAGATTCCAGTCTCTCTTTAGCGAGCAGCAGCGCATTTGTATTACCCTTTGGTGTTACAAATGGCCATAAGCGATGGTAACCGCTTTCCATCAGGTGGGCCGTCTCCCTGTCTGCTGAATTCGTGCAATCAAAAAAAGTATACCTATCTATCTCAATTGAAATCAGAATTTCCGAAACTAGCCTGCGTGTGAACTTAGCTGGCTTAATATTTTTTTTTATTGCAGGAGATCAACAGAGAGGCAGACGGCCCATTTGATGGAAAGCGGTTACCATCGCCTATGGACATTTGCAACTCCAAAGGTGCTAGAAATGCGCTGCTGCTCTCTTAAAGGAGACTGGAATCTGGTCACTAATGCCGGAACACAACACAAGGTTGTTATGGCGGCATACTCTAGAACAGGGGTGGTCGCCATCCAGTCGAGCAAATACCCTACCACCTGGCTGTGGGTTGTTTAGTCGCCTCTTACGACAGGCCGCCAGGCCGCAGGAAATTGTATTCTTTCTCCATTCCTGCACGGATAAAATATATAATACTCAAGCATTGGTGAGAATCTAACTAGATTATAATAATATTAGCCTATAAATGTCCCACTGCTGGGTTCAGGCCTCCTATTATACGGGGAACGGACAGTATACCCGCCACGCTTGTCCAAGGCGGCTTGGCAGGTTTGACACATCGGTTATCTCGATGTGCAGGTTGCATCATGATGATTTCCTTCACCGTTGTTAGCACGTGGTAATTGTAACAATATACACATTAGGTCAGAAAACTGCCTGAGTGGTGCATGCGTTCCGGCCAGGATCGAACCCACGCCCTTTGAGTCTGGGACGCGTGCGCTAGCCATTACGCTACCACGACTTTATAACTAACTACTATACTAACTAGATTACTATAAAATAATGAGAGCTATTACAAATTATAGGTACATTAGAGTCACTTAACATTTGCCACACCATATCTTCCGCGAAAACCATAAACATTTAAAACAAATGATCATCACACTTCGAACTGAACAATACAGATAAGAAAGACATTTAGTATAATAGTTTGCAATATTTTTACACGTTGGACAAATAACATCCATCCGTAATAAGCACGACGAAAAAAAAAATATGGAAGGAGATACAGGAAAGATAACAGATGGTACATCTTCTGGCACTTCACAATATTATTATAGAAACACAATTAAAAGTAATACTTCCAAATATTTGCCTCTAAAGTATAAGGCCCCTCTTGCACCTTCAACCAGATGGACACACTTATTCATTTTCAGGACAAACGCAGATGAAATAGTGGGCAAGACTTGGAAACCGGTAAAAATCCAACCTCGTCGTCCTCGTCGTCAGCCATTTGCAGTCCACTGCTGGACGTAGGCCTCCCCAAGACGGCGCCACTCATCCCTGTCTTCCGATTTCCTCAGCCAGCGCCTACCGGCGACCTTGCATAGGTCCAACCGGTTACAGCCTAATTATATAGGAACATTTCTTTTCGATTTTGTTCTCACTTTAAGCTCAATCAACCAGTTTTGGGTAACAAAAGATCGTTAAATAGGTTTTATTAAAGAAACCGGTTTTAATAAACGATTTTGAAGTGATATTTCCTCTTCTTGCGGAATAAAACAGGTTTATATAACAGTCTGTTTAAGTCTTACACTCCGAACGAAATAGATGACTAAAACCGGTTATAACCCATGAAAACCGGTTCCAAACTTTGGTAGTGGGTTACTACTCTAAATATATTATTATATTTACAACGTATTCCAACCATATTAAATGCCCAATACTAGGCGCATGCGTCTTCATAAAGATAATGTTAAGTCCGCGCAGGTCCATTACACTGCCCACAATGAGCAATTAATAACGAGCTGATACTATACCCGTGGCGATCACAGCGCTGAAGGGAGCAACTCATTGTTTCACCATATCGGATAAATTGTGAGGAGTTAATTGAGAAAACATATCGGGTGCTGAGTTATTTTATTGGGCGAAACCTTCTCCTGGCCAGTTTGAATAGTGAAGTGGGTTGCCAGCTTAAATGTAATAGGTAATTAATAAAACTATACGAATAAATAAAATTGATGTGTCTGTCTGTTGTGATTTCAAAATATCTGACAAAATTAAAGTGCAAACAACTGTTTATATAATGCTGTAAAAATGAGCGTTTTTAGAATTCGTTCGTCTCGAATAAATTTCAAAATGGATTAACTTACGTCTTAGTTCATTGAAAATTTTAGGGATTAAAATTTACGTAGTCCTATATTATAGATGTTTTGCAAGGTTCAAAAAATATAAACATTTTTAGTTATTACTGCAATCTATCTGGTATAAAATTTATTACTGTGTACAAAGTAGACACACATAGTTGAAAATAAAAATAATAAATGCATTATTATTATAACGTTGAAGTTAGAGCTTAAAGAGCTGAATCATATTGTTTTAAACAAGAATTACGTATCTGTGTTGAAAATTGTTACTGTTTTATGAAAAAAACTTCTTTGACAGAAGGTCAAAGAAGATTGCAGCATTGCTTTTCGAATATATGTAGATGATAAAATGTTAGGTGCATATAAGAATATATTAAAAAAATAAGAGAAAGATTTAGCCGGTGGAATTCCAACACTTTCTGAGACCCTGAGGACAAATCAAACATGGAATGTTAGACTACCTACACTACAAATATACTTCATTTGTTGTTAAAAATTGAAACAATATATGTGACTATATATATATATATATATATATATATATATATATATATATATATGAAAACCCTTTTCAAGTTGCCACAAGAGATACTTTATTACCATTGTCAAAAATTATGTCTTTGGCTGATACCAAGTCAAAGACATGCAATTTAGCTAAAGCTTCGTTACTTGGGCCCGGCTTTTGCCTGATGTCCATATTCTTGAAGATAGATTTCCACCTTAAATGTTCCTAAATACTTAATAAATAAATCAAATAAAAAATACATTTGTATCCCAAAAATCTCTACACTGATTTTTTTTCTTCCTAATTTAAAAGGTCCATCCCGTAATACTACGCTTAAAACCGTTAAAACGTAGTTTTATTACTCGATAGTTACTAAATACACACGTGCCAAGATATATCAAAAGTAAAATATTTGAGTTTTAAGACCTTTACTGTCCGAAAACTAATATGCAATTCAGTAACATGAGACCTTAATATAAATGAAAACCTTATTCTTTTCAAAGACGGTAAAATATCTTACAACACGTCCAAAGTAAACTCTAATAACAAATCGATACAAAATTTACTTGAACAACATAAAGCATTATAATTTACGTATTTTAGTAAATACATTTGGTCGGCAACACGTGCCTTGGCTTTGGTAATAAATAAATTAGATAACATTTTCTAACTATTTACATAAATAATTCTAAGAATAAGTATTTGTAGCAGGCATCCGACGTCGGTTTGCGCTTGACGTCAAACGTGTCAAGTTTACTTTTTAATAGGGCTGTTTAGACATGCATTTTGTACTACAAAATTGAACGACTAAGGAAAATAACCTAATACTTGTATTTTGCATGAAATACAGTTTTCTCCACGGCCATGCCGCCGATAAAACCTAGGAAGTGGCTCTATTTTACTTACATACAAAGTTAATTAGGTTTATATATATATAGACAATACTTTGTTGCTTACTAAATACTTAATTTCAAAAAATATGCACGATTACAATATTGTCATGGTAAAAACAATAAGCGACCTTATAGCTTAAAGCAATCTCTTCCAGGCAACTTAACTTAGGAATATTAAAAATTAATCTGGCGATGTGGGTGGTGCAGAGCATTATATAGGACATAACTTAAATACACATCGATAACCTAATTTATAAATTAAATACATATACTTACAGTATGTTATAAATTAAATACATACAAATATATTTCTAAGACATATCTATTTTATTAGTTAACACTGTTAACTTTATAAGAAGAATTAGGCATAATTATTTAAGAATAAGTAGTGTGTTCTGAGTGAGCTCTTAAATATAGGCAATGTTTTGGTCTGTTTGGTCTGACAGTATATAAATTTACAAAGAATATAAAGCAGTAGTGAAGTATATATAAAGATATATATATATATATATATATACATAAATCTTCAATGGAAAAATTATCTAACTGACAGTGAGAACCGCTTAAAAATCCGTTACATGGTTTAGAAAGAGTTAGCGGAGACGGACGGTCGTGAAAGGTGACTTTGTTTTATACTATGTAAAGATAAAGTACCATATTACAGGAATTATTCTACTTTGGGCTCCCGGCTTTACCACTCATAATAAAAAAAATATTACTTGCTTACTTATGTGGCAATTCAAATAAATAAATAATAATAAAAAATTATGCACTTACATACATTAGCTATTACCCCTGCTTCCCATGGTGGTATACATAGAAAATGTATCTCCACATCCAACGATCTTAGAACACAGCTTCCGCTTCATATACTTGACTTTTCAAGATGTCTGTCTGTGTTTTGATTATTTTAAGATTTACAAGATTGTTTTATACCTTTTTTTAAACTTATGTTTATTGTTCAATTAGAGATAACAGCAGGCAAAAGGACTAAATCCCGTGTGATGAAAAGTATTATTTTTCAAATTTTAGGTCTTACACTGATGGTAAACAACAATATTCTTGTAGCAAGAATGCTACCGCGTTCTTTTTTAACAATTTTAGTTATGAAATTAGTCCCTGTATTTTTTTAAAGGTTTCGCATCATTTTCATATTGCGCCACTATCGAGTGAGTATTCGTCAATATAAAATCTTTGGCATAGTCTTTGAGTAAATAGGCACCAGACCAAATTCTCAGGAAAATTGTAGACCTTTGACTGACAACAAAAATCATTCCATTAAACACTTGAGATTTTTTACACAATAAAAATTCTTACATAAAAGTAATCAATATTATACAAGTATTGTTAATTTTTGACACAAAAACACTCAAGATTTCTGAAACTTAAAGATGTGTATACTATTTTACTCAAAAGGCAGCCCTTCGCCACTCTACTTAGTGGAGCATGTTTGTAGTGCGCGGGCGCAGTGGTTTATGTGCGCGCTTCTGTTTGTCGCCGTGTTTGCCTAGCATTTGTACCGGTGAAATGGTAGGTCGAGTTTATGATTCTCATTTCAATTAACACTGTACTGGTTCCAAAGTTATAGAAAATCATATGAAAGTAGCTACAACAAAATATTTTCATTGTTGTAATACTTATTCTGTAACTATGGATATAGCGCACCTAATGCTCGCGTAAGCTTTGAATCTCTTAACCTTAGAGATACAAAATATATTACTACCAGCTGGAAGCCAGGGTCGAGAACATCCTTCATGTCCATGACATATCAGATAAATTGCAAGAGTGGCCTACATTGTTATAATCAGATTCTACGGAATCAGGCATGTCTTGTAGGGAAGAAATGTTTAACCATACCACTTCCAGCTACGACAGGTCATAAGTAACAGAGATAACATGCGTTTCAATAGTCTCACAATAAGG
Source organism: Dendrolimus kikuchii (assembly GCA_019925095.2). Lineage (NCBI taxonomy): Eukaryota > Metazoa > Arthropoda > Insecta > Lepidoptera > Lasiocampidae > Dendrolimus > Dendrolimus kikuchii. The sequence goes on from CM034408.1 coordinate 12,001,864, forward strand.
GATGCCGTAAAACCTACGAAGTGGAGAAGAAAGAGTAGGAAAACAGGCCTCAAACTGACAGACATTCCCAATGCAAGCGAGCGAGATGTTACGCTAAAATGATGTGAGTCATGGTGGAAATTCTATCCTAATAGAGCTTAAGATACAGTGGTGTTCACGAAGGAGACGTTGCGAAGGTGGTGGAAACCAGCGGTGAAAACTTGTCTCCTCGAGAAGACAAGGTTTTTTTTATGGAAATATAGGTTTGCGTTTGACCACTGTCTCACATGATGTTGAGTGATGACGCAGTTTAGGATGGAGCAAGCTTACCTAGAAGATACCTATTCACTCGTGACTTGAAGACTTCAAGATTGTATTTGTCAGGAAAAACAGACTCCGGCAAATTATTCCACTCTTCGGCAGTGCTCACCAGAAAAGATGAAACGAAACGCTTGGTTCTGACTGGTGGTATTTCCACCATATAACGGTGGTGCAAACCGGTGCGTCTGGTTGACCGATTGTAAAATGGGGATGGAGGAATCAGCTCGTGGAATTCTAAGGAACACTCCCCGAAATGTATCCGATCCCCGAGTTGTCCTCCTTTCTCCTGTCTCAGAAAAATGAGATGGAAAGTTAGTAAGATTTGACTCCAACTCACTTTCCATCTCATTTTTCTCTCACTAGAAATTTAAACTTCTTCTTTTTACCTTACTAAAACATAGTAGAAGTAAGTAAGAAATAACAAAGTAATAAATAAAATATATACTTATATATGTACAGTTTTTTAAATGTATAACCTATGTTTAAAATATTCTTTCAGCAGCAGCCGCTTCGTATTTACACACGTCCATTTTAACATGACGATATTCTGTAAAGGGGGAAAGCAAAACGATTAGGGAGTTGATGCATTTCATAACAAATTCATTCTCAAACAAAGTTCAATTCAAATATGATAATATAAATAATTGTGATTAATCATAAATATTAATAAAACTAAGATAATTATAAACTTAAAAATAAACTACAACCTATACTATATAAAAACTAAAACAAAATAAAAAAGGGGAAAATATCTAAAGATAAGTTTTTGGTCCCACACCACCGTCACTTACTGCCATTGTGATTAATTATGTTTAAAAATACTATCCGTGCGCAGGTTTGCCGATAGTCTCATGATGTCACGCGTCGATGGTCAGTAGGGTTGACAAAAAAGGTTACTTAAACAATTGTTGCAATAAATGTATTATTGTATATACTTTACATAAGTATATAATTAATACGATACAATCTTAGTCAGTAGTTTTTATACGTGCAGGGACGAAGAAATAATACAATTTCCTGCGGCCGGGCGGCCTGTCGTGAGAGGCGATAAAACAACCCACAGCCAGGTGGTAGGGTCGACTGGATGGCGACCAGCCCTGGTCTAGAGTATGCCGCTATAACAACCTTGAGTTGTGTTCCGGCATTAGTAACCAAGTTTCAGTCTCACTTAAAAGAGCAGCAGTGCATTTGTAGCAACCTTTGCTGTTGCAAATGTCCATAGGCGATGGTAACCGCTTTCCATCAAGTGGGCCGTGTGCCTGTCTGCTGAACTTCTGCAATAAAAAATAAAAATAAAAAAGTAGTCATCGGCAAACCTTCTGCGCACGGCTTCTAATAACTAATTTTGAGTCTTTCAAGAAATGATATCATAACTTCCTCCACATGAAAAAAACGTCGGAGATGCTTAGGATCTTCGACTTCTTTTCTCTTCACAAAAACGTTGTTTCACAAGTGTAATTATTTTTTCATAGCAAGTCTTTACGAAATAGTTGAATTTTAAAAGTTGAGCGATATCATCGAGTGATGTATCAAATGAGATCCTAATAAAGCCTTTTTAGTAAATGAACCAAAAGCATTACACAAACAAGACTTACGTTTTTTCTCATCACAATTATATTCATAGAGGTCGCAGTTGTCGTTAAACATTCTGGTTATACCAAGAGAGTCTTGGCCACATATTGGTACAAAATCGTGCTGACACTGGTCTGCCATTTTGCAGAAATTTATTACCTGAAAATGGTATGACATTCAAAATACACCTCCTTTAAATAAATGAGATGAGTAGTTTTAAAATATAACCAAATCCATTTCGGTATACCTATAATGGAGGGTTGCGTAGAGGTGAGGAACTTTAACTTACGAAAACATTAAAAACCACTCTTCAGATAAGCATTTTTTTAAACATTTATTAATTTTTCCATTTTGATTTTTTCAGAATTTTAAACCTTATAGTTCAGAATTTAAAGGCGAATATTATAAATATATGACTAAAATTTCCGCGGGATACCCAGGACACAAAGTATTTAAAAAAGAAAGTATACTATCGTTTTAGTGATAACTGTGTCGGAATAAACTAATGTTTATGCACCCTAACAAATTCAAACCACTCCCGGGAAAATTCCCGCAGATTCCAAAGATAAAAAGAAATATCGATCTTTTTTTTTTTAAATCGAAAATGCCTGCCGGATTCCTGGGATAAAAAGTACCGCAAATTTGAAGTCTAAGAATTTGCTATGGATTAGCGAAAACCGCATAGAAATCGGCTTAGTAGTTTTGATGTGAATTCCGAACAAACAAACAGAAAAGAATCTTAAAAAAATGCATCGCGTTCTCCATTGTTTATTAATTCCAGTTGCTTTTTTTAAATAGCTTCGATGTATAGACACGGAATTTTTAGAATTTTATAATATAATATTTATATTATTACCCCTAAATTGTCGTTCGTCCCTTAGACACATGTATGGCGGCCACCCTTAGCTATTTTTATTTTATTTACTACATCATTATATAGCGGTATATATAAACTTTCCTGCTCAATTTCATGCTTTTAGAAATTGTTTAGTTTCCAGAAAAATTATAGCGACATATATTGATACAGACAGTAAATCAGGCATATAAAAAAACACACAGATTAACATGATGACTACCTAGTATTAGGACATTCATTTTCTCTCTTTTATCTATTAAGTATAGTAGTTACTTTCTACCCAATTAAAAATTTACACTGTACCGGTTCTAGAGGGAAAAAATAATCCTCTGCTTCTATTTCAACGTGAGACCAAACCTCTGCTGCTAGTTCTATGATAATAAAACCTAAAACAAAAAAGGATATTCGATTATTTCTCTATATTAAAAAAATAGAACTGTAAAAATCTACAAAGGTGCACCAGAAAATACTGTTAGCAAAAAAAGCTTTATATAACAAGGGCTTATTATTGAATTGACTTTGTGACCAACAATAAGATATGCATGCAAAGTGGAAAAAGAAGTAGAATGCGGATTCCTGAATCCGAACGTAACCTATATTTGATGCTGGGATGATTATGATGACTCAATGAAAACAGATCTGCCTTATAATTTTTTTTATTAAACTGGCATTAATAATTGAACTTTAAAAGACCTATAATAGTAACAGTTGTTTAAACAGAAAAGGAGTAACTATTATTATTGTGTATTTTTAAATTAAGTGATATACAGTAAAACTGTCACACTCCAAGATCTATACTCCTAAGGAGTCTAACTCGAGAATTTTGAACTCATTGAGACCGTTGTTAATTAATAAGTAATGTAACATTGAAATTTAATAAAGAATAAACTCACTCGTAAAAACTTTTTTAAATAACATTACGTGTGTTCTTCAAGCAAAACAGTGGTCAACTCCAGTCAAGTTTACGACGCGGTTAACACTTGTTTACCATAATAAATCATAACCGCGCCTCTGTCGTCGGAAATTATGACAAAACACAGCCTTTATGTTGAAAGCTATCTGGAGCACTCAATAAATTGACAGGTGTCGTCAACAATTACTTTTATTGTTTCACATTTATCATTCAAACCCATTTTACGGCGAATATAGGTAAGATACAGATGTTGTTACAACAAGTTGTTTAGTACAGCTACGTGTTATTTATTTTAAATCTAATCACACAAAAATTAAGTATTTATATGGTTGTAATGTGTTATTGGAATATTTTTTTAACAAAAACAAAACCACTACAAACAAAACACCAAAAAATAATTATTTAACCCACTTGTTTCTACAACATCTTGAAGTCGGTGCCACGTAAAATATAAAAAAACAACAATAAATTTTGCAAAATACAGTATTTTTGTTTGAAACCGGATTTGATTTTGTTAAAAAAAATATTTTTTACTTTTTAGTTGAGCAAATAGCTTAAAAATAATATATTAAGTGCCTGTAGAAATTGTACTACTTATACTGGCACGCGTGTACGAAAAATTGAGGCACTCGGCATTTTTTAATAAGGGTTACTCTTAATATCCCTGAAACCCTCTCACCATATTCTGACTTGGTGACCATATGACCACCTCGGGAATATAGACTTACGAATAAAGAAAAACAATTTATAATCACTCCACTAAAGACGAAGATATCGTGCAAGAAAAAAGTCGGTTTACAATAATGCAGGCTTACGGGTCTAGTAGTGCTAAGTAATACTGACATTACTGTTTACCAATTATCAGTATGTTGTTTCTATTGTGAGTTTAACAAAGATGTGGTCGATATACTAATAATCACGTGCCAAGTTAAAATTAACCACACCAAGTACAAATCAAATAATTTTCTTTTATATGTTTATAATACAATAATAACAGCCCATAAACTTTCCACTACTGGGCTCTGGCCTCCCACTGTAGGGAAACTGACAATATACCCGCCACGCTTATCCAAGGCGGCTTGGCAGATTTGACACATTATCTCGATGTGCAGGTTTCATCACGATGTTTTTCTTCACTATTGTTAGCACGTGGTAATTGTAACAATATGCACATACGATTAGAAAACTGTATAAGTAGCGCATGCGTTCTGGACAAGATGTGAACCCGCGTCCTTTGAGCTTGGGACGCGTGCGCTAGCCATTACGCTACCATACATAGATTATATCCTATGTCTATGAATTACCCTTCTACGTAGAAATTAAACGTGGGGACTGTAAGTTTTAATGAAAGAAACGGGCTAACGCTTGGAACACTAAACACAAAAGGTGTCAACTGAAAGTAAATCTAACCAAATTAAACTTATTTGTTGAAAACATGGCCATAAAATTCGTATTAATATGTTATGCTCTCAAATGTTTTGCTCTCATAAGAACATACAAATATACAGGGTAATTTTTTCAAGTGAGGTTCTATGATTAACACTGTAACTATAAAAGATAGCAAAAAAATACGCAAAGAAGTCTCGGGGCCAATTTTGATACAAAACTAAAACTCTATCATTAGATAATAAAATCTTAAGAAAATATTATCTCTATCATTAGATTTTTGAAAAATTAATTACCCTCGTCAGGAATCTAATCGACTTATTTTGAAAAAAAAACCTATGCTGTATTATTACACCAAATAGTGTATGTAGCTTGTGCGGATTGGCACGTAAATATTGATAATAAAATAGGCTTGCAATTAAATTATTTGTAAACTCACCGCTCGCTCCGTATTCCAATTTTGAATATTTGTACAATTGGGTTGGTGGCGCCAATGACACTGACGTCACTTGTCACACGCGACACTGATACGTTCCGGTGAGCGGTTTATGGTTATTGCAAGCATTACAAAACCCTTCATAGCTTGTAAGGAAGAATTTCTGTGCAGGAACTTAAACGTCAAACTAAGGGAACAGTTTAATTTTTTAATAAATCCGTTCAAATTTTCAAGTAATCATAACCTGAGTCTGAGTTGAGTAAATAAATATTACTAATTTCAGACCATAACACCCAAGTGTTTATAACCCCTGTCTGTATGTCAGTTGGACGTCGTACAAATATTTCAATATAACGCGAAACAATATAATCTAGTCGGATATTATCATTTATGTCACCTACGCCGGAATGTGGGTTAGGCCGCTCGTTTGTTGTAAGTGCTTTGTAATCCATTAAAGTACTATATCTTAAAATTTAAGTAATCGATATAAAATTATTGCTACAAATCTTGTGATAACTTCACGCCAGTTCCCTTGCGGGGTAGGCACGAACAACAGAGCGCCATTTAGGCTTATTCTTACACACCTCACTTGCTTCTTTGACATTCATAACTCTTGTCATGCACGCTCGTCTGTTCTTAAGGCTCCTGACAAATCTTATCTGGCTTAAAAGGTAATCTCCGGTTTTAACCATTTCAATACTATTTATCATTTTGTTTTTTTTTTATTCTTTTCAACATCTACTCTCCTTGTAAATTTAACATACATCATTGTAACTATGTATTATAATAGAAGTGAAATTGTTTTGACATACTGGTACAAGCCTAGCCTCGTCTTGTTTAGAAGAGATACGATTTATTTGTGGTTTTTTTCCAATATTAAGTACATACATACATACACAACTTCACGCCACCTCCCCTGCGGGGTAGGCACGAACAACAGAGCGCCACCTAGGCCCATTCTTACACACCTCACTTGCCTCTTTGACATTCATAACTCTTGTCATGCAAGCTCGTCTGTTCTTAAGGCTCCTGACATCACCTTCTGCTAGTACACGATCAATTTGATCATGGAAGGTGTGTCGTGGCCTTATTAAGTATTATAACATTTTGTTTAACTTTGATTTGTTTTAGATATTACGCTTTTCAATACTATTTTTGATATATATGGCCACCTTCCAATGCATATATCTACACCGCCGGTAAGTTTTAATAGTAGATAGAATTTACAGAGTTTAGATGAAATAGTATTTCAATGTGTATAATGAACATACATATTTGAAAATCTTTCTTTTTTATTGCTGAACCACAGCAGACAGGTGATGGCCCAACTATGATGTAAAATGGTTACCGTCACCTATGGATATTAGCAACACCAGAGTCTGAGAGCTGCCAATATGCTGCTGGCTTCGAAGGAAACTGGAACCTGGCCACTAACGCCCGAACCCAACTTAAAGTTTTTATGGCAGCATGCTCTAGACCAGGGGCGGTAGCCAACCAAACGGGGGAATACCCTTCCACCTGGCTGTGGATTGTTTTGCCGCCTGTAAACACAGGCCGCTCGGCCGCAGGACTTAGTATTCTTTACCATTCCTGCACAGATATATTTTTAATATCAAGATTTTATTTCTGTTTAATATACAATCTATGTACATAGTTAATTTTATTTCAAGGCAGTTCAAAATAAAGGATTCGTTGACAGTCAAATCACCTACAATAGTTTTTAGTTTTATAAGAATTTTCTTAGTTTTTAATATTATAAATGTTTGATATGATACGACATCATAATTCTAACAAATTAAATGATTGATTAATAGTATTATATTATTATTATTAATCTACACAGCTGCGAATAACTTCTAGTACTACCCGTGGGCAGAAGGCTTGCAGATAGCCTCATGATGTCACGCGTCGATGGTCAGTAGGGTTGACAAAAAAGTTTACATAAATAGTTGTTGCAATAAATTTATTATTGTATATCTTCACGTAAGTATATACAATAATAGTAAGTAATACAAACAATAATAGTAAGTAGCCTTCGGCAAACCTACGCGCGGCTTATATCTGCCTATTCTTACATTGTTATAGTAGGCTTGTATGCTTACACGTTTTTTTATGAAATACTAGGGTATGCCCGCGACTTCTTCCACGTTTGTTTTAAAATTCCCGCGGGATCCTCGGGACACAAAATACCGCAGCATTTAAAAAATAATGTAAGCCATCGTTTTAGTGGAAACTGTGTCGGAATAAGCTACTTTTTATGCATCCGACAACTTCAAACCGCTCCCGGGAAAATTCCCGCGGGATTCCCAGAGTAAAAAATATCGCACATTTTATTAAATTTGGTATCATCAGTGAAAAACACAATCGATTTTTTTTAATCTGGCCATTTTAAGTCACTCGCAGAAAAATTCCCGTGGGATTCCCAGGATAGAAAGCAGCGCAGAGTTTAAGTCTAAGAATTAAGTTAGAAATAAATCTAAGAAATCGGTCCAGTAGTTTTTACGTGGCTCCCGAACAAACAGACATTAAATCTAAAAAAAAATGCATCGTGTTCTCGATCTTTTATATAGTCTACTCCAGTTGTTTTTTTTTTAATAACTTGAATGTACAGACACGGCATATTTAGAATTTTATAATATTATAGATTTCATTACCTTTCTATTATAATAAGTAAGTCGATTCCTGATGTATTGTCGACTTGTACTATGATGTTTCAAAAACATTTGAAGCGGATTTTCAATATTTTGTTTCAGAATAAAATAGAGCAGTTTTGCCTACTAGCAGAAACTTGTATCCATGACACTATACCGATCTGTGGAAGAATGGGCGATGAGAAACGAACATTTATGGACCTATGCGATTTGCTTGAATATGCCTGTGATACCAACCAAAGTAATTACCATGTTCGATGTTTAATATAAATTCAACAGTTTGCCCAGCCCGTCCATATTTAAACATACGTCTAAACTAATATGGAACTTCGTATTTTCAAAGTATGCAAATTAGATTATGAAAAGCTGCTGAAACGGTATATGCATATTTGTATACCTATATCTTGACCAGAATTCGAACCTACGTTGTTCAAATGAGACATGAATGGCGTTGCTATTGAGCTACCATGAATACATAAATTAAAAAATATTTTAATAAAAAATTTTGAAATCTTCTACTACCTACTACGACTACCTATAAACACGGTCACAGAAAACTGGGTACAACGCCAGATCAAAGAAGAAAAATCTAACTAAAAACCGCTGTTCAATTCTTTAAAACATAATTTCAGTCAGTACGTCAGTTTTACAGCTATGACAGGTTGCGAAACGGTGTATAGAGAATACGTATTTATATGTATAACTAGGATATACCAGCGATCTCGTCCACGCTTGACATGAAATCCCCGCGGGATTATCGGGGAACAAAATACCGCGGCATTTAAAACAGAATGTAAGCTACCGTTTTAGTTGACAAAGTTGAAAACTATATCGGAATAAACTAATTTTTATGCACCCGAACAACTACAAACCACTATCGGGAAAATTATCGCGGGATTCCCGGGATAAAAAATATATATACATACATACATACATACATAACTTCACGCCAGTTCCCTTGCGGGGTAGGCACGAACAATAGAGTGCCATTTAGGCTTATTCTTACACACCTCACTTGCCTCTTTGACATTCATAACTCTTGTCATGCAAGCTCGTCTGTTCTTAAGGCTCCTGACATCACCTTCTGCTAGTACACGATCAATTTGATCATGGAAGGTGTGTCGTGGCCTTCCACGACTTCTGCATCCATCCACTTTTGCATTGTATATCTGTTTAGTCATTCTTTCATCATGCATTCTTTCCACATGCCCGAACCACCGGAGCATTCCTTTCTTTACCTTCACCCCAACACTCTCTTTCAGACCAACTCTCTTTCTTACTATACTTAAAAAATATAACACATTTTATTACATAAAATTTGCCAAGTTCAGTGAAAAAATCACATTGGAATACGATTTTTTAATATTTTTTTTATAGCTGGAGTACAGCAGACAGGCTGACGGCCCACCTGATGGAAAGAGGTTACCGTCGCCTATGGACGCTTGCAACACCAGAGATGTTACCAACGCGCTGCCGGCCTCGAAGAAATTTTATGATACCCTTTTTGAAAAACTCCATATCGTAGCGCTGTGGGAAAACCTCGGCTGGGAGCTCATTCCAAATCCCCACGGTACGCAAGAGAAACTTTCTACAGAACCGTTGCGTACATGAGCGAAGCGAACCGAACGGTTCGATGGCAGAAGGAGAACGAAGGCACCATTTTAAACAGTTCCTCGGAACACTCCCGTTATACAGTCGGTAGAATACGCAGAGAGACGCGAAGTCTCTCCTAAGGCCAAGCATATCTAGACCGCGAATCTGGCCATAATAAATTATTTCCAAAAAAAGTAATACAGATTTTGAGTCTAATAATTTGCTGTTGATCAGCGAAAACCGTATCGAAATCGGCCTAGTACTTATTACGTGAATCCCAAACAAACAGACAAAAAAACAGACAAGAAATCTAAAAAAAATTAACGTGTTCTCCATCTTTTTTGTAGTCCATTTAATTTGTTAATTTTTTTTAAAACTTCAATTTACGCACGCGGCATATTTAGAATTTTATAATATTGTAGACAGATTCAGATTCAAAAATGTTCTCCAGTAAAACTTAGTTTTAATAAAAATAAAAAATATTTAATAATTTTTTATATTATTTTTTCAGTTTACACCCATATCGATGATACGGAGGGCTGCCCACTTATTAAATCATCCACATAAAACAATTCATTCAAAGTTATTTATCTCAACCAAATTCACAAATATAAAATGTTTGCTCAATTTACTCTTTTTGTAATTTTTTAAAATATGAAGTCTGTTTACAACGTTCAAATAATCTGCAGTTGTTTTACAAAATAAATCATTATTTATACCATAAAAACGCGTACAATAGTGCGTACACGCATAACTTTAAAGTAAAAAGAATCTTAACTTAAATATGTGTTTAAGTATCATTACGGTAATGTGCTCTGGACTGACCTGAGATCGAGGGACAAGGATGGGCAAATTATAGGTTAGTAAGTTAAAAAAGAGATGGCACTAACGAAGGTTGACCGGGTAACAGGTTGGAGCAGACAGAATAAGTATAGCAAATGGTAACGTAAGCAAGGATCGGCCGCATCTCGGTGCGGCGCTAACGAAAAATGTAACTTTATGTTAAACTTCGATTAACAAACGAGTTTCACCAAGTTCATTAAGTAACTAAAATAAATATTAATCTAAAATTAATAAAATTTTCTTAAGTTGTTGCGACTTGTATACATAATAAAACTACGTTTTAACGGTTTTAAGCGCGGTAATTTTATTTGATTTTGGTTTTTCCGACGTTTCGGCCACTTTTCAGTGGCCGTGATCACGGAAGACAAAGATGTCAAGTGTCAAGGAGTATTGTTAAAGTTTTATTTAGCCTACCGCCAACTTATTAATTTTGATTATTTAATTTTAATTTTGTTTATGGTTATTATTTACTCTATGGGAGCCTAATCTAATTTACTACCGCTTCGCAACATGTTATGGCTTGAAGAGAAGAAGCGGCGCAAGAAACTCTTCAGCAAACATGCCTAGCTCTAATAATTTTATATAATATTAAAATGGGTGGAAGGAAAAATAAAAGTAATAGAACGTAAAAACCAAAATCAAATAAAATTATCGTGCTTAAAACCGTTAAAACGTAGTTTTATTAAATATTAATCTATAAAATTTAACGATATTTGACAAAACTAACACTTTGCTGAAAATTATTTAATATAAACAAAATATTGGTTACTTTTTTATTCTAAATAAAATAATTACTTAACGAAAAGTCAAAGAATCACTTGTAGGTATATTATCTTTTTCAATATATTCTGTATTGACGCAATATGCCCCTTACTTCCATACCTCCTAACATATTCTGGGCTATGTTAGATAATAAATGAAACTTTTCTACATACATTTTAATAAACTTGTCATATTTCTGATTTTCGTCTTTTACTGTTGATACTTACTATAAATGAAAAATAACATGGAATCCTCTTGAGCCGAATCTGATTATGAAATTCTATCATAAAATTTATAATATTATTAAAAAGTAAAAATATATTTTACTTAGTTCACAAAATACACCTAGAAAAGTTATTTCAACATGGAAACATTCCGTTTCGAGTGTGGAACCAAATATTATATCAATGATGTCATCTGTAGTCAAATATTTGATTGCTTGTTTCTAAATGGCGCTTATGTTATACTTACCAGTATGTATAATATAAGCGCCATTTAGAAAAATCAGGATATAGTGTAAATAAAAGCCGAGTTGTAAAAATTAGCTCAGGCTAGTGTATGTGAAACATCATATCGAAATACATACATTATCGTGTAGGATACCAAGAAATCAAGGGTTTTGTATCAAATCGCATTTTCTGTTCAGTTAATTTTTATATCCTTAAGTACCATACATTTTGATTTCAGTACCGTACTGTTAGCATTATCTACGTAATCAAAATTGAAATGTCCTTTATTCTGCGGCTTAAGTATATCTATATTATTTGAGGTTAATCTTTTGATTAACAAATATCAAATATCTAACCAATAAACAGTGCAACCGGGCCTCGTAACTCCGTGAGAAAGCTACAATTTGAACAAACCATAATTAGCGAGTGGGGTATTAAATCACGGGGCTGGCCGTTCCCCTTCGTTTCTCCGATCACCTCGATTAGGTCTCGAGGGAGGTCAGATGAGAGACGAGCAGGTGGATTTTGGGGTCAAGGACACTTCAAGTTCGAATTACGGATTTTAATTTTTACATGGTAAAAGCTCTAGATTTGCTGTAGTTTTATTGGCATAAAGAGATAATATACTTAACATATTATTTTTTAATCTTCTGTGTTTTTTTATTACATGAGTTCAGCAAACAAGCAGACGGCCCACCTGATGAAAACGTTTACCATCGTCTATAAACATTTGTAACATCAAAGATGCTACCAATGTGCTGGACACTGGATCCTGGTCACTAATGCTAGATCACAACTCAAGGTTGTTATGGCAGCATGCTCTAGACCAGGGGTAGTAGCCATCCAGACGGGCAGATAACCTACCACCTGGCTATGGGTTGTTTTGTCGCCTCTTACGACAGGCCGCCCGGCCGCAGGATATTGTATTCTTTCTCCGTTCCTGCACGGATAAACTTGGATTGAACTTATTTTGATTTTTTTTTCAACCTAAATAGGATGGACGTTGTTGTATTTTGTTATTGGTTCCGCTGCTAGGTAGGATAGTTTTGTAAATTTATAATTAAAAAAATCTCCATCATTTATTCTAATCTGAGCGTCCCTTGCAGAGTCTATTGTATGTGGCTCAAATATAAGTGTAACTTGCTTATCTCAGGAATATTCCACCGATATTTTTATTAAAATACCTAAAATCAGAGCAATGGCGATCTTAATACTCTTATTTGGTGAACAACGAGCAAGGTAAACAGGATTGACCGGCAATCGAGCCATCTGCAACCACGCCTGCCGACCTCGCGACCGGTGTATGAACAGGGTTGGTAGACAGATATCGCTGGTTCTGCTGAGTCATAATAATAACCTCTTGGACTAATGAGACGCGTTATCGTCTTATGGCCAGTTCCTATATCTTACTATTCATTCGCTTGCCTTACCATCGGTTGATTTTTGACATTACTTGTATGGAGCTTATGTCAATTTTAACCGATTGTAAGGCAAATGAACAATTGATAAAATATAGGAGCCGGCCATCAATCAATTTTGTATAAAGTAGTTAAATAACTAACATACTTGATATATCCAGTTTTAAGTACCACGAATCTATAATATTATAAAATTCTAAAAATGCCGTGCCTGTACCTTAAAGCTAATTTAAAAAAATCAACTGGAATAGACTATATATAAACGATAGAGAACACGATGAATTTTTTTTTTTAGATTTCTTGTCTGTTTGTCGGTTTGTTTGTTTGGGATTCACGTAAATACTATTGGGCCGATTTCGATGCGGTTTTCGCTGACCGACAGCTAATTCTTAGACTTAAACGCTACGCTACTTTTAATCCTATGAATCCCGTGGGAATTCTCCCAGTAGCGGTTTGAATTTGTTCGGATGCATAAAAATTAGCTTATTCAGACACAGTTCCCACTAAAACGATGGGTTAAATTGTTTTTTTAAATGCTGTGATACTTTGTGTCCTGGGAATCCCGCGGGAATTTCAAGTCAAGCGTGCATGAAGTCGCGAGCATATCCGAGTATATATATTATATATATATATAGAATTGTATATATAATCACGAAACTGAAATACCAGAAAAAAAACACACATCACGTAATACGTCTAGAACTAAGCGACTAGTCTGGAATTAGTTGTTGTGGTTACCGTGAAATGGAGAGGCCAACAGACTAGTGACACGGATTGATTTTTTTTTTTACTAACATCTCTTAAAGTTGATAAAATTGAGCAGTTTTTGTATAAAAAATTGGTACCTTTTTGGTTATACTGAGAATAACACAACACAAAACTGGATTAGTTATTGATTTTAAAAAGAACGTGTTGATTTACTTGACAGTCAAGAGGGTAGCGGGCAGTCAAATCAACTAAGACACATTTATAAAATTACATAACGTTGCAGTCTTACAGATTTTGTACGAGAGTACATACTTACGACGTCATAAGCAGGTACAAGTAAAAACACTAAGACTTCTCAAGTAATTAAAATTATTGCTATCATGACTTTAAAATTTTTATGATATAATGTTATTTTAACGCCTGTTCTTTTATATATTATGTAAAAATATTAGATTATATTGTAACACTGGCTGTTACACTCGAATTCGTTCGCGTGGAATTAATTTAATTAAAAATTTAATTTAATTTGCCTTCCGGTGGGGCGACAGCGGCCGTGCGCGTGGGCCTTGATTTTTTCTAAAATAAAAGTGGCCTAAGTTATTAGTAAAGTAACTAAGCCAGTGAACGTCCTGTTAAAATAGATCTAGCTGGTTCAGAGATTAGCCGAATAAAAAGGCAGACACACAAAAAGACAATAATTTAAAAATAGTTTTTTGTATATAAGTATATACGTATATACTTTCAGTAAAAAGCTGTTATTTTGACATTACATACTAACACTTTAATTTTATTTATTTGTATGTATAGAATACGTGCCCACATCCCTATTTATAGCTATATAACATTAACGCATATAATTACCGGTACCATATACTTAAACAAAGAACTTAAATATCAAACAGACAAAATAATTTATTAGTCTCGTTTTCTCCTTTCTATTAATTTGAAAAAATCCTGTGTGACTTTAAAAACTATACTCTTGATACACGCCCTCAGTTATTAATAAAATCGATACCTTTTGAAAACTATTCGAAAACTGTAATAGATGTAGAACAGTAATAACAGAGTCAAAAACGCCATAATGCTACAAAATGGGATTCGTATGAATCATCAAGAAGAAACCTTAAAATATTCTGCGAAACGTCTTAAACCACCAATTGGACACGATCAGAACTCTAATAGCTCTTAATCCTTACAGACTGCTTTATAATCTTTCAATTTTTGAACAACAAATAAGATTATATGCTTTTCGAAGCGCGTACGCAGCCCTGTTGTTAAAAATTCATCCTGTGTCGGTTTGCCTTGTCACAGTATAGACAGTTTGGTGATAAGAGAGAAAATATTGTTACAAGTAAGGAAAGAAAAACAGAAACTGATAACAATGTATTGTTACAACCTAGGCGCTGACAAAGGCAAATTCCACGTACAGATTTGTAGAAGCACATTTATTACCCGTTGGCATTTGAACTAATAACTGATAACATTGAAATGATTGTAATTCTTTTATGATCGTCCTCTATTGTTTACGGCAGCTTGTGGCTGTAATCATTAGCCAGGTGTTACGGATATAAATTACAAGCTGATTCTAGAAAATTCGGTTCACGTTGACGGGCGGGGACACTGCATTTGTGCAGTATATAACGATGGCCTGACGTGTGTACATTCGGTAATCTATTAGTGACAGACTTTGCGCGTTTTATTGAATTACGACCTTCTGCATTACGTTTGGATTTGTTGTATTCGGTTATATTTGTACCTGTGTTATACGTGTTTGTATAGTTCTAATAAACTCTATAATAATACTAACGGCATTTTAATTCGAGTCTCGCAACTCGTAACAGTATTATTTTTGCCACATACCTAATATTTCTCGATATGTGTTATATGCATCTATTTAAATTTTTTTAAACCTTTACATAGTTAAAAATATTTAAATATTAAGAAAAGTCGTTGTTAAAATGATAAACATAAAATTACATCTCTAAAACATACATATAGCAAAAACATACAAATATTTACTATATCTATGTACCAAAACTATCTACATATATGTTTTTAAATGAAACTAAGGTCATTGTTAAAATGACTAACATAAAATTACATCTCTAAAATATTATGGTTTCTCAAAAAACAAACAATACAACATATTCTTATGTAATGTTTTAACCATGCAAATCTCTACAAAACAAATAAATACATACATGTAAAACATATCGAGAAACATGCATATATATACATATATATATATATAGATAAATTCAATATATGCAATATCAATCTTGCCACGAGTTGTCTGAAAGATATCGCTTTTTATCGATAAGACCGCCCTTTATACACAGTTAAAACAATACTACAAGTCAGCTTTTCTGTAATGGTGTACAATCTAATATTACAAATAACGTTGACTTCTAAACAAGTTTTTAGTACTTTTCTTAAAAACTCTAACCCTTAATATCTTAGATAATAATTGTCGAACAAATTTATTTATTTATGAAAAACCTACAGCTAAATTCATTTCATTAGATAACTATAATTAACAACAGAAAGCCAATGACAGGTTTTCACAATTAAGCTATTGGTTAAAAGTAACATGCAGACGTAAAAAAGGCACCGAGATTCTTAGTCTTCTTCTTCTGCGAACGGGCGGTTTCCGCAACTCGACGACAAAGCGCCTATTTTGCGTGCGAGGTTGGATGAGGGTTTACTCCGTCCAGCCCAGCTCCTCCAGGAAGTCCACCAGCTTCTTGACGTTACTGAAGACTTCTCGGAGGCTACCTGGGGCGTCCAGATACTTCGCCCTGTATTGGGCCACCTCTCCGCATTTAAGCAGGACATGGGCGGCTGTTTCTTCTTCCTCCAAGCATGCTCTGCACAGGGGGCTGTCAGTGACACCTATATTAAAAAGATGTCTGTTAAAATTGCCATGTCCAGTGGCTGCACTAATAACTAGCCTCAGCCGGGACCGACTGAGCTTTAAGATATTCCTGGAGAAATGCAGGTTTAGCCGAGGCATTGCCAGCTTGGCTTGCCTGCAATCCTCCAGGTTGTCCCAAAGTTGTTGATGTAGTAGTGCCCTTGTCCTTTGAGATTCTTAGTCACTGTTAAAAAATTGAAGGCTTAGACACCGCTTGGCTCCTGAAATATAGATTACAAATGGGTCGATGTCATCGTATTTAGAAACATTATTAGATCTACAGTTTAAAATCTTATGAAAAATCGGCATGATATATCATGATACCTCATCGAAGGAGAATGTCCTTACTAAACATAACTTACTGTACTCTTTTAACAAAGCACTGACTAAAGGTCTGATCTGATCAAATGTTATAAAAATATCGTTCAAAATAAAGAAAACTTTGAGGGAGTTGCTAAAATATAAATTATGAGCTTAAGTTAGAAACACTTGTTACTAGATGTTATTTCGAAAAATAATAGATAAATATTTTACATAATAAAATCAAAAATAAACTAGAACTAAAATAATTGACATAGCTCGCAGAATTAGGAAGCTTGAAGCAGCAGTAACCTGGTCACATCTATCGCAGAACTGATCGCCGATGGTGCAGACGCGTCGTTCTAGAAGAGTCCTGCGTCCAGCAGTGGACAGCGAGTGACTGACGACGAAATACCGACATAGAAAGACTGGATTCTTATTACACACATACTAATATTACAAATACATAAAATAACCCTGTCTGTCTCTCCATTACATTTTCACGGAAAAACCAAATTACCGATTTTGTTGAAATCTATCTTTATATACCTATATAATTCTTCTGTACGTGTGTTGACAGTGAACTCCTCCTAAACGACTGGACCGATTTGAATGAATTTTTTTGTGTGTGTTCAAGTAGATTCGAGGATGCTTTAGATTCACAATTGGACCCGGTAGGTGGCGCTGCAATCGGGTGCTAAATTTTATTGCTTCAGGGAAGAACAACGTCTGCCGGGACAGCTAGTAATATTATAAATTTCTAAATATTTCATGTCTGTACATTAAAGCTATTTTAAAAAAAAACATCTGGAATAGACGATATAAATGACGGAGAACATGATGCAATTTTCTTTAGATTTCTTGTATGTTTATCTGTTTGTTCGGAGTTCGGGTGAAAACTATCAGACCGATTTCGATGCGGCTTTCGCTGATCGACAGCAAATTTCTAAACTTAAAATCTGCGATACTTTTTATCCCAGGAATCCCGCGGGATTTTTTCTGGGAATGTTTAGAAATGACCAAGTTAAAAAAATTCGAATTCCAATGCGATTTTTTCACTGATCGATGGGAAATTTAATGTAATAATATGTGTGATATTTTTTATCCCCGAAATCCCGCGGTAATTTTCCCGGGAGCGGTTTAAAATTGTTCGGATGCATAAAAATTAACTTATTCCGACACAGTTTTCACTAAAATGATAGCTAACATACTTTCTTAAATTCTGTGATACTTTGTATCCCGGGAATTTCAAGTCAAGCATGGACGAAGTTGTGGGCATATCCTAGCTAATTATTCATTAGTACAATGAAAGAAACTTAACTTCTATTGCATTCTACCTGTAATCTGACTATAATTAGAATACTGAATCTAGGTCATTTGTTGTAGTCAATGGCTATGGCTCCCAGAAGGCTGGCTAAGTTACCTAGTTGGATCGCCATATTGATCCGTTGTTCGAAGTTCGCACCCTTTATTTAAATTCGTCATTAAATGCGCAGTATTTTAGTTCAGATTTATATTACTTATTAGTCTTGTTTCTTAGATTAGATTGTAATTTTAATGTTGTACCTTTAAGACGCAGCAGCATTTAGTAAAAAAAATACGAACTTGGTTTTCACTAAAACGATAACTTACATTGGCTTTTAAACGCTGTGGTACTTTGTTTTCCGACATTTTTCTGGGAATTTCAAGTCAAGCGTAAACGAAGTCGCGACATATCCTAGTTTTTTTACATAATTTTGTAGTCTCAATACCGGTAATGGACATACAATACTCTTATAAAAATATTCACTGTTGATTTTTCTTTTGACATTCAAAATATCATGATTAATAAAACTATTAGCTAATTAAAGACTATGAACCTCATCGCTGCCAAAGGAAAGCGTGCCCAGAAGGCTACCTGAAAAGAATAATACCTACTTTTTATACCGACAAATAGAATAATTTCCGGAAGAAATGCAAGTCATTTTTGCGGGGGCGAATAGCACAGATAAAAGTTTAATGTAATATAACCTAGGTTACCGCTTGCTCTCAAAATAAAGCCTAGTTAGTACTAGTATCTCGCAACTTCCCTCTTCCTACTACCAAATTATTCATGTGAAGCTATGAAGAATAACCTATAACCTGTCGCGTTGCCTGATATCATCTATTAACCTGTTTAGCCCAAAAACTGACACAATGGGAGCGCACCCCCTTTGATAAAGTCACCACGTTTAATTCTCGGTAATGAATGAATGTGGAGGTACTGTCAGAAACAAAATTATTTTTAACTAATCAGGTCATATTAGTTGCAGTAGTAGTTGGAAGCAGTATTAGCACTGAATGTTGGGTATGGGAAAAAAAGCATGAAAGGGAAGTTTTTATATGATGAGGAACAGTGTGATAATGGAACGTTGTGGATTGAAAGAGAGTGTAATGACACGAGTTTAAAAAGGAATATCAAGATGGTTTAAGCATGTACAGAGAATTAATGAAAGCAGAATCACAAAAGAAGTTTATGACTGCAATGTGACTAGTAAGAGTCGGTGCCGGTAGACTGCGACGTACTCATCACAATTAAATTGAATATATTTTGTAGAAAGCTCAAGTAAAATGCATTTTAAATAAGCGTGTATGTATGAAGAGGTTAATGAAAGTCGTTAAAGCAAAAAGTGTTTGCCAGGATTGTAGCGGGTTGAGATCCATCCTCTCTGTTTACTACCCAAGTGGGAAACAGGCGGGAAAATATGTATGCACCTATGTATGTCTGTATGTATTAGTTGCATGAAAAAAGTCTTGGGAGTATCCAATTATTTTACTGTTTCTTATTTTATTGAAGTGGGTCCGGATTTGTGTAAAGTTCACTCAGTACTTAGTCAGTTTTTCTGACTAAATACTGAATAATCACGTTCTGATTATTGAAGTTATGAAGAAACTGAGAGCTCGAAATTACAGATGGATGAAACCCACCTATTCACTTTATAAAGTATATCGGATATATGGAGAGATTATTTGACGGCCTCTCTAGTTGAGCGAGCTAAGCCTTTGCCTAGCTCACTGCAACGCAGAGATTTAGGGTTCAATTCCTGGAACCATAAATTTAAAAAATTATTTTTCTCCGTAATTTACTATAGTCTAAGGGTCTAGGATCGGCCCCATAAGCGTAATGCGTAAATTGGGGATATATAAAATGTGTAGTAGTCGGTCTGCCACATATGTATGTATTGTGGTTTAAACGCGACCTTTTATTATGAGAAATATACTATAATAGGATTTTTTGTGTTTATTGTATAATCTTAATATATATAAATTACGTGTCACATTGTTTGTCCGCGATGGACTCCTAAACTACTTGACCGATTTTAATCAAATTTGCACACCGTGTGCAGTTTGATCCGACTTGAAAGATAGGATAGCTTATATTTGGACCCGGTAGGTAGCGCTGAAATCGGGTTCTAAATTTTATTTCTTCAGGGCAGAACAACATCTACCGGGACAGCTAGTTTATATATAGGTATTAATTAGATATTAGAATTTAACATATTAATTGACATAACTTATAACATAATATGACATGATACATGCTATGGCCATCTTTAATAGGAGGGAGTAAATTTAGCATAAACGCTGTATGAAATTAAGGTGGATTACTTATATGATTATCTCGTATTAGTAGTCCATACTAAATAAATAAAAGAGCTTATAAAAATTACATGTGAGCACAGGATCGGTTCGAAAATCTCACAATACACGGTAGCTGCTGTAACCGGAATCGCTTTAGACAGTATTACCAACATTGCTAACAATCTCTAAATAAACAGACGTGGTACCGTAATGGCTAGTATACACGTCACAAACTCAAATGCCGCGGGTTCGATTCCTGGCCGGAAGCATGCACCACTTAGGCAGCTTTCTGACCTAATGTGCATATTGTTACAATTACCACGTGCTAACAAAGGTGAAGAAAATCATCGTGATGAAACCTGCACATCCAGATAACCGATGTGTCAAACCTGCCAAGTCGCCTTGGGCAAGCGTGGCGGGTATATTGTCCGTTCCCCTATAGTGGGAGGCCCGAGTCCAGTAGTAGGACGTTTATGGGTTGTTATTATATTATTATATCTAAACCAACCGAACTCAATAACTGACCTTCCCACTATTCTAACTTCCACTTCCGCGACCAACAGTACGTCACTGCTTGATAGTAATCGTCCATCCTTAATAGCGGTATGCCGGTTCGTTTGTCTATTGTTTACACTGGGGTGGCTATGTACGTGATTTCGGCAGTCACGCCGGCCTCTTTGTGCGGACCTCCCTGCTGTTACTGTTAAATACGTCATCATTGATACCACTTCTTTCGTATATAGTATGGTGTTTTATAATTTCAATGATAGTGGAAATCAGTCCCCAGTTCAGTTGATAGACTGGAAACTTTGTATAAAACTTAGTCTACAATTAGAAGAAATCGCTTTTTTGCGCCAAGGCCGCCCATGACGTATGCAAGTATAATCTATTTTTTATGATTTGGTATACAATAAAAAGTTATCAATATAATCTATTGACTTTTGCAAATTGATTTAATTACTTACTAGTTTGCTGCTTTTCACTTGTAAAAAAGTTTGAATAAACATAAACTTTTAAGCGCTGTACTACTAAAAATATGGTACACACCTAGCTTGAGAACGACTTTACCGATTTTATTGAAATTTTTTGTGTATGATGAGGGTCCCCGGATGGTTTAGATTCACAATTAGAATCGATAGGCACTGGGATCGGACGGGTCCTCCTGATCTCTTGGATCGATTTTAAAGACTTTTTTGAGGGTCTTTGAGTGGGTCCCCGAATGGTTCAGATTGACAATTAGAACCGCTGGAAGGCACAAGAATTGGGTCATTTTTTCAGAGCAGGACAACGCAGGAATCACATAAATATCTAACAAAATGCATATGAAATGTAGTATTTTATTTAACTTCTTGACTATTAAACGAGGGTCAGATTTAAGGAATAAGTAAGAGACTCCTGACCAGGGTATCAAAAATTGGAAAGCTGTCAACCATCGTGATTACCAACTAGGTTGAAAATTTTTGCTTACAGGTACATCTTACAATGCTTAAGTACATATACAATTACATGCATACTACCGCCTCGTTTTAACTGCTTGCTACAACTCCAATAATTTTTCGATTAGTAATGGTATAATATACGCCTGTATTTATTAAAAACAGAGGATAAGATAGACAAATATGAAGAATATTTTTTTTAGCTAGACGCGTTGTTGGGTAGTTTCTTCCCGCTTCTTTTTCTTAAACAGCGATAACACATTTCTAAGAGGTGTACATAGAATAGGAAGTATATTAAAATTTAAAATTATATGTATGACCTTCAAAAACGTTCTACAGTGGAACTTATTTTGAATAAATACTTTTGAATTTAAATATAAAATATATAAATTGGAAAATAAATAAATATGAGTAATTTCTAGGCAATGGATGTTGCATCATGCTGTATAGATGCCCGGGGTGCTCTTTTCGGGCGCGGGCGCGCACGTGGCGCAGTTTAGCGGCGCGTGAGTCGCGCGCTAATGACACGATGTCACCACCGCGCTGCGCCCGCGGCGACACTACGCCGGACGCACACTATAACGTAATTTACAGTACGATAAACACTTTGATCGACCGCTCTTGTGTGATGCCGAGTTTCTATATCTTATTACCTTATTCTATATCTTATTGGTTTAAAATTGACATAATATTCCATACAAGCAACATAAAATATTATTTATTGTCAGTCTTCAAATATACCTACAAATTTATGACATCCCTAAAACATTACAGTATAAGTACATACATACATAACTAGTACTAACTAACATAACTAACCAGTTCCCTTGCGGGGTAGGCACGAACAACAATATAAGTATTTCTGAATAATTCTAAGCCTATAAATAGGTAAAGGAACAATGAGAAATGCTAATCGATACGGTTAAATATAAAATAGCGAATAAAGCCATAGAATGCTAATTCACACTGGTTAAATATTTAAACCAATTTAATTCATTATTTAAAAAAGTTCACTGTATTGAGTATCTCGAAGATTAATAATTTAATTAATTTGAAACTGATGGTTAAACATTCCACAAGGCTGTATGATCTAAGTTCCTTGGCTACCACTGCTCTCAATAGAAAAACAACAACGCTTTTTTCATTGACTCATCTAAAAGAGAGTTTTTGCGGGAACTAAAAAGAGACGATGTGCTGTGCAGTTTTATTTTCGAAAATGTGTAAATATTATTTTAAATGAACAATACTTGTTGGATATTGATAGTTTTTGAGTATTGATTATGTTTATGTGAGTAATGTGAACCGTGTAGCCAAATGTGGCCTTTCGAATTCACAACAACTCCGTTGACTGACATTAGTCAAAGACGTACAATTCGACTGAGCTATATTAAATGACTGAAATTGTAAATGATTTCTAATATCTTGGCTCTGTTATCACTAACAATGGGAGTTGTGAGTCAGAAATACATAGACGCGTTGGTATGGCCAAGACTGCAATGAGTAAATAAAATATGGCATGGCCAACAGATTTTCCAGCGGACAAAAAGGCGCCCAGTGCAGACGCTTTTTTTTTATAACGCAGCCATTCCGGGGAAAGGCCAAATGCGGCGAGAAGCGCCGCAACAGACCTGTCTGGGACTCTGGGCTAGTCGTCCCCAACTACACCACTAATCCTAAACCTGCGCCTATTCTTGCCTTGTATGGCCTAGTGCTTGTATTCATCATATTTTGATACGGTTCGGAAACTTGGATTGTGACGGAAGCAGACAGACACAAATTGACGCCTTTGAAATGTGGTGTTGGCGTCGAATGCTAAAAATTCCAAGTACCTACAGCTCGCCGAACGAATGCCTCCATACTGGAAGAGCCTAATATTGGAGATCACCAGACGTTATCAGCAGTATGCCGACAACAGATACTGAAGTACTTTGGCCACCTACCCTGCAAGAACCCAAACAACACGAAGAGCCTTGTGATCACGGGGAAAGTAGAAGGCAAGAGGACCTTGTGGTAGATCTCCAATTAGGTGGATTGACCAGGTAGCTGACCAGCTGGACACATTGGTAAATTCGGCCCTCCATCGTGCTCAAAATCGCTCTCGGTGGAGGAGTGCAACTATTCACAGCCATCAAAGTTATGACCCTCAGCAGTAAGGGAACGACTTAGAAGAAGAAGATACTGAAGATATCATCATCATATATCAGACGTATAGACCAAGTTTCCTGGCCTACCATTGTGGGGAATTTTTATCCGTGCAGGAACGAAGAAAGAATATAATTTCCTGCGGCCGGGCGGCCTGTCGTAAGAGGCGACAAAACAACCACAGCCAGGTGGTAGGGCAATTGCCCGACTGGATGGCTACCACCCCTGGTCTAGAGTATGCCGCCATTACACTGCTCGTTAGCAGTGCTATGGTATTATATTTACTTTTTCCTTTCTGGTATTTAGCATTACATTGTCAAATAGAAAAAAAATTTCTTCGTGCATTATGTTGCTATATAAATAATTTGTTTTCTTCTCAGTTAAACATGGCCCCCATGTCAAATGCCGAGAGGCAAAAAAGATATAGGGAGCGCCTCAAACAAAATCCTATTAAATATGAAGAATTGCGAAAAAAACACTTAAAGAAGAGAGCAGCAGCGCATTTGTAGCACCTTTGGTGTTGCAAATCTCCATAGGCGATCTGCGGAGTGACGCTCGCGGACCGCGTTCGTAATACCGAAGTAAGAAAGAGAGTTGGTCTGAAAGAAAGTATCGGGGTGAAGGTAAGCAAAGGAATGCTCCGGTGGTTCGGGCATGTGGAAAGAATGGCTAAACAGATATACAATGCAAAAGTGGATGGATTCAGGAGTCGTGGAAGGCCACGACACACCTTCCATGATCAAATTGATCGTATACTAGCGGAGGGTGATGTCAGGAGCCTTAAGAACAGACGAGCGTGCATGACAAGAATTATGAATGTCAAAGAAGCAAGTGAGGTGTGCAAGAATGGGCCTAAATGGCGCTCTGTAGTTCGTGCCTACCCCGTAAGGGAACTGGCGTGAAGTTATGTATGTATGTATGTAATATATAACGTTCAATGTGTTCTATGCTTTAGGGTATCAGTTTCGTAACGGAGCTTCTCAGTTTTGTTGCAAATCAGTTTAGTTGCAAATTTGAAATGTACACTTTTTCTGAGTATGACCCATAGACCAAGTTTCCTGGCCTACCATTGTGGGGAATTGTAGAAATTACTATGGATGTAAAAGATAATATTTGTGTTCATCACTTAATATAAAATTTTAACTCATGAAAAGAAATAAAACCAAATTCGTTACACCCGAAGCAATGTTGGTATTAAATTTTAAGGGGTTTGAAATGTTGGCCCCGGGCGAGCTGCCGTATTACGCGAGATAACAACATTTATCTCCGCATCTTACCGCCTAATGTGGGAACGTAACAAGCCACTTCGATTTTTTATTTTGGGTATGCCATGATGAACAATTGACATTAATTTATATACATAAATTATAAGCTGGTACAATGAAGAAATTTATTTTTATTATATTCTATACATAGTCCCTCAAGACTATAAGTAGAATACTGAGCCTAGATCACCGTCTTCTATGGGTAAGGTGTCCAGAAGGCTGATTACGTTTCCTCGCTGGATCGCCATACTCATCCGTTGCGAGGTTAGCACCAGTCTTCTGATCACCTGAAGAGTCAATGAGTCGTTTTGATAAATGATGATTATATTTTTTATTAAATTTATTTACATACTTAACCATACTGTGAAATAAGTCACCCAATAAAAAACGTAAGTCTTAAGATTTATATATGACTAGATCATGACGCCGCGCGCCGCCTCAGACGCTCAATATAAGTAGATAGATAGTAGTAGAGTAATAGAACCGCGAGCTCTCAGAGTGAAGCCCCTTTTAGAGCAGGAAGCCAATCGCGCCCTAGTGTGTTACCAGAACTTACTATTAAATAATCGAATTGATACGAATAAAGGTGGAACAGTTTCAAGTAAATACATTACATAAGTTTACGCACACGAGTTAGTAAAGAAAACATAGGCTAGACTAAGGCTAGACCTAGGCTTCGTCTATACCTATGTTCGCCCGAGGGCGCGTCATATAATTTTACTAGGTATACCTTTGTATACTACTAACAGTAAAAAATCAAAACATTTAGCAAAACTGCATAAGAATTATGGTTAGGAATTCTCGCCATACATGTAACAGAGCGTTGAAAATATTGTTTTACTGTATTATACATACTGGTGTGAGGTATCATTAGCGGGATTTTGGAAAATCATGACGATATTCTTTAATTAAACTAATAAATTATAAACTAATACAATAAAAGAAAACTTATCTTAGTTCTATTATATTCTATCTACAATCACTCAAGACTTATTTGATTACAT
Source organism: Dendrolimus kikuchii (assembly GCA_019925095.2). Taxonomy (NCBI): domain Eukaryota; kingdom Metazoa; phylum Arthropoda; class Insecta; order Lepidoptera; family Lasiocampidae; genus Dendrolimus; species Dendrolimus kikuchii. Next base: position 12,028,412 of record CM034408.1, read on the forward strand.
TTTTGTTTCCGAGTGGGCATAATGCTGGTGTTACACAAATGAACCAAATTGAATCAATGTGGTTGAAAGGCACAAAACTGAAAGTATTGAATGACATTGAATAATGCAACTTTATATTTACGTGGCTCACTTTAGTTGATTTATTCCAATTAAAAAAACAGACGTGAAATATCGAATATAACTTAAGTTATCATTTAAAATTTCTAAATAATGTCCCTAAGTACTAACTTTTGGAAAATTCTAAAAAAACTTACGTTATATATATAGATATGTGTATGATATGAGATATAATGATTCTCTCTCTTTTCTTTGACCTTCTGCCAATTATTTCAGGTTGGCACAATATGTGTGTTTCTTCCATACTCCTCTATTCTGACATACACCCTCTGCCACCCCACAAATCATCATATCATCCTTCACACAATCCATCTATCTCCTTTTTGGGCTACTTTTAATTCTGTGAAATGCTTTTTATGAGTCCGAAGACAAATGACAAAAACAGTAGATTTTTTCACCTTTACGGAACCCTGGACTGTACGTGGAGTGACACTTGCTCGATTATTTCCTATGCCGACGGTAACCCACTATATTAATAATATGCAAATCTAGGTATAAAACTGCCCAAAAATGTTTGCCATTAGACCAACATTCCAATCCATATCATTGGTATGATATGCGGGTAGTTTGGCCAATAACTTGCCAAACATAATTCAGCTCATAAATGGACCATATAATTACTAAATTCGCATCAAACTACGAGTGAAACGCCAAAACTATTCATAAATTCCTAGCCAACAATATTCCTAAAGTACTGTTAATAATAACTACGACTAGAGAACCGGTACAAATCGTCACAAATCAAAGTACCTAAAGAGCTATCATTAAAATCTAATTAACATCATTATGTAGTGCGCATACGCACACCTATCCCATTCGGCAAATCGCGGTACACATTACAACTCGAACTCGGCTTTTATTACGAAAGTATCAATAACTGTCATAGCACCCAATCATTATATTTTCGTCTCGTTTACGCGAATTCCCCGTAATTACAACACCATTACGTACATCTCTCTTTAACTCATTAATCTAACAAGCCTAAGTAACGAGCGAGTGTTTCCATTTCTTTCGCTCGAAACAACATCGCTTAGGAAAAAGGCACTTATAAATTACAGCTGTCTCACTCGCACGCACTGTTAAATGCGTGAAATGAAGCTGTACTTCAGAGTATTTTATCTACGTAATTAACCTATAGTTCCTTTTTTGAAATGATCAGTTGAATGTGTCTCAGGATGGTTTTTTTATTGTAACATCAGTCCCCACCACGCAAAGAGATCTGTGAACGCACGAGCGTTTTTCGAAGGAAAAAAGAAAATAAGGCTTGTAAGAAAGAGAGGCTTCGTAGCTTTTTATAGTCGGTCTCCCGATGCGCTCGCGCACGGAAGTATCGAGCTTCAGGATCGAGCCTTAATCCCATTCTAATAAAAGCTCACGCATAAATTGACGCGCTATCATCAATTTTGAATATAGAAATTGGTTTTTTTTTTGTGACGTGTTAAGAAAACTCGTTGTGAGGTTGTATAGGTGTTAAATTATGTCGGACACGTGCGGTTTATGGTTATTTTTATGGTTAGATATATTATGACATTAATTTTATGATGTTTATTGTAGGGTTGTTTCTTTTATTAAGTTATCATTAGCACCTCAGCGTTCGAACTGTGTGGTCGTGTTTAGTTTACTTTTTTTTAAATAAACAATGCGTTGATTATTAATTAATTGTGTTGGAGTGATTTAATTTTAAAATAATTGCTCAAGGAATTTTATTTTATGAAAATGTTTTTACGGTGAGTATTTTTCGTTAACTTTCTTTTACATTTCTGTTGTTATTTTTAATTTAATTTTAGATTTTTTTTATATCTTCTTATCATAGTTCATATGTATATTCAACTGTTCTTAACTATATCTTCACAACTAAGGGATTTTAAATGAGCTGACTGTCAGCTGTCGTTTTGTTGCAACACAAGAATATAGAATTGTCTAAAAATATATCATAAATCCTTTCAAAGCTGGCATTACGTTAGAAATAAAAGTGTAATCGGATATATGAAGTAGTTTTCACGAAGCTTTATTTTTTTTTATTAACTAAATGAAGTATAATTGCTAGGTATTATATAAAGAGCATATTATCAAAGTGACTACACAATAAATAGTGCTCAAAAAACTTTCTAAATGTGAGTATTTTTAATTCATTTAGGTTATATGTAAATTACTTATTAGTCTCTTTAGATTAGAATATTTATGTATTATTATTTTTAATATTTCACTGATAAAATGAAAATATTTCCTCACTTTACACTAATAAAGATAACTTATAAACTACAACTTTGGTTAATCAACTACTTTTAATTGCGGACAATGATGACCTTACCGACCTTATTAATTAATATTTTACATACAAATTATTATTAGTGGTAGATCGCCTTCGTTAGCGACATTCCCAAAACGCTCACTGCATTGCCCATGAACTATGAAAACATTTATTCGCTACTACAAATGTCAGCCAGCCCTTTGGTTGCGTTAAACTTCTATCAAAATATTGATAGGTATCTTTCATATAATTTTCTAAATAAATGCAACATATTTACCATAATTTGTCATGACGCTGAAGACTGCTACAGAAATCATAAATTACCAATGTAACACGGAGGTTTTGTTCTTCAGCGCCAACCTCTACCAACGTTTATGAATATATGGATATAATGTCATGTCATGTAAGAGAGACTTCGCTTATGTCTGCGATGATAAAGGACGTTTTCTAATTACTAAACGAATCCAAATTTATCTATAACATCTTTAATAATTAATTGTGGTAGCTTAAGATATTTAAACTACTATACCAATTATAATTACATATTATTCCACAGTTCACTTCTGACTTCCTATTTGGATGAAGCAACTAAAGTGATCCACGTAAATATAAAATTGTATTTTGGCTTTCAGCCAAATTGATCCAGTTTGATGGAAACGGGTAATATCAGATTGATAATAAAAAAAATAGCCTTACAAATTATTTTAAAAAATCGTATGGCAAAAATTATATGATACTATTTTCTTTTGAAGTGACATTACTTTGTATAAATCTTTATGCTCCTTACTAATCCTGGAAAAAGAATACTGGAATGATATAATCTTTCAGTAAAAATAACATAAAGCATATAACTCTACAAACTCCTACACTCTATCCTCCATTCGTACATATATATTTTAAAACTATTTTAAAACTATTATGAATAAAGGACGTATCCATATGAATAAATTACCTCACAAATTATTTTTCTCTCGATTTTTGACAATTTATCATTTAAAATATATTTTTCACACCAAACCAGTTAAATAAGAAACTTAAAACTTTCAGTTTTGGATTATGTATATACCTTTATCGGCCAATTCCTATATATATTACTATTCATTCATTTGCCTTATCATGGGTAGGAATTTGACATAACCTGTATGGAAGATATATCAAATTGTAAGCAGTAGTAAGGCAAATGAATGGTTAGTAAGTTACAGGGACTGGCCGTAAATGTAATTGGGGAAGCTCTCCGTGGTTCTAAATATTACCAAAATTTGGCGTCCTGTTTTTACTGAACTGAAACTTTTTCTAGAATAAGCTCCAAGACGGCTAAACTTATTCCAATGAAACTTATAAGAATTAAAACAAGGAATCAATCTTAAATTTTGTGTATGTATGTATCATTTCGATATCTTACAGGACTCAGAAGATATCAATATAAATATTTGATACCCCAGATATAGATAGGTAATGTTTTTGTTAATCTGTTATAAGCTCTAATTGATTGCACCTTAAATAATTATCTGGTGTAAGTGCAATCAGTAAAAGCTAAATGTTTCGAGCAGTAACAATTATTCAAAAATACTGTTGAACTGGAAGATTAGTCGATAGTAGGCCAAAAAAGTGAGAAAAGTATTATGTGGAGGATTACATCAATATTATGATAGAGAACGTATATCAGAATAGAGGCGTACAAAAGGAAATGACATTATGCCGACCATAAACGACTGAGGAAATGTAAAAGAAAGCAAAGAGAGCTTATAATTGTTCACAAAATATCAAAATTAAATGTCAGTAAATTTTAAACTGCGTCATTTTGTAGTCGACAAATGATGACAAAAGACCATCAAAAAACCTCTTAGCGCCGGGACAAAGTTAAATCAAATTTTTTATGACCTATGTGTTAACCATATTAGGAGATGTCCACCGTCTGTATTCGAATTTCGTATACAATCATGAACAAATGTATTGAATTTTTGCTGCAAATATAACATACTATTTTACACTGTATTACTTTTATAATAAAGTTCATTGTTTCACGTATCGTTAAACCATCTCTTTGGGGTATTTTTTTCAGAATTGCACGTTTATATTGAGCAATTCAGTATGTATGTATTGTAACCTTGTAGTTTGTGTTTACTAACTGTTACGTAGTAAGTTCGTGACGGTTATATTGATACGATATCTATTTTATTTCCTTATTAAGTGTTTGCGGTGATATACTTTATATTATTACCTAAGAATAGATCTTTTTAACTATTTTTACTCAAGACACGAATTGAACTTATAAGAAATATCGGCCAAGTGTAAGCGGTCAATGCACAGTGAAATTTCGTTGCTATTGATTACATAACTCTAATAGATCAGGTAAGTACGTGACAGTCTTCAGGCTATGAAGAATTTTGTTGAGTCGACAAACATTCATAGTTTTCGTAATTTAACTACAAAACCATTACCCCCATCTCCGAGGGTTTCATCAGCAAAGAGTTTCTTCAAAGAAATTTGCAAGAAACTCTTTAATGCCACCTATGATCAGAGGGCTGGCGCATATTTCGCCCAACGAATAAGTATCGCTATTCAGCGCGGCAAAACAGCCAGCCTTCTGGGCACTCTCCGATCTGGCAGCGATTTGTTACATAGTCTTTAATCGCTTGTACTATTTATAACTTAGTTTATTTTTAGTTTTTAATTGTATTTTTTAAGTTTGTTTTAGTTTCCTACTCATTAAGATTTACTTATTTATAACTTAGTTTATTTTTAGTATTTGTGTTATTTGTTTAATTTAGTTTAGTTACTAAGTAATATACTTAATTATTATAATTATGTACAGCCGATTAAAAAGTTTTTATTGAAAATACCCTAATGTCATAAATTACTCGACGGATGTAGTGCAAACCAACTAATCTTGAAGTATTTTTGAAGTTATACTGGAAGTTGAAAATTCTTAAAAACCACTGAGGCTCAATAGTTTTTAGGGACACGATTTCCACGACTTTGAAAACAAATATCTCTCCACAAACAGACAAACCCTATAGTTCGACGGAATAAAAAAGTGACATGGTTTGGAACATCATAATGCATTTTCAGATCTAACTAACAACGTCCCACACGACCATGTACAATACTGAAAAGATCATATTCAACGCTCAGTTACATGTATAACGGCCACTCGTAGTCTTTATTTTATTTCACGATGTCACTACAGCATTTTGTAGGGGCATACAGATCACATATTCCTTTCTTCCATATAGAGGCATTAGTTTTCAACAAGACGCTTCCACAAGGATTCCGATTTCGCTATAACAGTTACGCAACCCTAAAATTATCATTACAAGCATCATTATCATTATTAAGACCTATCTATCGACACACCACATTCTTATGTACAACGTTTTTTTTAGATTTTAACTCCGTCTTCTAGGAGAGCTTTTTGATTTCTCGAATCCTGTATTTAAAGGTTTTTATATGCCGTTACAGTAAGAAATATGGATTATTTGTATGAAGGATGATACAACTTATCTGTCGCGTAATGGATAATGCCTTCCAGTATGAATTTCTATAGACACAATGGTATAGTCAACACTATAATTTAGCAGCATATCTCTTTGTTCTTTTCCTTCCATACTCCTCTGTTCTGGAAGGCGTTCTCCGTCACGCGACAGATCATCATATCATCCTTCATACAAATAATCCATATTTCTTACTGTAACGGCATATAAATAAATTTAAATACAGGATTCGAGAAATCAAAAAGCTCTCCTAGAAGACGGAGTTAAAATCTACACTCGCATAGCCATAGGGAAAGCTGGAGTTTTGTAATAAACCCGGGTGCAAGCTAATGTATTACGGAAGAATTTAAACGGTTGACCGTCAAAATATAGCGTGAAGTGTTCACGTTTTACGCCCAACATTCAGTATGTATGGAATGTGCTTTTTATCATCGCCCGTAACGCGTAAACGATTACCTTTCACAGAGATGCATTCTTGATTTGTTATATTTGTAAAAAAATGTAGTTAATTTAAAAAGGTCTGATGGATTCGTTAAACACTCGCTGGTTAAGCGGTGGATTATTTCAGTACAGTCGTTTTTAAGGTTATAGATTGTGTACCAGATTACCAGGGTGAAGCAAAAAATTCTTAGAAGTGCGTATATATAAAACCTTTTTGGGAGAAGCTCGAGTGTCAATCACATAATGTGCAACGAGTAGCTAAAAACGCAAAATTATGGGTTAAAGTGAATTACGTACGGTAATAAAATATCTATAGTTTGAATGGAGCGTTAGGTAAACTTCTAGGCGCTAAGAACCTCAGCCAGAAGGCCCAGCTTGCCATACACAACGCGGTGCTGGTTCCTACACTCACCTATGGAAGCGAGAGTTGGGTATGGAAGAGAGAGCATGAAAGTAGAGTAAACGCGGTCGAGATGCGAGCACTGCGCAAAATCTGCGGAGTGACGCTCGCGGACCGCGTTCGTAATACCGAAGTAAGGAAGAGAGTTGGTCTGAAAGAGAGTGTCGGGATGAAGGTAAGGAAAGGAATGCTCCGGTGGTTCGGGCATGTGGAAAGAATGCATGATGAAAGAATGACTAACCAGATATACAATGCAAAAGTGGATAGATGCAGAAGTCGTGGAATGCCACGACACACCTTTCATGATCAAATTGATCGTGTACTAGTAGAAGGTGATGTCAAGAGCCTTAAGGACACACGAGCGTGCATGACAAGAGCTATGAATGTCAAAGAAGCAAGTGAGGTGTGTAAGAATAAGCCTGAATGGTCTCTGTTGCCCGTGCCTACCCCGCAAGGGAACTGGCGTGAAGTTATGTATGTATGTAAGAAAATATCTCAGCTTGAAAAAAATGTCTACGAAAGAATTTTTTTCGGACATTCAGCAGACATTAGGCGATAATGTTGTACCCTATTCTAAGGTTGCGTACTGGGCGGCTGAGTTCAAAAGAGATAGATCAAGCTGTAAAGATGACCCGTGTTTCGGGCAGCCTTCAACCTTCGTTACGGTTTACGGTAAAAGGTTGAGAATCTGGTTTTGGAAGACAGAAGCATAACCATAAAACATATAGCTGATATCCGAAAGATATCTTTTGGTAGCGTTCAATACATTTTAATTGACCTCCCATCATATTCTCCGGACTTAGCCCCAAGTGATTTTCATTTATTCCCAAAATTAAAAGAGGAAATTCGTGGAACTAAAATCCACGATAATGACGCAGTTATGGCTGCCGTAGATGAGTTTTTCGAGATTCAAGAATAAAAATCTTTTTCGCAAGAAATAAGGAAGTTAGAAACGCGTTATTCTAAATGCTTTACATTGAAGGGAGATTATGTAGAAAAGTAAAATATCTTTGTTTAAATTTTTGCTTTTTTAATGTTGATTCCAAGTTGATTCACCCTCGTATTGCCAGAGGGAAGTATGTCCAGAATGGCAGCTGTATTGCTACGCTAGATGACAATGCTGATTCATGGTGAAAAGTATAAATTAACCCTCTGACCATGGGTAGTGTCAAAGAGTTTCTTACTGTCTTTGAAGAAATTCTTTGCTTATGAAACACCAAGGATCCAATGTTTCAAACCCAGATAGCACAAATACATAGCCTCTTCCTAAAGTTCCATGTTTATGCCGATCAAGATCTTCGACTAATTATACTTGATCGCCACCCGCTTTCAAAGTTAACTTTCAATAACTGAGTGATTATTCCTACGCACTAAAATATAGGGTTGTATAACAAGAGCTTATTAAAAAATTTACGAGGTCAGCAACGCGTTAGTAACGTTTCTGCTGTTCCAAGTATCCATCGGTGTCTATGACTAATTTTCATTACGTAGGCTGCCTGTTTGTCTGCAGTGAACACAAAAAGCCGTAAGCGAATTTAAATCGATAATTTTGTGCATATTTTTAATCATAGCGCGGAAATTATAACTTGAATAATAAATACTTTGCTATTTTCCAATAAAACCTTTTCATTTGTACCTCGATGGATGATATTGCTCAACTTTTAAATTTTCCACTTTTTTTTCTATTATTTGCTAAATTTCATATTTTTAGTTTTGTACTTCCTGAGATAATTAATTTTGACATTCGGATAGACAGACATTGTAGTGAGGTCATAAGGATTTAGTTTTTACCTTAACTTATCAACTAATTCCGCTAGCTCAGCGACCCAAAACGTGATTTGGTCTCCGAGACATGAACACGCGACCTTACCCTGTCATGCGTAGTATCTTGCCAATTACTCACTCAGGTCAGCCTCCACTCTATCCTTCTAGCGAAACTTTGGGCGAACAACATTCTGGCTTGCAATTCCGTAAATGTTTTGTTCATTCTTCACGTTACTAAGTCGGCGGAGGCGAATAACTATGATTTATCCCGTTATGCTGGGCTCGGGAATGAGATTGTTAACTTTGAAATTGGTTCGGAGCCTCGATCTAACAACCATTCTCCTTGTTGGGACTAAAATCCTACGGAGAACTGAGTAAAAGAATGAATACAAATTTAGCCCCTTGTACCGTTATATGTGTGTAAAGATTGCACATATATAACAGTACAAGGGGCGGTCTTCTCGCCACAAGCTATCTTCTCCAGACTACCTTACAGCGCAGTTTATTAATATCTATAATATTTAGCATTATAATATAATAATATTTAGCAATTATGAAATGGCAGGTTACAATATTCATATATTGTTGTATTCGTCATATACTATTATGATGATAGGGTTATTTTATGTATCGGAACATTAAAAACGTAAAAAACGAAATTCATTCTATCGAAATGCCCATAGAAGGAAGTGTCTTTCCGTTACGGCGTGCGATGTTACAATGCGCCCGCGCACCCGCCGCCGCGCGCTCTGCGGCCCCTTTCATCTCACTTGGGAGTCCTTTTTATACACAAACCCTTTTATTTTTATTTGTTTCACTGATTAGATTTTTTTATTTTATTTCGATCGTTAAGTATTATTGTGGGAACAAATGAAAGATGATTGTTGTTATGTAGTTCTATTAATTTGATTGAACTCCGTTTTAGGGAAGGTTTTGTTTGTTTTTTGATGCGTGGCGTTTAAGAATATCGACTTGTGTTGTTTTTAGGTGATAAGTGTATTTTAAGATTTCTTTTTGTCTTAGGATAATTTATTAGTATCTTAAACGTCCAAATTGTAAATAAAAACTTGAACGTATTATAGAGTTTAGGTTTTAACTATTACTAACATGAATATGTGAATCATCTTTTTTTATTGCATGAATTCAGCAGACAGGCAGACGGCCCATTGATGGCTTATGGACATTGGGTAACACCAAAGGTACTACAAATGCGTTGCTGTTCTCTAAAAGGAAACTGGAACCTGGCCACCAATGCCGGAACATAACTCAAGGTTGTTATGGTGGTATACTCTAGACCACGTTTGGTAGCCATCCAGACGGAGAAATTACCCTACCATCTGGCTGTGGGTTGTTTTATCGCCTCTTACGACAGGCCGCCCGGCCGCAGGAAATTGTATTCTTTCTCTGTTCCTGCACGGATATAAAGTCAAAGAGTCATTAATTCATGTATTGAAAGGAAATCTAATTAAACTAAATTTATTCACGTCGGTTTGTTCATGTAAACTACAGTCGCCAAAATTCCCATTTTACGGATGACGAAATATTCTAATCAAACGAGGTTGATTAAAATATTTCGGAAAGCCAAATGATACGAGTATCATTCTTGATACTTGAATTATTTCCAAGGCTGTGAACGAGAAGAAACCAACTTCCAATCACATTTACTTTTAAGCTTACCTATGTATTAGTGTATCTAATAATATTATACCTAATATAAATATTCAAAATATTCCTATACAATTATTAATGTAATAAGAATATACTACCTGAACCACATGATAAATTATCATACTGTAGGTATAGTAATTATACATACAAATTCAAAATCTCACAAGTCACACATAATCACGTACACACACACACACGCACGCATACAAAATTTATAAAAATGAATGTAACTGTAATCAATCATTTCACAATCAGAATTGTACCAATTAGGAAGGGTTCGCCAACATACAGGTCAACCTAGTTTGACCAATGATATTTGATTTTGACTTTTTGATGGTAAGTACATATTTACTACATACTTACTACATTTCGAAATCGGATAATTTAATGAATGATATGTAGTCAATTTTATTTAAGAAATTATAGATAGTTGAATGCTTCTCAACTAACTATTTTAACATTAGAGACTCAGCTACCATATTAATAAAATATCGGATACCTTCAAACGAATGATCAATCGCTTCTAATTTCCCACAACAATATGCGGCAATCGTAAATAAACAATCGGCTTCTTTTAAAACGTCCAATTCACACATCCCCTTTATAACTGAACTAACAGATCCGTGTTGTGTTCAAACTGTTAAATAATCATTTGATCGGCCGCAACGAACGTAACAGCATGGACACCTGTCCGGAACACAGTATCCGCACATTGTCCACAATATCCTACATTTCTAATATTACACCGTTCTTCTCAGTAATATCCGAAGAATGGCTATTTTATATTGATTTATGCGGTTTTAAATGTTTTCCTTAGTTGTATGCATATGGTAATGAATTGACGGCATGTTGGCGAGATGGATAAGTTATTCAGCTTGCGTTGATATGTCTAATATTTCTATGCCTTAACTTGGCACTTTATTAAGATTTTATTTATTCAAAATATTACTTATGTCTTAATGTTTAAAGATATTAAAGACTACCTGTGGTCCTTGTCTGTCATAGCCGATTATATCAGGAACTTTTAAACTTATCTGAAGAATTGTTAAGAAATATGAAATTCATAAATTCTTGCTCCAAACTTAACTAGGGTTTATAACACTAGGGTGAAAATAAAAATCTTGTTTGTCTAATATTGAGATAATATTTTTAAATGTTGAAACGGGGTATCTATTCTAACGGGTAGTTTAAATTTGAAATTAATCGAGTCGTGAAAATAAAATCAAATTGAAAAACTGCTTTTGCACAATTTCAATGTAAAAACAGACATGGTATGAAAAGATTCGTCACCTTAAAGACGACTTTTGTTTGCACGAGTACAAGAAACAGTACTGCCAAAATATTAAAAAATGTTACGTTTATAAAATATAGAAACGTTGAAAAAGAAAATTGCAATGTTGACAATGACAGACACTGAGAATAACAATAAGACACGAAGAGAATATAATCACTACGCTTATCATAAATATTTTAACCAATAAAAAAGTTTTATATCTCTAAACAATCTTCTTAGGCATAATAGAAAACCTAACAACTTAAATCTAAGTAATTTTAAACTTTATTGTCAAACAGTTAAACATAATTTTTTGTGGAACAGTCTGTTCTATGACATAGTTTGATAAGATAACATGTGCTCGTGGAACGTTAAATGAATCAATTAGAAAACTGGCGGACCTTTTCATACCACGACTGTACATACTAGCAACTTTCACGGCTTATCTTTAAAATGTATACAAGTGACTATCTTTCGTTTAATTATTTTATTACGAATATAAGCTTTCTTCTCGTTCAGGTTTGAACCAACAAAGTCAACAAAAGGCGCTAGTAAAATGCGTCGTGATCTCATCAATGCAGAGATATCTAACCTTAGAGATCTTTTGCCCCTTCCACCGTCCACCAGGCAGAGGCTGTCACAGCTACAACTCATGGCCCTCGTCTGTGTTTATGTTAGAAAAATGAATTATTTCCAACAAGGTGAGTTTATATTTAATTAAGGTTTTTATTGTATGACGACTTGAATTTTCCCTCAAATTCTTATTGGTCATCGCACTACATTTTGATTGTCTAGTTACACGCCAGATGGGACTGCCATCACAAACGGACCCAAACGTTCGTTTCACTGAACCTCAAATATTCTTTCAAAAATTCACAGGAAAAATGGAATTCTTTAAATGAGGTTATCATTTAGAGAAAGTATAATCTTTAGGTATAATGCTAAAATTAAACCATTATCATGATTCTGTTAATACTCCCGCGTCTCATTTCTCTGAAATATGTTTAAATCCTAGCAGAGATGGTATGGTGTAATTAATCAAAGTTTACATTTTAACAGTTACCATGTAAACGTAAACCTTTACATGATAACATTAACGTTTACATGATAACGTAAACCTTTACATGATAATATTAACGTTTACATGATAACGTAAACCTTTACATGATAATATTAACGTTTACATGATAACGTAAACTTTTCATGATAACTTAACATTTGTATGGCATGTAAAGGTTTATGTATTTAAATTACAATTTATAGATACCATTAACACGTATAAAACAAATGGAACTAACCATCAGAGCAATTGATTAAAGTACATCAGTTGCATTCCTAGTATTTTCTATGGTATCTATATATAGTTTGTTTTAATTTCATTTACAAATATTGTACTCTCACTCTAAAAAATGGTATAAAAACTTCCCAAAACATCTAACAAATGACGGATTAAAATAGCTCGATACATTCCCCGCCCACATCGAGATCAATTCACACCTGTCAATATGACATAATCTGTATCCGAAGGCAGGATTAATACTTTCGGACCAATTTAAATAACAATAAACAGCCACGCAATAACACGTCGTTTTTACATGACGTATTTTTTGTGCACGTTTTGGAATTAATATTTTTGATGTTGTTATAAACAATTCTGTGACTGGAATAAGTTGATTTATAAAAAATATAAAATTGCGGTTTAATATTAAAACCGGAACCAAACCAGAATGTTGGCAATAATTGATTTGTGTATATGTATACATCTATACACAAATCGGTTTTAAATTGAGTATTTAATATTAGCTAAAAATTATTCGAATTATGTATTTATTTATGTTTAAACATTATAATTAACACGTGAAGCAAAAACTTTGTACCCCTTTTTAAGAAAATTGCGCGGACGGAGGAGTATGAAATTTCCTACACTTATAGTTTATATAGCAAAGGAGTGCAGAATGCTAATATTTTTTTAAAATTATATAATAAAAAAACATTACACACTACCATGTGTTTGACACACACACGCATATATATATATATATATTTTTTATTCGACTTGACTTTATGTTGTTGGTCCGAAGACCTTACAACTTTACCGGGGTCTTTGGGGCGAGTGCCTTCGCGAAGCGAAGGCTCTCGAGCCCGGGGAAACGCATATATACTCTTTTGTTTATTGTTAAAGTCAAATTAACAGTATAGCCTTGGCGAAATCTGTGATTATAGAAGTATAATCTTTGACAACATAACTTTAATAATGTTCAAACTTATCATTTAAATTAATTATGGTCGAATTTCGACCACTGGATGACCACTAATATTTAGTATCCAACATATAAGTATTTGTAGGGGACAAGTTATTTCCGTTGTTCTAGACAACTGATCATCTTAATGTTATCATGCTGTTGATTAGGTCCGGTTTGTATAACTAGGCTCTCATAAAAACTAACTATACGTAATTATTGTATTTGGTGCGGCGGCGCTGGGTTTAGCGGGAAGCGAACTGTGTCAAATTTGCGGGAAAAGAAGTGTGGGACAATTTTGATGGGAATCGGAAGATAAGCACGCACTTACCTGGTTAATGGGAATGAAATGCGGCTGCTCCTCTGCCCTCAGTCCACCTCACTTCACTTTATTTGTTATAATTTATATTATATTTTACAATTTGATGCGGAGCGGGTTATTTATATAATACATATATTATTTATATTTAATTAGGGTTGCGGGCGCGATATAGGTATTTTATGTTATGTTATTTTATATATATATTTACATTTGCGGTGCGATTTAATTTATTTTATTTTATCTTGACATGAGATGAATTGATTGAAGTGACGTGCGAAACGGGAACGCGCCGTCAGATTTAAAGGAAGAATTTAAATATGTCGAAGAAAAGTATGAATAGGTCGAAAGGAGGTGTACATGGCGGTACCATTTCCCCCGGCTTTAAAGGGTTGCCTTTAAAAAAAGTAAATTAAAAATACGAAGGACCAAAAAATTCATCAAGTGGGTGAAAATCCAAAGTTTAATGCGGTGAGCGATATCAAAATTAAAGTTTAATTAGCGAGTGGCAACCATTAGTAAAGTGAGCGGAGTTAAACTGTATATGCATAAAGCGAACGAAAAAGTAATGTATAATGAGCGAGCGGATATTTGTATACAATGAACTTCCAGTACGATACACGTCTGAATGTTCAAAAATATTTACATAATGAGCGGTAATATTTAAAGATATACAAAGTACGACGTAAACGAGCGGCGATATAAAATAAATTGAGCGATTATAAATCAATAAAGCGTGAGTGGGGAACTAATATTATGTACATTAAATTAAAAGAGTACGCGTATTACAGAATATTCAATTAAATGTTAACTTCAATAACGTATCTTAAACTAGCGAGATTCAATATAACAAATTAGCGAGCGAAGAAATAATATGACAGAACGTCTTAAGCAAACAAACGAAAACGCGAGCGAGTGACTAAAATTAATAGAGCGTATTCAATAATTAAAATCTTTAAGCAAAGGACTAATAACTGAAGTCTAATATAATTACAATGAATAAATGAGCATAACTCTATGAGAGCGTAGCCTAATATAAAGGAGCGAGCGCGGTTAGTGGAGCAAATAATGCCCAAATAAATAATTACTAAAGCGAGCGTGAGACACTTACACTAGCATGGTCCAAATTAATATAAAAGGAGCGGGAGCGGGACCTATACTAGTATAGTCCGAAATTAATTAAAGAAGCGGAAGCGGGACCTAAACTTACAAGGTCCGAAATAAGTATAAATGAGCGGGTGCAGGACCTAAATAAGCAAGGTCCGAAATAAGCTTATAAAGAAGCGGGAGCGGGATTGGGACCTAAGCACGCATGGTCCAAAATAAATTTATTAGAGCGGATGCGGGACCAAGACAGCTAGGTCCGAATTAAATGGTGCGGACGCAGGACTTATGTTTGTTTGGTCCAAAATAAATTTACAAGAGCGGTACGGGACCAAAACAAATCAAGACCAAAACAACTTAGAAGAGCGAGAGAAGGATTTAAGCACGCTTGGTCCAAATATATATTTACAAGAGCGGATAGGAGACCAAAGCAAGCATAATCAATAATTAATTAAAGGAGCGGAAAACAATATAAGCTAAATTGTACATTAAAATTATTAACGCGAGTGAAAAAACAATCGAATAATCGAAGGTACTTAAAATAAACAAAATAAAGGCGAGAGTTGAACCAATGTAACCTATGCTAAGTCTCAAAAAATAAACAAATACTTATTAATTATTAATATTAAAATAAAGCGGGATATTTAAGCCGAAAAAAAAAACTTTATTAATAACTTAAAAAGAAACTATTAATCTAAGGTCGGCACATAATACAAAGAAATAAATGAACGCGCAAACTTCATTCATTCTGAATATTCCAATTTGCGATATGTCATGTTTCGTGGTTTATGCTACCCCCCATATCCTAAAACAACAACTAAGAAAGCGATGCGGTGGAAATTATTTAAAATTAAAATATTAAATTAATAAAATATTAATCCCTCGATCTGAGTAAACACATCGGATGAGGCGCGATGCGACAAAAGTATTTGACGCAAAGAAAAATCTAATGTATGCTCATTAAACTTAAAACACGAATTATGTTTAAATATTTTATCGTGTGCGGGAATGGCACGTAAAATAATGCCCATGGAACACTTCTTCATTAAGACATCATTCGATGTATTTAAACTATGATTCGAGAGTAAAATGTCACTAAGACAGAGCGCAGTAATATTTTTATAACTCGAACCTAAAAGTACGCGAGCTTTCAAAGAGGTTTTATTTCGTACTAATATCATAGTGCGCGGAATATAATATACTAAAGCGGAAGAAAATATTTTGTTAATGCAAATTTTGCGATGATAATTATTATGTAAACGATATTGTTCAACGTTAGGCAGTAAAGCGGTATTCTTCTTAAGATTCCGTAATGTCCTAAGAAGAAAGGTCAAGTAAACTTGAGCGATGGTGTAATAATTTATAAACGATTCATGACGAATCTTAAAAGTAGCGGGAGAACTTATAGCGTTGCCTAATACGGTGCGGAAAGCAGGCGAGAGTATATTAAAATTATTATATACCGTATTGGAACTACAAAAACGCGGGAATAAAGAATTTTTAAATAAAGCGGGCGATTTAAACATCATATTATATGCAAGCGGACACAAGTTAGACACAAGTTATCAAAATGCGGAAGTCTTAAAGCAGCAATATCTTTGAATGTTATATTATATTTGCCTTTGATCAGCAAAGTATTTTGCGGAAGTTTATAGTCGTTTGATTTAAAACCACAGTGACGTTTAATCCAACGACCTGATGATACAGATTTTAATAGAGATCCATCAATAGCCACACGAATTACGGATGGCGTCAATGTGGCGCGGGAGTAAGTTTGTTTATTGGTGCGATTGACTTTACCATCTTCATCGATGTCACTATTGACAGTTATTGATGGTAATATTTCACTATTCGTACAAACCCTAATCGAGTCAACATACGATTTATTATGCGGTTTAGTAACGTTCCTAGACGATGGAATAGTATTAGTGACCAACAACTGCGATGGGCGATCACCATCAGATGCGGAAAGAGCGGAAGACGACAAAAACATGCTTAGTACAGCTAAAGTCGAAGTGTCTGAATAAGACGCGGTTTGTATATAATTTTCAACATCGTGACTATAAGAAGACATTGATGTAGATATATTGTCATTGCAGCATGCATTAATAAGCGGGGGAGGAACATTCTTATGAGAAAGATCAGGTTTTGATGTAGAAAACTGCGGTAAACGTGAAGCATCAGACTGCGTAAGCGACTGTAACGACTTGCTTGGTACAGCTAAAATCGAAGCGGGTGAATAAGACGCGGTGTGACGACGCTTTTTAACATCGAGACTACAAGAAGCCATTGACGGCGATACCTCGTCATTGCGGTACGAATCAATGTATAAATTATTAGACGAGAGCGGTATAGATTTTTGAGGTAAATCATCATTAATTACGAATGACTGCGGTGAACAAAGAGCATCAGACTGCGTACAAGGCTGCAATATTGGAGTGCTTGATACAACAGCGAGTGGCTGCAAAGCGGTTTTATAGTTATTTTGAATATGATTGCAATCTAGTACGGTGTTCTTTGATTGCAGCCTCCTAAGTGCTGCTTTTGTTTTGCAATATAATTCCTCAAAAGGATTCATTGCGTCAAAATCAGGTACGGCACCTGGCACAGTCATTAAGAGTTCCTCATTATATGCATTGACGGTATGTTTAAATTGCGTGCGAATATTGTCTAAGGTTGCGGCATATGTAAGAAAGCAATGCAGACATTCTGTACTGTCGAAGGCCTGCAGAGATTTTTTATATATTAATTGAAGGACTTCGAACAAACTATCTTGTCGCGCTTTCAAAATAATTAATTCAATGTTGTCATCAATGTTCAATGTGGATGACATATTGATGACAAATCTAATTCAATTTAAATTAGGAAGAAGAAAAAACAAATGCAGTTAAATGACAAACACGTCAGCGGAAAATCGATAAATGAAAATGGCGAATTCATGCGATATGAAAAGATTTAATGATTGACGAACTTAATTATATTTATTTCTACTAATAGAAATAACACTCGGCTAAGGGTTGCCTAAACGTGCGGGTGCGAGTAATTAATATAGCTTAGACAAACACCTATAAGACCAAGGGCGGTGAAAAAAGAAGAAGCGGGGCGGTAATTTTCCTAGCTCTAAAGCTAGGAAACACACGAATGCGAAAAAGCGGTATATGATATGCCTATGGTAGGGCTATAAATATAGGAAATCCGGCTCGATTACGCCAAAATTACGCGTAACGAGTATCCGGCTCGAAGGACCATTTGGTGCGGCGGCGCTGGGTTTAGCGGGAAGCGAACTGTGTCAAATTTGCGGGAAAAGAAGTGTGGGACAATTTTGATGGGAATCGGAAGATAAGCACGCACTTACCTGGTTAATGGGAATGAAATGCGGCTGCTCCTCTGCCCTCAGTCCACCTCACTTCACTTTATTTGTTATAATTTATATTATATTTTACAATTTGATGCGGAGCGGGTTATTTATATAATACATATATTATTTATATTTAATTAGGGTTGCGGGCGCGATATAGGTATTTTATGTTATGTTATTTTATATATATATTTACATTTGCGGTGCGATTTAATTTATTTTATTTTATCTTGACATGAGATGAATTGATTGAAGTGACGTGCGAAACGGGAACGCGCCGTCAGATTTAAAGGAAGAATTTAAATATGTCGAAGAAAAGTATGAATAGGTCGAAAGGAGGTGTACATGGCGGTACCAGTATTAGTGCTAATAAATAAATGTTAT
This sequence comes from Dendrolimus kikuchii, assembly GCA_019925095.2. Taxonomy (NCBI): domain Eukaryota; kingdom Metazoa; phylum Arthropoda; class Insecta; order Lepidoptera; family Lasiocampidae; genus Dendrolimus; species Dendrolimus kikuchii. The sequence continues at coordinate 12,047,225 of CM034408.1, forward strand.
TTGCCCTATCACAATCCTTATGGTTAAAATTGGCTGCGAAGTAATATATTTTTTTATTTCATTTCCAAATCAAAGACTGAGCAATTAACTGCTTGATATACAATTATAATATTCAATAGTTCAACTGTTTTCCCTAGTTGATTTTGTACAGCATTTAAAATTTCATTATGACTTATACGCACTCCTTCGCTTGTCAAATAAAAATGAACTCCTCTTTAAACACGAAGTGTATTTTCTTCAGCCAATCAATATCAAAATCAATATATATTTAGCAAACCTTAACATTATGGAAGTGTTAATAGTGACTTATATATATATATATATATATATATATATATATATATATATATATATATATATATATATATATATATATATATATATATATATGTATGTATATATATATTTATACACATTATATATATCAGTCCCCGCGACATTTAAGATGGTTTAATTGTTTATCAGAAAGCCAAAAAACTATAACTAAAGATTACTTAAAAAACAACATCTATTTTATTCCTAATAACAGCCGTTTATGCTTGCCAAAATTGTTCTTATGTTTTGTACGTCGTTTAACATCCATATTAAACCTTTTGCTTTGCAGATCGATCAAGCGTTTGAAATATTAGACTTATTAATTAATCCAATAAATTTAGAACTAAATCTTGTTAACCATTTATATCCGGTTTATAATCAACTTATAAAATACCTATATAATATTACTGTTTTAAATATCCGCCCACTTTAATATAAATTCTTAACTATACAAGGATGCCGACAAAATTGTATAAATCATTATACCTTTCGGCTTTCAGATATGACTATAATACTTTCATCAACATTAAAAATCGTCACCGAGAAATAAAGCCCGAAGCGCGAATAAAGGCATTGACTCAATTATCTGAAACTTGTATTCTATAACAATATGTACGCTAAAATCGTAACATTTAATTTTAAATAGTATAGGACAAAGGCACTTTCTTCGTCCGTCTGTCCGTATATATGTTAACTCCGCCTAAACCACACAACGAAATTTTGAGCGGTTGTCACCATCAGTTAGATAATTCTTTTATTGAACATTTATATACCTATAGGTATCAAAATCTAATTAAGTTTTTATATGAGCAAAATATAGACAGCGGAAGAGCTGTGAACCGCGATTTAGTCGCGGGGAAAATTCTGATTATTATATAATAATAACAGCGCATAAACGTCCCACTGCTGGGCTTGACTCTCGTGCTAGTAGGGGAAGGAACAGTATACCTACTTGACATGTTTGTTCAAGATGAATTAGCGGGTTTGACAAATTGGTTATCTCGATGTGCAAGTTTCATTACGATGTTTTCCTTCACTGTCAGCACATAGTGATTGTAATAACAACTTAGAAAACTACCTAAAAGATACATGCTTTTACTACCAGGATTCGAACCCACGTCATTTCAGGATGAGACGCGAGTGCGTTAATCACTAAAGTACCAAGATTTAATTAACTGATTACGATTTAATGAATATTTACTTTCTAGACCAAACTTATCATTTAATACAACACAACAGTTATTTCTCTATTATCTCCAGAGATCGTCAAATGGTAACAAACTTTCGGCCGCCTTCATTTCCTTGTAAGTTTTTCCCCAGATTCTCATAGCCCAGAATCCGAAAGCTCATCACGTGTTTATCATCAAAATCTGTGCCCGAAAACATTTCCAAAAGGTCTCCCAAACTTTTTGTCAGACCAACTTCAGTCACGAAAAGGCGTATTAAGACGTATAACATGCATTTAGTTCGCTATCTTATCTATTGTTGCTATAACCCAACCATTATTCCGTCTTTCTTTCTGTTTTAGTGTTCAAAAGTCACGACTTTAGCTATCAGTATCAAGAACAACCGACTCCCACACCTAATATTGGATTTTCTAAGGTATGTTTTTAGGGTTCCGTAGCCGTTTTGGCCATAAAAAGACTCTGTCCGTTCGTCTGTAAAGTCGTTATATGGATCATTTCTATCTTTCAATATGGATAAATCAATCAAATTGATTTATATAAACGTAAATTTCAATCATTCAATGTCATTGAATACCGTTATAGCCTTTAAGTTCTGCGCCTTTCAACTAAATTGATTCGATTTGTTTGATCTGTCTAATATCAGCATGAGATGAGCTCAAAGAAGTGAGGAAGCGTTCTCTTCAAAAGTCATAAGAGGACCCGGGCGTCCCTTGAAAAGTCACAAATTAGAGGACCCCGGGGCTCCCTCTAACTTTTAATAATATCCACTGTGAGTGGGAAAAATTCCGATAATGTTGAACTTAAAAAAAATACCTTAAGTAATTCTGTTAATTACTTATTGTGACACTTATTTTTTTTATTGCAGGAGATCAGCAGACAGACAGACGGCCCACTTGATGGAAAGCGGTTACCATCGTCTATGCACATTTGCAACAACAAAGTTGCTACAAATGTGCTGCTGCTCTCTTAAGGGACACAGAACCTAGTCACTAATGCCGGAACACAACTCAAGGTTGCTATAGCGACATACTTTAGACCAGGGGTGGTAGCTATCCAGTTGGGCAAATGCCCTACCACCTGGCTGTGGGTTGTTAAGTCGCCTCTTACGACAGGTCGTCCGGCCGCAGGAAATTGTATTATTTCTCCGTTCCTGCACAGATAAGAATTAAGATTAAATTAAACATACCTACTTATTGTAATATTTTAGTTTTTGTTGATTTCGTACCCTAACGACGAAAAGCTGAATGTATATCACTTCTACGGAACCCTTCATTATGCGCGAACCGCCACACACTTACTTGTTTTTAATTATGGTTCCGTAAATTCGAAATTGGACTTTACTACGGAACCAACCATTGTGCTTATTATACCCGCTTGGCCGATTTTCTAACATTTACGAGTTTTTAACATACATAAAGTAACAGAGTAATAAATGCAGTGGTTTTACAATGTATATTCCTTTTCAGGCAATGAACGGCTTTATGATGATGATGACACAGAACGGAAAACTGTTGTACATATCGGAAAACGCGGCGGAATATTTAGGACACTCAATGGTAAGTTTCTTAGGACCTAGGACCTAGTTCTCCGTTTGTTGTGCTGTAACTGCTGAATATACTCACATCTATAGATGAAATGTAATTCAAGCACAAAATCTGTATACCACTAGACAGTGACGTGAAATCGCGAAAAAAGTTAAGATAAAATTAGCCACAATGTTCACAAATGATGGTTGACAATTAAGGACATCATTAGTCAAATTTTGAAGTGGGATTCGAAGACGCATTCCGACTCGGTAGCCAGGCCACACATTATGTTTTTTAAATTTATAAACCTGATATTGTAACTGTCAGTGTCAAAATATAGTGAGAAGAGGTAGTCTATGAATAAACGATGTAAGACTGTTCTAAGGAAGTTTGTTTTGCTTTTCTTCAAACAAAACCCACAACTTTATGGAGGCTCGTGCCAGGATCATACCAGGATCATGTAAGAATCCTGCGAAGCATTGTTTTAACGTGAGTTTTGATCTGATGATTACGAAACAACCTCGAAATTAAAATTGAAGACGAGTCATTGTGTGCTGTTTTACCGACACTAATTTGCATAATGATACCAGCGCATAAAATTTCCCAGAATTTGGAATAAAGACTATTATTTTTCTTTTATGAAGACGTTTTATGAATTGGTTATTTTTTACGACTGAAAGACTTACAACCAATCATACAAGATGCCACCGAAGAAAAATAAAGATATCGAAGACTCAGATAGTAATTGTTCAGAAGCTGGTTACAGAGTACGAATTTCATTTAGCGACTTGGAAAAATCAATGACACCGTTCACAGGCGATGATACCTACCCTATTACGAATTGGCTGACCGATTTTAATGACACTGCAAATTTAATGGAATGGAATAATCTTGAAAAACTTATTTACGCGAAGAGACTGCTTTCAGGTACAGCTAAATTATTTTTACGATCGCTAGGCTCTATTACGTCATGGGATACATTAAAAGAATCTTTATTAGAAGAATTTGGTTCGAAATTAAATAGTGCTAGCATTCACAAGAAATTAGCATCACGCAAAATGAAACCGGATGAGACATATCAACAGTATTTTTTACATATGAAAGAACTGGCGTTGCATGGAAATTTAGAAGATGAGGCACTTATTGAATATGTTATTGATGGAATTCGTGATTCTGAAATAAATAAGGCCATTCTTTACGGAGCCACTGATATCAAACAATTTAGAAAGAAACTTGAAGTATATGCACAGATTAAAGAACACAAGATGCAACAAAGACCTATTCAGATGACAACCGGACGTAAAAATCATACCATCAAAAGATGCTACAATTGTGGTGAAACTGATCACCAATCACCAGCTTGTACTAAAGGTATAAAATGCTTCAAATGTAATGGATATGGACATAAGTCAAAAGAATGCCAAAGTTCTACAAATAAGACACTGAAAATTCAAGATGAGAAAGTTAGTACAGATGTTGTTAAGCCATATAAAGAAGCGAAAATTAACGGAGTTACAGTTAAAACCTTTATTGATACTGGAAGCGATGCGAATTTAATTTGTGAGAGTTATTACAAACAAAATTTTCTCGAGAATAATGATTATAATATTAAAGATACTCTCAAATTATCAGGAATAGCCGAGTACGAAGTTTGCACGAAGGGATCTTTTATGGCAAAAGTTGAAATCGACAACGTTCATTTTGAGACCTTGATGCATGTTATCGACGATGATGTAATACCTGTTAATGTCATACTTGGAAACCCGATATTAAAAGACGTTGAAATTATTTTCTCTGCCGACGGGATCTCTGTAAAAAGAATATTACACCTTACACAAATTAATGACTACGAAGAAGAATTTGATGAGAAATATGATATCAAGAAGCTGAAATATAAAGACAAGATTAAACATTTATTGGATAATTACGATAACTTGAAGACTAGAAAGAAGGAATCAAATGTTAAATTGAAAATCATACTTACTGATGAAGATCCTATACACCAGACTCCACGAAGGCTGTCACCTCTAGAAAAGGACATAGTTAATAAACAGATACAAGGATGGTTAGATCAAGAAGTAATTAAACCTAGTAAATCGGAATATGCAAGCCCTATCGTGTTAGCGAAAAAGAAAAATGGAAGCTACAGATTATGTATAGATTTTAGAAAGCTAAATAAGAAGATTATAAAGGAAAGATATCCACTTCCACTCATCGAGGATCAAGTAGACAAATTGAAAGAAGCAATACTATTTACATCACTTGACTTGAAGAATGGTTTTTTACATGTTGATGTCTGCGAGGATAGTCAAAAATACACTTCATTTGTTACTCCACAAGGGCAATATGAATTTAAGAAAATGCCGTTTGGTTTATGCACCGCACCATCTGTATTCCAACGCTTTATCAATGATATCTTTCAAGATTTAATGTCAGAGGGCACTGTTCTTGCCTATTTAGATGATTTGATTATACCATCTAGGACAGAAGAAGAAGGATTTGTTAAACTAGAGAAAGTACTTCGAAAAGCTGAAGAGTTTGGCTTACAATTTAATTGGGCGAAATGTCATTTCTTACAGAACGAGATAAATTATTTAGGTTACATAATTCGTGATAATCAGATAAGACCTTCCAAGGAAAAGATACATGCTGTTGCAAAATTTAAAAAGCCTCATAATATCAAATCATTACGATCATTTTTAGGACTGACTGGCTATTTTAGAAAATTTGTTAAGAACTACTCAATAATAGCAAAGCCACTAACAGAATTATTGAAGACTAATGTTATGTTTAACTTTGATCTAAAGTGTGAGAGAGCTTTCGAAGAATTGAAACATATTTTATGTTCCTCACCAGTTTTACGAATTTACAACCCTAATTTTGAGACAGAGTTACATACAGACGCAAGTATAGACGGATATGGAGCTGTTTTATTGCAAAGGAATCCACACGACAATCAGCTACACCCTGTTCACTATATGAGCAAAAAGACTACTCCTGCTGAGAAGAAATACCATAGTTACTACTTAGAAATTTTAGCTATTGTAGAAGCTGTCAAGAAATTCAGAGTTTACTTACTTGGAGTCCGCTTTAAAATTGTGACTGACTGCTCAGCCCTAACTATGACGTTACAGAAAAAAGACTTACCTCCGAGAGTTGCTCGATGGGCACTCCTTCTTGAAGAATTTGACTATAAGATAGAACACCGATCTGGAACCCAAATGAGACACGTAGACGCTTTGAGCAGAAATCCTGTTAGTCTAATACTTACCGAAACTACAGCACGTCTGAAGAGAGCTCAAGATGATGACCTGAAGATAAAACTATTAAAGAAAATTTTAGAAAAAGAGTCATATGAAAATTTTATTCTGGAGAATGGAGTTTTATGTAAAGCTAAAGATGGAACTAAACTGATTGTTGTACCTAAAAAGATGCAGAATGAAATAATAAGAAAATGTCATGAAAAGGGTCATTTTGGAATTTTGAAAACTGAGGAATTAATTAATAGAGATTACTACATAGATAATTGTAAAGAAAAATTTGAAATTCAACGATTAGAACTTATAGAAAGGCGAGGCAAAATATTCAGAAAATTCAGGAAGAAAATAGGAAAGTTTATAATAAAAAGAGAACACAAGCTATACAGTACGAAATTGGAGATTTAGTTGCGATTAAGAGAACACAATTTGTACAAGGATATAAGTTAAACCCGAAATATTTAGGACCATATAAAATTATAGAGAAGAAGAAAAATGACAGATACGTTGTAAGGAAAATTGGCAATGGTGAAGGACCTATGAATACCACCAGTTCAGCAGATTTGATGAAACCCTGGTCGAATGGCGATGAAGATGAAGTATCACATTCATCTGGGTCAGATGAATAATGCAGGATAGCCGTGTGGGATTCGAAGACGCATTCCGACTCGGTAGCCAGGCCACACATTATGTTTTTTAAATTTATAAACCTGATATTGTAACTGTCAGTGTCAAAATATAGTGAGAAGAGGTAGTCTATGAATAAACGATGTAAGACTGTTCTAAGGAAGTTTGTTTTGCTTTTCTTCAAACAAATTTATATGTTTATATATAATTTCTGGAGTCTTCCCCGTGGCGTGAAAATCCCTAGTTAGTAGTTCTATATGAATTATTTTTATTAATTTACTGTTTCTTGTTAAATTCACTATAATAACAAGAAAACTAAATCCATATAGTCTACAGTCTACACAGCCGCACAGCAAAACATAGAGACGAGTCAAAGCTAACTTGATTTGAAGTATCATATTAAACCGAATGACATGTTGTTTATGACAATGTAGGTATTTACCAGTAAATTTAAGAAATGCTATTTCAGCGCCATTTATTTTGCTAATCCGGTTATTTTAGAAAACCACGTCCATTACCGGGATAAACTGTATCCCAATTCTAAATTCGGGTTATAAGCCAGCACTGCATCATGTATCATTCATATACGTTCAGTAGTTTTCAAAAAAGATGCGATCGCAGCGCCACCTTTTTGGCTATTTTCGTCTATCCCACAAAAACCACGTTAACTATCGGGATAAAAAGTATCCTAAGTTACGCCCTGGAATATAAGCTAGTTCAATGTTGAAGTTAATGCAAATCCGTTCAGTAGTTCCCACGTGATGCTCTAACAGACAGACAGACAGACAGACAAAAATTCTAATAAATTTCATTTTCGGAATGCCCTGGTCCGAATTAACTCTCCTGATTTTTTTCAAATTTTTAAACGCATTTTACAAACTCGAACCATTTACAGGTTTATTATAGTATAGATAGATAGGTTATTTTTGATTCGCCATAACAGAACATGTTGTATATAGACTGATATACAACTGCCTGATTTTTTCATTTTTTTAGGAAGATTTACTTATCCACGGCGATAGTGTATATGACATAATAGACAGACAAGACCACCAAACAGTACAAATGGAGTTAAACAGAGCCGACAACGGAGAGACTGAAAATGTACCAAAGAATAGGCATTTCTTCTGCAGAATGAATGTATCGAGAAACGCGAGAAGACAAATGAGATTTGGTGACCAAAAAGTAAGTATAGTTCCCAGCATGTATCATGTATCTTGGCCACCTTGGCCTACGCACAGTGAAATTTTCGTTTTGTTTTCGAAGGATGCGGTATTGCCTCTTCCAAATCTCTCTTTTATTTCACCATATCCCAATTACTTGGGGTCGGCACAATATGTCTTTTCCTTCCACACTCTTCCATTGCCTCTTCCAAATATGGAGATAAAATATAATATTATCGATATATTTTTTTCGCGGCTCAAGATTCGTACTGGGAAATATAATATCATGAGAGAAACATAGATATTATGAATGATAATGCCTCAGCAAAAGTATACATCTTAAAAATTCCTTAAATACTACATGTATCGAGGGCGTCAAATCAACTTTAATAAAAGGGTCTAAATTTTTTTATGTATGTATGTAATCAAACTTCTAGTGTTACCTTAAGTCTCATGGTTTTGTCATTTGATCTAAACTACTGGGTTTATATTGATGAAATTTGACAGAAAGATAGTCTTTAAGGCACTTTACAATGTTGTAATAAATACACGAAATAACTAAAAATTTACTTGTGCGTGCAGGAACGGAGAAAGAATACAATCCCTGCGGCCGGGTGGCCTGTCGTAAGAGGCAACAAAACAACCCACAGCCAGGTATTAGGGCATTTGCCCGTCTGGATGGCTACCACCCTAGGTCTAGAGTATGCCGCCATAACAACCTTAAGTTGTGTTCCGACATTAGTGGGCGGGTTCCGTTTTCCCTTTAGAAGGCAGCAGCACATTTGTTACATAACTAGAGTTTTCCCTAAGAAGTAACTCTATTTACTTATAATCTAGAAAATTATACAATTATAAAAGTCTTTTGTTTCTAACATTTTTTGTGTTTGTCTATCTGTTCGGGATTCACGTAAAAACTACTACGCCGATTTCAATGCGGTTTACGCTGATCGATTGTGAATTTCCGGATTTAAAATATGCGATACTTTATATTCTGAGAATCCTACGGGAATTAACTTGGGAGATGTTTAATAAAGTGGCCAGGTCGAAACAAAATTGAATTCGATGCGAATTTTTCACTGTTAGATAAAATCTTTAGTCAAAGAAATTGTAGTTGTGTATACCTTTAGTAACATTACTTTTTTATATAACATTATTATTGTGTATTTTTTTATATATTAATATGTATCACTGACTGTATCACTGTGTATCATAACCTAATGTATTCTACTACATTGCTCTCTGCGGCACGAATAAATCCATGAGGTTTCTGCGCCACAGTCTAATATGTTTTTATATATATGAAAACACTTTCTACTGTGAGTTTGACGGGAATTTCAAGGATTTATGTATTTTTGTACTAAAAAATCCATTATCCTGCTGAAAATAATATTTGAATTTATATTTAGCAAAATAACTGTATCTTTGTTACCTGTCCAACGTTGACATAGTCGCGGGTAAAGTTATCTAAGTGATGGTGAAAATCGCTTAAAATTTGCATGGTTTAGGAAGAGTTAGCGGATATACAAACAGACAGATGGCCGCGAAAAGCGACTTTGTTTTATACTATGTAAAGGTGTTCATTGACATATTTCCTTTAGGTAGTACTCATCCGGGGCCACTACGTATCCTACCTGCCATTGTGCAGCAGGAACGAGCCGGTATTCCTGGCGCTGTGCACGCCCCTCGCGATGCCGGAGACACGGGAATGCGTCGTCCATGGAGCCACCAACGTATTTACCACAGTGCATGCTATGGACATGAAGATACTACATATAGACGCCAAGTAAGTGCTTTAAATGTATCAACATTTTGCAAGTTACGGGTTAAAGAAAAATTGAGAGCTTAAAACAATTTATTCTCTATTATATAACTATAGCTGTATAATAACTACATTCGCGCAAGAACGGAGCCAGAATTCCAAGTAATTCCCGCGGGCGACGGCCTGTCGTAAGAGGCGGCTAAAAAATTCACAACTAGGTGGTAAGGCATTTACCCGTCTGTGTGGCTACCAACCCCAGTATATTGTATGCGGCCATAACAACCCTCCAGCATTTATGACCAGGTTCCAGTTCCCCCTTCGAGGTCGGCACATTGACAGCACTGATTTCAAAAATATCCATACAAGACGGTAACCGCTTTCCATCCGGTGGGCCGTCTGCCTGTCTGCTGAACTCATACAATAAATAAAAAATTGTGTGTGTGCGCAGTTCACACGCAGTAGAAATTAAACAAAATATAACAAGGAGTGTGAGGGATTCTAAATTTAGTGACGTCACTTTTCATGTATTATAACGCATATATTTAAGCTTTAAAACACGACATTTGAATTATTAATGAAAAACTTCAAAACATTTCCAACTCTATCTGTATAAGCATAGTGCTTAAATTTTTAAATATAATGTATTCTATCTCATTCTCTCGCAGGCTCAGTCCTATAGATTTATGTGTTTACTTCTTGTTAGTGTCGCTTTTTTGTTTCATCGAGTTTCAAGTCACAACGTTTCTAAAGAAGTTTCACTTAAAAAAACTGCCAATCGTAGGCCTCAAGCTAGATGTAAATACTTTGTGTCTGAGCATGACGGTCACGCGAGTTCAGTGCTTCTTCCCATCTCAAAACTGCCCAACATGCCATAGAAGTTTTCACTTCAATAACTAAAATAAAATACACACTTAATTGAAACAATAAATCCTGCATTATGACTCAGTGTAATAAAACTCACAAACTTAAAATAATAATTAGCAAAATAAACCAGTCCATAATCATGATTAAAAAATTAATACGTTCAACTTGTTAGTACAAACTGGGAGGTTACTTTCCAATTTATTGTATAACGGTATAGTTTTAATTAAGTTTGAGACTAAGATTAATTGATTATAATATAATTGTTCGGAATGGATTGCTCTTTTGAACTAAAATAACTAATTTAAAATCGAATTTAAAGTTGATGTATCAATTATTGCGTACTTTGAGAATGTACAGTATACAGAGATACAATTTACTTACTAGGTACAAGTATTAACATATTTACCTACAATCAATTTTGAACTTTACTCATAACTTCATAGATTTTTAATTACCATAAAGAATAAATAATTTATTAATTCAACAATTACTTACATCATACAGTAATTAAAGTTCACATAATAAAAAAGAGATAATATAAGAAAATAGCTTATGACATTCTATTCTACATTACAAATAATTGCAATACCAAAAGATCAACTTGAAATATGCAATAAAAACTGCTACTCTATGGCTGTAAAGATATATAATAAACTGGGATATTCCCGCGACTTCGTCCGCGCTTGACTTGAAATTCCCGCGGGGTTAAAAGAAGTTTTTAAAAAAGAATTTAAGCTATCGTTTTAGTGAAAACTGTGTCAGGATAAGCTTATTTTTATGAACCCGAACAACTACAAACCGCTCCCGGGAAAATTCTCGGGATAAAAAATATCACCCATTTTATTACATAAAATTAGCTATCGATTAGTAAACAAAATCACATTGGAATTCGATTTTTTTAAAATCTGCTTTAATCTTAGAACTATATCTGTAAACATAATGCAGTAAATGTACTTACATTAGTACGTACCTATGAAGTAAAAGAATTTTTAGCTAGACGTGTTGCTGGGGGGTTTCTTGCTACTTAAAGCGAGATCACATTGCAAAGCGGTCTACATAGAATTGGAAATATACTTACTTTTTAAGTTATTTATATGACCTTCAAAAAATGTTTCTCAGTGAAACTTAATTGAAATAAAAACTATTGAATTTGAATTTAAGTTTGCTCTTATAAAACAGAAGAAGAGACATACAAAGTGTGAGTGAATACCTTTTTTTTCTATTGTCTGAAACAGACAGGCGGCACATGATGGAAAATGGTCAGCATCGCCTATGGCTGTTTGTAACACCAGAGGCTTTTTAAAGTTTTAGCTAGCCTCAAAGATATTTTATGACTTACGTACTTAAACAACTTCATCTCGAAGCGCATAATTATCTTTTAGAATTGGAACCCACGTAATTAAAAATAGAGACTGATCCCTAAAATACTGAGCAACCATCTATTTTTATCTAATATGATTAAAAACCTGAGTCTTATATCTTTGTTTTGTTTCAGTGGGGAATGGTATTTAGGATGGAAAAAATCAGAATTAATAGACATTTCATGGTATCAATTAATGCACTGGGATAGTTTAAGAGAAGCTCAAAGTAAACATAGGTTAAGTAAGTAAACATTACATTACGTTTTCAGCTATCTCAGGCATCATATTACATCTAAGACTTTTAACTGCTTATTTAAATGTAATATATTACTTCATTATTATTATTCGTCTTAAATTATAAGCTAGTACAATGAAGAAATTTATAAATAATCGAATATAATAAAAGAAAACTTAACTTATTTATATTGTATTCTACCCATAGTCCCTCCCTCAAGGTTAGTTTCCAAGATTTAGTTTTGAAGTAAATATTGATTAATGACAAGTTTTAGCAGGAAATTCAAGGGTGATGTTTTAGTATGAAATTTTATTTTTAATATATTAATCTATAATATTCCTTAAAAATTAACAATGATTTTAGGTTACATGTATTTTAAGCGAGAATTGTGTTTGTGTTGAAAATCTTAAGTATTTAGTGAAATTTGCCTTCTCTTCTCTCTCATTCTATCAGTTTTTCTGTTCTTTGTATTCCTTCATTTACTCTAGGCTAGGTGTTTGACATCGACCCCAGGTTTTTATCTTATGTATATGTAATAACTTGTTTACCACGACAATATACAATTCTAGTTTTGTCTGCCTAGCCTACCTATCTCATTTATTTATTTTATATTTTTTTACTTACATTAATTTGTGTTAATTTAAAAAAAAACTTCTTTTTATACATGTTTTTATTTCAGTAACACAATCGGAGCAAGATAAATGTTGCATTCTTCTAATAAAGTTGCAGCAACGTAGTGGGCAATTCGTTTGGGTGCATGTTGTGTTGCAAGTGAAAGATGCCGCTGATACGCCGAGGCAGTTTATTGTTGCGACTAACCAGGTTCTTAGGTGAGTTTAAGATGCGTTTCGTGTTAATCTGAACTAAAAAATATATACACTTGAAGTAATTAATTACATCAGGTGTTAACTGGTTTTTAGGTTGGTATTTTTGAATGACAGATATTACTAGACCTTAGACGTGATTTCGTATCGTAACTATTTTGGGAAAAATAGTCTCCTTTGTATGGGCCTCTGCCTTTGTATGTATATCACAGTAATATTTCTCAAAAACTACTCGATCTATATGGTTAAAAATAACAAAGTTATTTAACTAAGTGAATCTATATGCAGCCACATAATAAAATGGAGAAAAAAAATAAAGGTTAAGGTAGCCCTGATATATGTAGCTAAAATATAAAGGGAACAAGAGCCATGCTTATTGAGATGGATTGGCGGATTTGACTCGTCGATTATCTTGATGTGCAGGTTTAATCATGATGATTTCTTTCACCGTTAGGGCGCTTTAATTGTAACAGCACATGCGGTAAGAAAAGTGCCTATGTTAATGCATGCTTTCCGGCCAGAATTCGAACACGTGCCCTTAGTGTTTGGGACGCAATAGCGCTTACCACAAAGCTGTCACGCACTTGTCAGATTCAGATTACGTACAAATTTTGCTACTGTGTTTATTGTTATCTGACGTTGCTTTCTCAACAGTGAAGAAGAAGCATCCATCATGTTAGCAAATTCTTGGTTGTACCAATACTACGGCTACCAGAACCAACCTTGTGGCATGCTTGACCCTCGATGCCAAAAATTCTTCAGACGAGACCAGTGTTACCCAGAGGCATACCAAGAATACCAGTATTTAGAAGGCCAAGATATGGAGTTTCATGGTTACCACGTCTCATCGTATGTTCAGCCAAAGGTTGACGAATATGGTTGTGAAACGGTTTATACTGATAGAGGACCTGTGGACTATTCTACCCATTCACCACAGTCTACTATTAGCGAAGAACGGTAAGTTTATTTTTTTTTGATACACAAAATCTTCTCGCGACATTGACACTCGCACGAAACACGATTAGCTCAATGCTCCCATTTCATGACGCTATTCAAATTAAAAATTCATTTATTTGCTTAAAACATGGTACAAAAATTTGCGGTGACATAAGAATACAAGACTCACATATTTTGCCTATGAGGCGTACAAATTTTCCTTAAGATTATCAAAAAGAAATACACAATTATTACATAATTAACAAATGATACTTTAATGTCAATCATATGCAATTTGTCAAAAAATTATCCCAAAAATTCGTTTACGGAGTAAAAACATTTATCCAACAGCCATTCGAAATCGAAAATCTCCTAAACCCGACATGTTAGACGTATTATAACACTATTCCGCAGTCTATGCATTTTTGTGGTACACTTTACTGAGAAACAATTTCAATTTATTTCTAGATGTGTTATCTACCATAAAAATATTGTTTTACACAAATTATAAAACAAATAAGACATGTGTAATATCAACTGGACTGTTACTACTAACGCCATCTGTTCGAAAACGAAAGAACTAATATCGATGTAAACATGTAAACAGAATGGTTTTTGTTTAAGCACAAATAAATAATCAGTAATGAATTGATTATTACTAGGCAGAAAACTTCGCAAACCGTTCTAAAGCACCGCTTTTTGCTAGTTTTTAATGAAAAGGAATTACTGTAGAATGTCAAAGCGAAACGCATTTTCTATACAAATTCCGACTCCATTTACACCAATGTTTTTTTGTGTTTTTTATTGTGGCTGTTAAGGTTAGTTAGGTACTGGCCACAATATATTATTTTTAAATATTGATGTTCTATTTTTATCTGTATATTTTTTGTTTATTAAAATTATCAATATATCCGCACGTGCATTTTTAAATAATATAATTGTAGTGGAACACTTACAAGCCAATAGATGACGCTGGGCAATAGTTGATGTCACAAACGTTTCCCGAAATATACAAAGAATATATACAAATTTTCAACTATAACGGTTGAAAGATCTTCCTTTGAGACGGAGGAGCATTCCATCTCGCTCCTCCATCCTAGTTGGGACAACCCCTTCATAATTATTATCACGCAGTCCACTATAGTGTTAATATTTAAAGAAATGTTTTACACATTGTACATGATAACCTTCATTGTCCATTACTATCTCATTATGCCCAATTAACAAATCATGCGTCAGTATTGCCAGTAACATAAGTAATTGTTATTAATGATACATAATCCATCAACCTGTCTCTTTAATTTTATAACTGATGCTATCATGGCTTAGTACTTAATTATATGGGGAGCCTTCATTCTGTTAATGAGACTTAGAGGTTTCAAGGGGCTTGTTTCCGCGAGATCATTTCGTAATAATTTCTAAAGACTCAAAGCAACATTTGTTTTTTAAAGATCTACAATGTTTGTTTTAAGGACGAGTGACCTTCCCAACAAAGGAAATTGTAATTTGATTGAAAGTTGCACAATTTTGAACTTTAATAATTTTCAGATAAACATAAGTTCCGGTTTTAAATTGTTACTTTTCGTCATGTTTACTTATACATTAGTACTAGAATATGCTCTCGACTTCGTCTACGATTGACTTGAAATTCCCGCAGGATTCCCGGGACACAAAGTATCGCAGCATTTAAAAAAAGAATGTAAGCTATCATTTTAGTGGAAACTGTGCCGGAATAAGCTGATTTTTATGCACCCGAACAACTTAAACCGCTCCCGGGAAAATTTCTGCGGGATTCCCGGGATAAAAAAGATCATACATTTTATTACATTAACTTTTGCTAGCGATAAAAAAATCACATTAGAATTCGTTTTTTAAATCTGGTAATTTTAAATAATTCCCGCGGGATTCCCATGATAAAGTAGCGCAGATTTTAAGTCTAGGAATTTGCTGTCGATCAGTTAAGACCGGATCGAAATCAACCCAGTAGTTCTTACGTAAATCCCGAACAAACAGACAAACCGACAAACATAAAAACAGACAAGAAATTTCTAACACATGATTCAAAAATCACGGGGGGTGGGGGTTGATACACATTTTTAGAACTTTGGAAGCAAATATCTCATTTATTAAGCTACAAAAAAATAATTAAATAGACTAAGACGTTTGTAGCTCTTTCATTATTATAATCGACCTTAGTATTGCCAATCGTAGACACGAATATATTAATTTACTTAGCTTAAGATTTACACCATTGATTTTTTATAGAATTTAAATATTATTACCCTGGTAACCCTAAACCTAAGTACTTAAGGTCAAACGTCAACACCAATATTGGACTACATCGTTTCATAATCTTCTTCAGACACATTATTTATAACTTTTTTGAGTTATTCATTTCGTATTTCTTCTCTCACCACCATTTTATTTTAAAGAGCATTCAAGCAATTATATTCCTTATTCTAAGCAAGATAAAGGAGAAAAGCACGTAAATGTATATTGGTAAGATCGGGTTCACAATAAATATGGTAATGAGGGGTCTCAAATTACGCGGACGGACAGACAGACAGGGTGATGATTTTCTTATTTACATTCCCTTGTAAGTGACATGACGTGTACAAATTGTGTGAGACAACCTTGGGACGTGTTCGGTTTTTAGATGATGGTCAAATTTGAAGTTTTATTTATGTGTATTGCTTTTGGGGAATTCTAATTTTATGAGGACAAGAAGTAGAGTTGTTTTCTGGATTTTCCATCATTGAACATTGTAGACAAAGCACGAAACTGTATTAGCAATATAAGGATTATTACATTATTTCACTCTTATAAACAGAGATCTGTATCTAATATCGTCGGCTTCAGTGCAGGACCCTGTAACTACATTTTTTTTACATTATTTTGTCATATTTTTCTAAACATATTGGACCAAAAAATAATGTCAACAAAAAATTGTTACAAGGTCATGCACTGATGCCGACGATATTTATACCATTTTATATGTACACAATAAATGTCTAAATATATCCAAGAGACATAATTTTAACACTTGTATATAATTTTGGTATATATTTTAGTATTGACGTGTCTTCATGCCTGCTATACGTGTATAATCAATATAGCGTCAAACTTGTAATTATAAATCAATTGCGGACTACTAATAATAATTAAAACTAGAGTAACAGATCACTGCCAGCGGAAAGCGTGCCCAGACGCCTGGCTGCATTACCACGCTGTATTTAAATATACACATACAATCCAAATGTTTACATGAATTATTTACTTGCTTTAAATTAGACCCTTTAATGACAAAATTTGTGGCAAAATTAGAACTTTGTGGATGCCAACTTGTTCTTGATCTGAAAATAAGAAAATTTCAATATCTGATAACAAAAGATACTATTATAACCATTATTATATTACTCCTCATACAAAAATAATTAGGGTACTCATGCAAACCATACATAATGTAGTCAGAAAATGTATCTGTTAAATAAACTTTTTATTCTTTCAATTCATTTAATAATAGGTAAATTAAATATAATTATAAATTATGTACTACCTGCTCACTGCTAAAGGGACTAGAAGACTAGCTGCATTGCCATGCTTGATGGCAATGCTGATTCCCTGTGCTAAATAGGAACCAGCTCTGTAATAATTCTATTATTATTTTACACAGGTCGCCACATCACTACGACCCTCCACCGGAGATCATAGTAAACAGCCAAATGTACATGTACCCGCATCATGAAAAGCGTGAATACTATGAACAGTACCCAAGAGTCAACTATCAAATACAAGAGCCCTGTACAAGTACTGGAATAGAAGGTAAAATAAATCCTCATTAAAAAAATTGCCCAAATAAAAATAATAGTTCTCCAACGTCTCTTTTAGCTCAAAATAATGAAACTATAATCACAACCATTTCATTATTTATTTACTAATTATTTAATTATGAACCGTTTAGTAAAATTAACAAGTCTTTAAGTATATTAGTATTTGTAAGACATAGCATAAAGTTTCACTTTATTTTCTTGTCTTCTTCATCTCATATGAATCTGCGAAAGCGGCCGTATGAGGCCCTCTGTTCAATTCATTGACACGTCATTTTTAGCCAAAGCTATAGGTAGGTATAATTTTATAAATATGATTTTGTATGGTAAAACAAAAAAATTATAACAAGAAAAGGCAAGAAAATTTTCCAAAAATATATCGCATGGAAAATATTTAGTTTTTTGAAATAAGACGAATACAAACTTTCCCAACGAATAAATTCTAATTATTATTATATTCCAACAGGCATAGACTATCCAAGTCCGAAACGCATGAGGTTAGCACCACCTCCACTTACCCTAGAAGAAACAGATGGCATGGACAGGTGGAACCCGAGCCCTCCCTGGTCAGATACCACATTGAAAATGGCGGATTACGGACAAAGGTTCACATACAACCACATGGTACCCATGCCACCTACAGAACGAGCTATGGTTACTTAACGCATATAAATTATGTTTATATTTCATTTTAGCAATGTTAATAATAAGCAATTTATTGTGTTGTTTTCCATACTGACAACAGAATATATACTATACTGTGCACACATCTTTATCAGTCTAGACCTAGAATTTAATACAAAGATGATTATAATGATAAGATAAACCAAACTATACAAATATGTATAATAGACATATACATTACGGACTTCACAAAGTTTAGAAGTGAATGAAACAGAAGCATATTCTGCTCTATATAGGTATATACGTATCTATAATATTCAATATGACTGTGCGCTTGTCAACATAATTCGAACAAGATTTGAGTAGTGATTATTTTAGGACCAGGCCACAATTGGCAAGAAGAATGCTTTGACACAAAAAGCCAGTTCCGCGAAATTAATATATTCAATATTAATGTTGTCACAAATATGTAATAGATATCTTTGTAAAGAAGTTTATTTCATGCTATGTATTTAGCAAGGAATTGCACTATAATTATAACAATTTTGTAGCAGAATTGACATTTATGTAGTACATATATTGATAATGTGTTGACTCATTTTGAGACTCTTATGTAGTCTCTATTCTTCGTCTTTCCTTGTAAAAACTAAGAGGGACCAATTTTGAATAGATTGATAGTGGCCGTATAATTAGCTAAATGCATTATATATTTTAAGAGTAAGTTTTTAAAAACTTGTTGCTTTTTGTTAAAAAAATTATGTAAAGCAATACGTTATGAATTATGAAGCTCAATCAAATTAAACTTTCTTTTAAAATTACTTGTATTTCCTTATATATATGTAAAATTAAAAGAAGGGAAATAAATTTTATTATGTGAAACTAATTTTATCGAATTGTATTTATTCCTAAATAAAATTACCACAAATTAATTAAGTCTCTTTCCTGAAAAATGCATTTATACCTTCGCAACTTAGTATTTAAATCAATTACATGTATCTCAATTTATTATCAGTATTTTAATTAATATAAGCTCTATAGTTATAATAGAATTATTTGTAATATAAGGTTCACAATACGCGTAAGGGGCGAGTGTTTGTAAATTATAGTGGAGAGAAATTTTATGAAATTTTCTAAAATACATAGAATTTAGCATATATTAACATTCTTGATCTTAATACATAAAGCTATCGAAGACGAAATGAAACAATAATTCCAGTAATTTAATGTATAATAGTATTTTCATTTCATTCCGTAGATATCACTCACTAGTATTGACTTTGCTTAATTTTACATAACTATGTAAGATTTGGAGATTTTTTTTTAGTTCCTTCTGGTACTCTATTTAAGTACAAAATTGAAAATGAACATTAATTCTTTCAATGTTTGACTTATTTATTCTTAATAATTTGTTTTAAATAATAAAACATTAGTTGAAAGTTTCAGAGTTTTACATATCAACATCGAACCATCTTTTATTAAAAAAGCAAATGAAACTAATATTTTATTTAAGGAGTAGGGCGCTAACAGTTAAATGACAGGGTAAATAAGGAAAAGATATTGACAACCTTTCACAGATGACCAATTTGTTTTTTATATAATATTTAAATACTAGTACTTATTGCAATAGTTATAACTTTTTCATTTGTAGCTGAATTCTAATGGTGTTAAGGAGAACACTGAGAATTCAGTTAGAAATCAAAAATTCAAAGCGATTACAAGAAGAAAAAATATTTGATTTGATATTTTGAATAACTATGGTTTATGTTTTACGAAAACTCATATTACAGGTAAAAATATAAACAAGGGAGAAAATAATGTTTTGCAGCATCTCTGGTTAGCAATAGAAATGAATTATTTACAAAAACAAGAATTTATGTATACAATAATTTATATATACTCAGCAGACAATCAATCGTATTGTAATAATGATATTACGAGATCTATGTTACTTTGTACATATTATGTATTCTTAATTATAATAATACTATACAGTATTAATGTAAAATAGAAGTAACTTAATTCTACGCAGACAAAGTCGTAGACAGAAGCTAGTAAGAATTTAATGGTTCCGTCCAAAAATAAGTGCATTGCATTCCAAAGGAATTAGTTTTTTTTTGTTGTATATATTTATTTCTCTAATTAAGGTATTTTTTGTAAATATTAATGTGTACCAGTTAAAATAAACGAGTAATTAAAATAGTAATCATATTGTTTTAATTAAAATAATATTTCCTACAATATAACTATATTCGACGCACTTTTATTTCAAATCGGAAGTTCCCTAATGCTGATATTAGACGAATCAACCAAATTGAACCAATTCGGTTGAAAGGTACAAAACTTAAAGGACACTACGGTATTCAATGACATTGAATGATTCAAGTTTTATATTTATATGTATCACTTATATTGACACACAGACAAATAGAAATGAACAGTAAAATTTCGGTTTAAATGTTATTTATAACTAAAACTCATGACGATCAATTCATCTATAAGATATTGATATATCTTGTTTTCAAGTGAATTACGATTACTGACGTAGGACTAAAAAAGCAAACATACAACAAACAAACAACTCCACCTGTGTATGTCTTCTAAAACCTCTTAGTATAGCGACACACCTGCGGAACGTACCGCACGGAAATTTCGGCTAAATACGCTCGCAATTTTTTTTAAGTTACCTATGCCACGTCAGGGGAAATTCGGCCGACTTCAAATTTGCGCCGATCCCATAGATAATACTATATAAATCAATCCTTCCGTCCTTCCGCAGCTGTGTCGCTAGGCTTATATACACAATTCACTTATCATCGTTTATATTACAACACCGCGAATGTCCATTTTCCTAACTTTACAGGACGAACAAAAGACGATATAATTATATATAAATATATGTGTACGTGTGTGTGTAAACTAGTTCTTCATTCAATCATCATTTATTAGAGATTAAATGAATAAAAAATTAAATGATGACTGAAAAAAGAACAGGTTTTTATGTTTGGAAAACGCATATTCTCGGTATTGTAATATAAACGACGTTATGTCTTTCAATTTGGATGAAGCAACCAAAATAATTTATATAAATATAAAATTGAATAATTCACATAATTTCCTTTACGTTTTGCACCTTTTAATTAAATTGATTGAATTTAGTTGACCTGTGTAATTTAGCTTTTAAAATTGATAATAAATGGTCTCTGATACTCATGGAATTCGTCTGCTTACGTCCAAATGTAAAAGGTAAACTGTATCTAGGAATAAACATTTAATTTTATTCCAAGATACAGTTAAGTAGACTCAGAACTTAGTCACCAGTATTATACAATGCATAGGCATTAAACAGTACACGTTTAACATTGTAATTAATCTAACAAAGAGAGCTTATGCCGCTTCAAAGCTCAAGAGCATTCTACCAGCGCCTTTTAAAAAATATTAATTTTAAAGTAAAAAGGAGCTCTTTTGATCTCACTCCGGTCTCTTTCCGTCTGTCTGTCTGTCAGTTTGTCCATTTATCAGTCTCGTAGTCTGTTAGTCGCCCTATCTGACAGTCTAGCAGTCAGTCTGTCATACTGTCAGGTGTAGAACAGCTGATTATCTGAGAACTACGAAAGGTAGACATACGAAATTATGCATAGTTGTAGACGCTTTGTGTGTCCATTTAATAGTAGTGTCAACTTTACGAAAATAATTGGTTTTAGACATTGTGAACGGAGGACTTGAAAGTGGAAAATTTAATTTAGACGTTAAAATAATAACATTCCTTTTATTTTTAAATTCAATCATCTTCTACAGTAGGTAATATTTGAAAGAGGTCTTATTTATAATTTTAAGAGTTAAACACAGTTCGATATATACAAAGGGCAAACAGCAATACTTCTAAATGATATTATGCATTAAATAATTTTGAAAACATCTTATTAAAAAATACTGTCATTGATGTATACATCAATGACAACATATAGATTGATTAATATATCTTTCATACCTTCTCGTTGTAACTCTATATATAAAGAAAGAGCTCTATCTATCTTTTAATAAAGGTTTTACACATTCCCAACCAGTAATATTGTTAGTGTACAAACGCCCTTAAGCTATGTATATACGTAACAAACTTCGCATAATTTTCCCGAATTATTTAAATGTTGCAAGCGTGTGTCTAACATTAAGAAACAGCAGTCGAACACTCCTAATAGATGTAGTACGCTTAACAAGTGTCCATTCTTAGAAAAGCTTCGATATGACGTACGTGGTACACCTTTTGTTCCGGAAAGTTGAGGACAGAAGGGGGAACGGAAGATCAAGAAACAGTGGCGGCGCTACGGCTGTCAATCAGGTAAGCTAAACCCAATCGGGCGTGGTACAAGTTAGAAGCAAAAAAATGCATAACAATATAATTATATTCTCATTTAAATTAGTATTATGCAATTCAGGTATAGAAAAGTACACAATCCATCCTAATGTATGGATTGAATTGTTTGTTATTCATAGACTTTGATACAAACAATTAGAACAAAATCACAACTTCGTCACAATCGGTTTTTTAGTGCTAGAATAGAGCAGACAGTCTGTCGGCCTTCGTGATGGAACGTGTTTCAGTGGCTTATAGACATTTACAACACCAATGAGACTGGAACCTGGCCACTCACGCAGTAATACAAATCAATGTTGTTATGGCAGCATACTCTAGACCAGGGGTGGTAGCCATCTAAACGAGCAAATGTCTTAACACCTGACTGTGAGTTTACTTATCATTTTTAGAACAATATTTAAAAGATTCAAAATTAAGAGTACGAGATATTGTGTCTCCATAAACGACACCTACAGCATTTTTCCATACATTTTCTAATCAGTTGTTTCTACTATAAAGCCTGTTCAGCCTATATTGGTTTATAATTTATGTATTATATATATAATCATTTAAATTGATCAATCCTATCTCATTCTCTGCATCACCTACATCGTCAAATTTGTTAGAATTTCTTTCAAGTTAGGTTGCCTAGAAGA
Source organism: Dendrolimus kikuchii (assembly GCA_019925095.2). Lineage (NCBI taxonomy): Eukaryota > Metazoa > Arthropoda > Insecta > Lepidoptera > Lasiocampidae > Dendrolimus > Dendrolimus kikuchii. Next base: position 12,070,737 of record CM034408.1, read on the forward strand.
GATCGCTTTTATTGATAACACCGCCTTTTGTTTTTATCAAAAAAGCATTGTAGTTATTCAGTTTTGTAACTGTTTATTTTGGTGAGCAATAAAGTGTTCTTTATCTTAAATTCAAATTCATTTATTTATATAAACTTATTTCTAGGTCTTATATAATTATATCTAAAACTTATATAGTAGTTAAAATTAAGGCTACAAATTTTTTGGCGGCTGTTGCTGCACTAGAGTCTAGGTCTGTATCGCGGCACCCAATCTATTTTGAGATAACTGCAATATAGTTTCTGTTACAGCGTGAAGTAAATTCATAGATGAACTAGAGGCCTATCAAATTCGATAGCATATAAATTATTGCTTAAATTTTATATCATAAATTTATTAATAATTTATCTATCGCTCTTGTCTTACACCAAGTAAGTTGTAGCAAAACTTTGATCCATTGTTATTTCAAGCTTGTCTATGCGCCTGCGACTGTAATGAATTATTGATGCCTAGGATAGACCTACGTGCTCTATCCCAATGAAACCTGGATTACAACTCGGTACAATAATGCGCGCTTGAGATATCCTAAGATCCCAGTCTTGTATATATTGCTTTAAAAAATAACAATAGCAAAACATATAAGCTTTAAAAATACTTTAATTTTTTTTTTATTTTACACGATTTTACACAATTTGTAAGAGCAGAAGCTAAATAGGACAATCCGTAATTTTTGTATCATGTTATATTATTATTGCACGACCGTCAAGATGTGAGCAACACTTACATATGGATAGGGTTACATAATAAAATACTATTTATGGTTTTTAGAGTGGTAAGTCAAGTACTACAACTCGAACGAGGAATCGCATATTAAGTATCTATTATTTAGGTTTGAATAATCAACTTTTAAATTAAAGCGCATTATAGACCTAAAATCAAAAATATATACTTAATTAAAAATAGATACTTTAACTAGGCAAAATAATTGCTGTTTTTTAATCAATGATTTACAAGTTATTTTTAGCAATTGTATGTTTTTATTTTTATTTTTAATGGTGTGGGCTTTATTGTAGTATGAATATAAATAAAATAAAAAATCGGTCAAGTGCGTGCCAGTCTATCTACAGATTAAATTTTCGTAGAAGTAAGCAAACGTCCGCTTTTGTCTTTTAGCTATGGAATTTTAAATAGCAATTGATTAAAAATACCTTACATTATTAATAACTCGAAGAATCTTGTTTGAAGCAATATTCATTGGACTTTTTAAGTTTTACCATATCTATTTATTCAAATTTTTTATCCCCATAGTTCAAAAGCTAGAGGTGGGGAGAATTGTCACTAATTTCAAAGTGAATATCTGGCCATATAAATAATTATTATACAAAATACATGCTAATGATTTGAAGATCTGCTTAATTTTTTTCATCTCTCTTACATGTATAGATATCATCCGTAATTACATTTTCTATGATTTAAATACACCAATGTGTGTTGACATTAACTTCCTTTTATATTTAAAAAAAAACTGCGATATATACAGACACACGGACTAAATGAAAATGGCTACGGCAACCTAAAACCGACACATCATTAAATTCAAATTGACTAACATAAATCGTTAAAATATGACTAATTAATTATAGACAAACCTAAGTAAATCCGTTAGAAAATTAAAATACATCCAATCAATTGTAATTCATCAAGTATTTAAACAGAATTATTCCCAGTAATCCTCACCGGGAACCGATGTAACTGTACTCTGATCGCCTTCAAAGTCAAGTCATTCCTGAAAACCAATTAAAAGCTAAATGAAAATCAATCCAGGCTGTTTATTGCATAAAACATTGCGCTTATCGGGAGGCACACCGCCAATTCAAATGACAGAAAACGCCAGAAGGTAAAGTTCATTTAACAAACGTTTTATACCTATCATTCTGTATTCAGTCATTTCAATGAAGCGCTACGTTGGCCACAAAAGTTTAACACACATTTTTTACTATAGGAACTATCGTTCTGAAATGAAATTAAAGCCCAAATTTTTCCAGCTTTACAACAACAACAATAATTATGTATTATTTTTATATTAATTAAATTATCTTATACTATTTATTAATTATAAACTAAATTATTGTACTAGTGCTGGTTTAGCAACTACCGACTTTTGTTGTCCTTCTTATACCATCCAAAGGTTGTCTGGAAGAAATCGCTATGGGCGATAAGACCGCTGATTGTACTTGTTTATTAAATGTTGTTGATTTTATGTAGCATTTTTGTACAACAAAGTATATTCTATTCTACAACATGGAAGCACATACAAGAATAAAACTATTCGTTCACATTAATCATTAAGTATATGAGTAGATGAAGAAGTTAAGAAGGTCAGATTGTGTTTAAGATTATTTTAGGTTTTGAATAAACGCGGAAACGCGCATACAGAACATTTTAAATCTTAAAACAAGGCTATTCAGAATGGTTTTAAAAATATCAAGTAATCAAGTGATAAATGAGTTATTTACAAAGGAAAAATATTAATAAAAAATCTTTGTTGCCCACTCTCTTAATTTTTTTCTATTGGAGCTTATTCCCTTCATGACACCGCTTCCATTATTATTGTTTTAGTCCACAATAACCAAGTCCGCTTCATAATTTCGATTGTCTTCTCTGCGCTTATCTATTTTATGGTCGATTCGCATAACACCAGCTCGTTAATGGAAAACAAATTAATAAATTATACTCTTGTAACGTTTTCCGATCACACACTCCGTGGGAAATGTGCAGTTGACATTTAATTTATTTAAACAGGCCGTAAACATCTCACTTACTGTATACCGGTTTAAATACAAATAATGCGTTGACAACTTTGATTTGATGTTTGAAGGCCGCCTTTGGAATTTTTATGTGACGCATCACTGTGCAACGAAACTGTTGTCACCTAAATTATGGTTAAGTAGACTCCGTTCAAAAGTTTTATGGGTCCGTATGGATCTTTGTGGATACAAACTTTTGTTTGTGTTAAATTTTAATTTAATATTTTGGAATGCGTGGCTGTCTTTTTAAGTTGTTTGTATCACCAAGGACGTTACACTTGGAAATATATCTTGTAGCAACGAAAACTAATCCTTACAATTTCTCTGTGATGCATCACTGTGCAGCGAGACTGTTGTCAGCAAAATTATGGCTTTGACTTTTATATTTGTAACCCATGAATTTTCCACTTTAACATTCCTTATTGTCACGCTACTTTCATCCCTCCTCATTACACGCCCATACAGTAGTGCTGTTTCTCTAAGTATTACAATTTTCAAAAATCCATTATCCATTCTTATAACAGAACATGTCAGCATTGTCATCTCAACTGAGTGGAGACGTTTTTGGTCTATTACTTTAGTGGTCCAACATTCGAAACTGCATAACAGGACTGGTGTGTAATCTATAGTATTTTTAGTATTTTAGTAGTATAGTAGACTACAGATCACATCAGATAAATTTATCTGACCTTTTAGTTACACTGGCATTCGTTTTTCTCTTTCTTTAACCATGCTAGGTTTATTCTTCTTTAATCTATAACAATAATGCATATCAGGGATTTTTTTGGGTTCTCAAAAATCATAAAAATCTAAGAAACTTTTTTGTGATTATTCGATAATTAATTAAATGTTGTTATATATAAATAACTCATGATTTATTTGTTATTAATTATAATGAGCGATTAATTAATTGTTATTACAGTCGATACACGACGTATTATGTAATAAGCTGCTATAGGATCTTACAGATGTGTTTTTACTTCGTTCAGAAAGTTAAAACATAAATGCGGATGAAATTGTAATAACAACTCGATAAAAGGCCATCTAGCAACAAAGCGTTTTGGAAATTAAACTTATAAATTATGCATCGTTGCAAATTGTCAATTACCTGTATTCCTAGTAATGTCCGGAGTGGAAGTAAAAGGAAGTAGAAATACTCCCGACCTAAATATACAGGAGGCTTAACAATAGAAAACGGAAATTAAAAGCATTCGCACTACTCAGACTGGGTGACAAATTATGATATACTATTGCGAGACGGAATAAATTAATGCGAAAAGGGCTTTTGTCCTTATGAAGAGACTAGAATTTTAATAACTTCAAAGTTTAATATTGGCAATTGTCTTGATGCTTTTAATGAGGCGTTTGATTTGTTAGATGGCGCTAGTGATTTAATAACAGCCGTTGTTGGGTATCAATTTATAATTTACTTAAGGTTTTTATATACTATAAGTAGATGTTAGGTACGTAATAAGTGGTATTTATTTACAATTAAGAAATGTAAATTGCAATTTGTTAGAAGGCAAGTTTTACTTTTATCACAAATTTAAAGGATATTGAATTAAAGTCTGTGTGTTTTTGTGAGTTTGGTGTGAATTATAAATGGGTAGATTTCATTTCATTCATTTCTCCGTGCAGGAACGGAGAAAGAATACAATTTCCTGCGGCCGGGCGGCCTGTCGTAAGAGGCGACTTAACAACCCACAGCCAGGTGGTAGGGCATTTGCCCGACTGGATGGCTACCACCCCTGGTCTAAAGTATATCGACATAACAACCTTGAGTTGTGTTCCGGCATTAGTGACCAGGTTCCAGTTTCCCTTAAGAGAGCAGCAGCGCATTTGTAGCACCTTTGGTGTTGCAAATGTCCATAGGCAATGGTAACCGCTTTCCATCAAGTGGGCCGTCTGCCTGTCAGCTGATCTCCTGCAATAAAAAATAAAAAAATTCCTGCAATTGAACTTAAAATAGCACTGAACTAAAAAAACGATATATTCGGTTGAAATAAAAATTTCCTAATCTAAACCTCTAGATCTAACTAGATTTTCTGCTAACAGTCTGACATCACGAAGCCCTTAATATTATGATTGTGACTAGGTATTGAGAAAGAACACAATAAAACTGATAGCACCAATCCTGCTGTAATGGTTGCCAGGGGCTTTATAGTTCGGTTTGCAACACTGAAAGCTCTATCTTTTTCTGATCTTTGTATAATATTGCGAAAATTAGTCAATATTTAAATCTTGTTATCGGTATTATAATCTATATATATAAAAATGAATCAATATTTTCCTTAGTCCCCCCATCACATGTAAACGGCGGGACCAATTCGCTAATTCATTTTTTGTTGTGTTTGTTATTGTCAGGAGAAGGTTCTTATGAAAGAAAAAATTAAGAAAATTGCGCGGAAAATTAGAAAATTTAAGAATTGTAACCTTATGACGTTTGACAGAATTGACAGAATTCATGCTGCAAATATCGTCAAAGAGGATGTAAAAAAAACTAAATATCGTTTAAAATAGATGCTTCGGTCGGAGTTATTTTATTGATAAAATACATGTAAAATAATTAATTTAGCTGTAATCGAGTTCCAATATTTAGGTGAAATTATATTTTTGTGTGTTCAAGTGGGTGCCGGGATGGTTAAGATTATAAATCTACCGGTAGGTGGCACCGCTAAAGTCTTCCTAAACGGTGGGACCTATTTTGATGATTTTTTGTTTTTATTAAAGTGAATTCGAGAATGGTTTAAATTAACTATTGGTCCCGGTAAATGTCGCTGCAATCGGGTTCTAGATTTTTATTTCTAACGGCAGGACAACGTCTGCCGGGTACAGCTAGTATACTAATATTATAAATTCGAAGTAACTCCTATCTAAATATTTGTTACGCTGTCACGGATACACCACGGTACCAATTAGGTTGAAATTTGGTATATTAGATAGATAGATAACACTTTATTATACACCAATACAAACCAAACTTAAAGCCCAAAATTATATCATATATATTATAGTTATGTACAAAGGTTTTATCGCTAAAAAGCGATCTCTTTCAGACAACCCCAGGAATTCATTGAGATATAGATATATATGCATCTTGCATCTCATTCATGTATCTTGTGTAATTTCAGTACCGAAAATGTACATATGGTATTATTTATCCTGGAAAATGGACTAGTTTTTGGAATATAATTAAGTTTAAAAAATAGCCTGTGTTGCTTGCTTGCTCTCAAAATAAGCTAAGGAGTAAGACTAGTAGTAATTACGTAAGTACTAGTAATTAATAAATGTAAAAGTTATGTGAGTTCATTTCATCAGTAACTAATGGTTTTTATATCTTACTACGTAACTCCAAAGATAAGCGTATTCTAAACACTTTAAAGACATAGTTTTAAAAAGACAGTTCTCAAATATACGGCTGGGTTCCTAATAAAATCACTGAAATATTACACCCTCATGTTTACCTTTAGTATTTATTGCTTAAGACAATAAAAGATTATCAAAATTGCTTTGCGAACATGTGACTCATACTGTTTACTTTGTACATACATACATATTGACACGCCTGATTCCCATTGGGGTAGGCAGAGACGATATATCTCCACTTGCTTCGATCCTGACAAACACTTTTCGCTTCATCAACTTTCATTAATCTTTTCATACGTACACGCTTATTTAAACTACTTTTATCTGACCTTTCTTCAAAATATCTTCAATTTGATCATGGTGAGTACATCTCGGTCTACCGGCACCAACTCTAGCAGTCACATTGCTGTTATATACTTGTTTTGTGATTCTGCTTTCATTCCTTCTTTCTACATTGCCAAACCACCTTAACATTCCTTTTTCAACTCTTGCCACTAAATCTTCTTTCAAACCACTCCCTTATCACACTGTTATACTTTGTAAGGATTTGAAAACGAATTAAATAATATAGCTGTAAGTAATAGTTTCCGGCACAGATCTTGAGCTGTCGGGTAGGGAATGCTTTGGGCATTGAGCGTAGCCTATGTGATGCGATTTATCGACATATCGGTAATATTATGTTTTTCCCTAATTCTCTCTTTATTCGAAAGGGATCATACTTTGAAGAAGATCCGAAATTTCACTTGTGTGCAGGACATAGTCACAATTCAAGATTCATGCCGGGTATCCACGGCCAAATATGTATATGGTCCACCATTTACATATTTCATCCAAGGCGATTTGAAATCGCCAATAAGCTATTAGATGCATGCATCTGAATAATGATATTATTAATCCATTTTTCTTAATTTCAAAGCGATTTGGAATTGGAATAGTCCTTATATAGAATGCCGAAGTATGTAGGTGACATTATACACTAAATTGCCATATACCAACTAATAAATGAAATTGAAATATCTGTCTGAGATTTAAATATACCAAAATTTAAATGAAAATTGCGTGAAAATGTTTCTCAGATTCTTTGAAAGTTCGTCTCTAATAGGTTCTAAAACGACTATGCGGATTTGAATAACAATAATATGTGGGACAAAAACAAGAATTTCATGTTAAATTGGACTACATATTTCACTAGCTGTGCCCGCGACTTCGTCCGACTGGAAAATTTTTTCGCAGAGCCCTAAATATAAAGTTGTCTAAGTTACTCCCTATAACATCAGCAGAACCAGTGAAAGTCCCGTCAAAATTGGTCCGCCGTTTCAGAGATTAGCCGGAAGGTCCAGACAGTCTGACAAAAATTTTAAAAATTGATTTTGTTATATAAATATCGTATATACTTTCATATGCATTTAGTATAAAGCTGTTATTTTGACATTACAAACACACGCTTCAATTTTATCTATTTGTATAAATTCCAATACCTAGCAGGGTTTAAAACATGAATGTCGTCGTCGTCGTCGTCGTCGTCGTCATCAGCCATTTGCAGTCCACTGCTGGACGTAGGCCTCCCCAAGACGGCGCCACTCATCCCTGTCCTCCAATTTCCTCAGCCAGCGCCTGCCGGCGACCTTGCATAGGTCGTCGGTCCATCGGGCTGGAGGGCGTCCGACACTACGTTTACCGAGACGCGGTCTCCACTCCAGGACTCGTTTGCTCCATCGGCCATCGGTCCTGCGGCAGATGTGACCGGCCCACTGCCACTTCAATTTGCAAATTTTGCGAGCTATTTCGGTTACCTTGGTTCTCTTACGGATATCCTCATTTCTAATTTTATCCATAAGAGAAACACCCAACATAGCTCGCTCCATAGCCCGTTGAGCGACTTGGAACTTGTGGACCAATGCTGCCGTAAGTGTCCATGTCTCGGCCCCGTAGGTCAGGACGGGGAGGACGCACTGCTCGAAGACTTTTGTCTTCAAGCATTGCGGAATGGTCGACGAGAAGACTTGACGAAGTTTACCGAATGCTGCCCAGCCCAACTGAATCCTCCTATTGGCTTCCCCCTCGAAGTTGTGCCTGCCGACCTGTATGTTCTGTCCAAGGTAGACATATTCCTGCACAGCTTCCAGAGGGACGCCATTGACGTTTACCGGTCTCGGCATGACGTGTTCATTGAACATGACTTTCGTCTTGTCCAAATTCATGCCGAGACCGACTCGTCGGGAAGATTCATTTAAACTGTCCAGCATTTCGGCAAGTTCCTCCAAAGTCTCTGCAAATACCACGATATCGTCGGCGAAACGGAAGTGAGAGATGCGCTCGCCGTTGATGTTAATGCCCCGTCCAGCCCAGTCCAAACATGAATGTAAATAGTAGAAATTAAATTGTTTGTGTAAAATGTTAAACCACGTATTTTGTAACCCCGACAGTGACAATATTTCTTATCATTACTAGCCCTGAACCAGAAAGGTAAGTTACGACTCGTAAAATAAACATGATTTTTACAACAGTCGCATTATAGCTTTTCAAAATATAATATGTAGGTATAATAATGATGAGGTAAACTAATGGTGTCTTAAAAAAAACCAACTAATGAGTTGATATTTTTTTTTTTCCTCAGCAGATTTTTTAAATGAAATATTATATATTTAATAAAAATAATGTTATTTCTATTTATTACAAACATCACTAGTACAGTTTCACACAATTAATAATTCCACTCGATGCACCTGCGCAGAAGACCAATTTTAGTAGCGCGCGACAGTGTACGAATCGTGTAAGCGGAACAGAGCTACACGGCATACAAACACACACATTGTTTATCCCCAAATGAAGCAAGTTACGCTTGTGTTATGGGTAATACAAAACAGACCGTTCTGGGGCCGACCCAGAGACCCAGACCCATAGTTAATAACAGAAAGTTCGTTTCCGAAATTTTCCATGCCAGGAATCGAACCCGGAGCCCCTGCGTTGCAGCGAGTTTGGCCGACTAAGACAGCCTGCTCAACGACAGAGGTCGTCAAATTATTTCAATATATTATAGATAAAACTGTAACTTAAATTACTTTATTTGAATACAAACCCGAAATATTTTAAAAACTGTCTGTGCCCGCCCGCGAGTTTGTTCATTCAAGATTACCAATAATTATATTCCTATCCTTAGAACCTTACTACGAGTATAAAATTCATGAATAGACACTTAACACAAGGCATACAAAAACATATTTAAAAATACATGAGATAGATGAGAATTAAATATTTCAATCCTGTAACACGTCGTGCAATTGAATACATAGGTACTTTTTCATTTGGACGGATTAACTTTCCAAGAGTCGTTTGCGCAGGAGTACGCATTATGCGAGAATACAGGCAATAATACACTAATGTTGGATTTCTATATTTCATGGGTTAATTGGGACATCACTAGTCTAGAAAAAGAAATAAAACGAGACACTAACACAGAAATATGTACTTCATCCACTTCATCACTGCACTAATTTCAAAATTATTTTATTTCTTTCTTAAAACAACAGCTAACTAATTTATTGAGGTTGCAACTAAGTGATTGCAGATTTCAAGTAAGAATAAAAACTGAAAAATGTTGCTTAAAAATATAACTTTTTTTCAATGCATGTATCTCATACATTGAACTTCTCTGCTATATCACGTATTATGCTGTGACGATCTGAATCGTTAATGACCTTGATATGAGGCTTATCGACATCAACTGGACAGCCATATCGTTGAACATTTTTCAATGAAAAATCACCACAACGAAATCTGGAAAACCAATTTTGACACTGCCTTTCTTCAAGGCCTTATTCCCATATACGACACATAACTTCTTGTGTGCTTGCCTTTCCGAAAATAATACAATAAAATATGTCTGAATTGCACGTCCTGTTCTTCCATTTTTAAACTGGGATAAAAACAAATCTAGAACTAATCGATATACTTTTTTTACTAAATAAAGGTAGAAGTCCAAACTATAAGAAAAAAATATGTTTTATACTTTGAATATGTTAACGAAACAACACAAAAAATAAATTTGTCGACAAATCTCGCAATGACTTACTTGCCAACCCAATTTTCCATTTATATATTTAAGATAAGTTTTAACTGATGATTGAAAAATCGTCCGTAAGTAACTAAAAACTAAATTGAAAATTGAAATGCCTAACAAATATGTATAAAGTCCATTTATTTGCCTAGTTACTAGTCAATTAATTAATTTGTTAACGAGTTAAACATAACTCCATACAAGTAATATCGATTTTGTACCAATGGTAAGCTAAAAGTATTAACAGTAAGTAGTACTTTTCTTTCGAAGCCTTAACACACCTTATAAATACAAATTAATACCGGCAATTCATTTCCTTAACTATTACTTAATCGGGCGGTACATTTCTATAGTGCAACTTGCACAATAGTGAGATAAAAATCCATTAAAATGCGGTTTACGACTAACCCCACGATATACATGATAAATATTCATGCAAATATGCCAACACATCCTGGATTCCGTTTAAAAAGGAAAATAACAACGCGGATGGATTATATCACTGGTTCCCCATGGAATTGAAGCGTTGCCTACCTCACTTTATAGTTAAAGTGTCAAAGGACTTGTTATAAAAGTGATTGGAAGGCATTCTAATGTGAATTCTGGAAAGTATGTGTGTTACAAGAAATTCTTTTTCTGGATAAAAAGTGGTGAAGCGGTTGTATTGACTAAAAGAATGTATTTAAACATTTTATTTTATAACAATATCAATGGATGTATGTTTATATTACAACACTTACAATTACTTATTATATAGTTAAATTAATAACAATAATTCATTAAAAATAAAACTATAATAAAAAAATCTATAATATTAATGAAATATAAACAAATTAATTAAAAGTAAAATATATTATGTAACAGATCACTGGCAACGGGAAGCGTGCCGAGAAGGCTGGCTGCATTGCCACGCTGTATGGAAACAATTATTTGTTGAGCAAAATGCATGATGAAAGAATGACTAAACAGATATACAATGCAAAAGTGGATGGACGAAGAAGTCGTGGAAGGCCACGGCACACCTTGCATGATCAAATTGATCGTATACTAGCAGAAGGTGATGTCAGGAGCCTTAAGAACAGACGAGCGTGCATGACAAGAGTTATGAATGTCAAAGAGGCAAGTGAGGTGTGTAAGAATAAGCCTAAATGGCACTCTGTTGTTCGTGCCTACCCCGCAAGGGAACTGGCGTGAAGTTATGTATGTATGTATGTATGTAAAATGTGAGTGTCAAAGAGTTTCTTTTTTTGTCCGTATAGGTCCGCGCACGACCACGTCTCACCTGATGTTAAGTGATGACGCAGTCTAAGATAAAGCACGCCGACCTAGAAAATATCCATTCACTACTGACTTGAAGACTTCTAGATTGAATTTATCAGGATTCGGCAAATTATTCCACTCTTCAACAGTGTGCACCAGAAAATAGAAAGCGAAGCGCTTGGTTCTAACTGGTGGTGTTTACACCGTGTAACAGATACGAAGATAGATCAACAAAAGGTTGTTGGTGAATAATAAAGTTGGTTGCTGTTCACCAATAGATTGTGCATAAACTTGATTGCATAGATGTTACGTTTTATTTTAAACATGGAAACACTGAAACTTATGTATAAAATATTTATGTGTTATATATATTAACTCAATATTGTCATTACTAGTGCTAAAAATTGAACATTTTTATTCAAATTTTATATCTAAAACAAAATCCAAAGCTAATACAAGCTATCCTTTACAACTTTCATCGATAAATACATTTTATCAAATATTTATGCTCAAAAATTATCTATTGTCATCTAAAACTTTAGTACCTAATATGAAATCCAGACAACAACATAATTCATCCTTAAAAGAACAAAACAAACAATAAACACGCAAAGCGGTCAACTATATTCAAGCAAAATATAATAATTATTATAATTAAGGCGCAAATATGCGGGTGCGAGCGTTGCATTAACACAACATGTGAATTATAAGTGGACTGCTTCAAAGACGTCGATTCCTTTATTCGTGTTAATCGAAATGAACCGATATTGAAAACAATCGACGGGGTTGTGCACGACTCTATGGTTATAGTGATCGAGTAGTGATGGGATAATATCGATAGAAATGTTGAAAGTGAACAATCTACGTAAGACTTTAAAAATCTTGCGTGTAAATTTAATATAATTGAGATATAAAAAAATATGAACTTTCTGTATACGTGTTGAAGAACGCACAGTGAACTTTTCCGTAGTGGTGAAGAACTAAGAATTTACTACGGATTTATAAAAACATGTAACCGAAAGATGCTATAATTCACTGACAATCAACACCGTGTGACTATCAGACACTATTCCTCATTTTTAGTTCAAACACGTTTTATAATTCAGCAATATTACATTTTATTTTAAATGACCGTGGGATTAGTTCTGGTCCAGAAAGTATTAAACCAAGTAAGTTATAAATTACGAATAATAATAAATAAAACCTTAAAATAAATTGTATCCTAAAAATAAACTTTAAAATTAAAATAAAACTAATACATACAAATAAAGAACCTTACAAATATATACACTGTAAAACTATAAACCATTTTTGTTAAAATTATTTTTAATAGGATTTTTTCAGAAAACTCCTTAGTTATCTAAAATTAAATCTGTTGTCAAAAAACGAAAACACACTTTTAACTTCTTTAGCTTAATATCCTAACAAATATTGACTTTAACAAAAAAGAAACGTTGTAATTTCATTCGATAGAATAAGTTATGAAAAACTTGAGAAATTGAGAAAAGACTGCAACACACGCCGGCCATTAAATAAATTATCTATTATTAATCGGCTACCTTTAAATAAATTATCTTTAATGAAAACAAAATTATTACAAACGTCTAAATTTTCGCTCATAACAACGTTCTATATTGTGATACTATGATTCTTCTACCAATATAAGCAAGTTACAAATCGAAATATGAACTTTTATCGACAAATTTCTATCGTGTTTATATTCCCACCACTATCTATCAGTACACACGCACGATTTTCATGTCATTTGCCACGTGTGCGCCCGGTGTACACGACCGATGTTTCCACCCTGAATTTTTGATCAGCTGATAATATTATTCACCAATTTTAACCTTTCTAATTCAAATCGGACCAGCGCACGCACTTTTCGACACGTGCCCCGCGACGCTGTTGAATTTAAATCAATACCAAATTAATTATGGACAGGTCCGTAGCTGGGAAGGACTTAATTGACCATTGATTAATAATATTTCCTTTCAAGTGGTTGCAAATTTTTCAATATGAAATTTAATGCGCTTACACTATGCGGTACATAATAACTCCTCTAAATTAGGGTGGTGTAATAAGGAAAAGCTAGCCGGTATCTCCTAGACCACGATTACACTGCATATCGTATCCTGCATACAGTATAGGGTATCTTTTATTATACAGTATTCTGCATAATACATACATACATAACTTCACGCCAGTTCCCTTGCGGGGTAGGCACGAACAACAAAGCGCCATTCAGGCTTATTCTTACACACCTCACTTGCTTTTTTGACATTCATAACTCTTGTCATGCACGCTCGCCTGTTCTTAAGGCTCCTGACATCACCTTCCGCTAGTACACGATTCTGCATAATGAAGGTTCAAATTAGGATTTAGAACTAACACTGTCCACTCAGCTCCTCCGCACGTAAAAATATCAATTCATTATTTCATGGAAAGTGCAAAAATATATTTTTTTTATGACTAAATAGATACATCCCCAAATAAGAACAGTTGATATATAAACACACACATTCCCAAACACGTTACGCTTTACTTTATGGATAAAATACAACGGGGACGTCTGGATCCAATCCCAATGACACCCGCGTCGTTTGAAAAGCAAGTTTTAAGATCAGTCACTACTGCGTTAGACGTTCAGCTACTAGGGCTACTAATATTTCGGAGATAAGAAGTTTTTTTGACAAACTACGAAATATATAGTTCAATTAACTTTACGATAAGTACTAATTTAAGAGTTAAGTACTTCTTTAAGAACCATAAAGAAGCGTTCAAATATAGTCTAACTCTATGGATAAGACCGTTAGCGTTTAATTTCGTTTGGTGTGTCCGCTTCGGGGCCTGGGGCTCGTCGTTCTGATTTTAGAAATCAAGTTAGTATTTCTTGGACCTCCCCGTAGCTATAATTCCTAATTCATAAAAAACTTATTTACCTCCGAAATATTGATATCCAAGTCCTTACAGCTCATACCCATATATACCGATTAAAATACAAAGGGTTGCGATGGGTAACTGTATTTACGATAATATCTTTATTTCCTTCGGTGCCGTTGGAAAGATGAATAACGGGCATTTTCGGCTCCTTTAATATAATAACCTTTATTGAAGCGGCAAAGGAAATCCGTGAAAAAATATTTGTTTACAATCCGATAATTTTTTACTGCTAGGTTATACAGAATACTACCTACGTAAATTACACCAAGGCACATAGCTATAGGTACAACGACATCCTATCCTACGAGTTAAAACGAGGTCAGGTAAAAAGCATATCAAATAAACGTGCATGTATGAGGAGGTTAATTAAAGTAGATGAAGCGAAAGTTGTTTGTCAGGATCGTCGCAAATGGGAATCTATAGTCTCTACCAATCCCCACGGGAAACAGGCGTGATAATATGTATGTATGTATGTAACGAGACTATATATGTCAATTACACGAAGTCATCCAACTACTACATACAAAACGACACTGCCTACGTGTTCGGTCCTTGCCTAGTATAAAGTAGGTAGAACATCGCTCCATCAATTTTGCTGTCTACCCTCTTTCTGTGTGAGGCGACGGCCAATGCACAGCAGGGTAAGGGCAGCCATTTTGAGATGCTATTGTCTGTCAACGTTCAATGACATCGCGCCGTGCGCTCATCTGTTCTTAAAATTTAAACAATTGTACTTTCTGGCCGTGCCAATAACTTTATTTGGACCTAAACTGTGTACAAGTGATAGCTCTGAAGTGAAACTATAGTGCTGTGCGCTGTTCCCGAGTGCAACCTGAACCGAGCCAGGAGAGGGCTGATCTCAAGGTTGGTGGAGCTTCTGCTTTTATAGTGCACGGATCTAGGTCATAATCTCCGCTATACAGTCCATATAATTCGAACCACATTAACCGTGGGTTATAAGCGCCCCACACTACGTAAATTAGATTTATTGAATATATCTATTTAACGCTCTTTTTGGTTGTGTCTTTATTGTTAGCAGCCTACCACTCTGCAGCGCAGAGGCTCCGGGTTTAATTCCTGACATAGTTAAATTTCGTAAACAAACAATCTGTTAGTTACTATAGGCCGGATCTGGGATCGGCCTCAGAGTGGTACGTTGTAAATCATTACATAGGTGTAACGTGTTTATATTGGAGATTGTAGTGGAACACTTACAAGCCAATAGATGGCACTGTGCAATAATTGAGGTCACAAACGTTTCCCGAAACATACAAAGAATATATACAAATTTTCAACAATAACAGAGGGGCCTAGTCCTGCTTCGCCTCGCTGTAAAGTCTTCCTTTGAGACGGAGAAGCATTACATTTCGCCCCTCCACTCTATACGGGTCCAAAAATAATATCGATCTTAATATTAAGAGCAGTTAACCATCTATTACAAAGGTACCATGTCTTAACAACTTTAAAAATAACCTTTAAAAATCAGTTCCAAAGATACTAGAAATTTATCAGTTCTGTTAGAAAGTTTTTTTAGAAATAGATTGTTATTATACCTCTAAATAAATTGTGTTCATATATGATGTACTTACAACATGTTCAAACCACTAACAAGACTTGCAAATCTCCTAAACAAGTTCCTTACATCCGGCTCTAACACAAGCAAACAACAAAAGCAAATTAAAAAATAACTGTAACATTTTGTACACAGAAGAATATATTTCATATAACTTGAAAAGATAAGTATATCTGCATATAGTATTAACCATGTATTAACGCTTACAAGATATTAATCTTACATTTGAGTAAAATACTGACGAAATTTTCCTCATTTGCTAACTTTAGTGAAACTTGTCATATAGTTTGGTTTTACTTGGTCAAAATAGAATTATACTAAACGTGATTACTGGAAATATGTAAAAAATAGGCCAAGTGCGCGTCAGACTACACATAGTAAAAATTTCTTAGAAGAAATAACATATTTTGTATTTGGCTACAGACACTTAAAAATAATTTAATATGAAATATGCATTTTAAACCTGTTCAACAGACTGTACATATTTCCTACAATAATTAATGAAAGTATATTTTAAGCTCTACCTACCACTTTAAATTTTTCCAAAAATGTTATATAATAATAACAGCTTATGTAAATGTCCCACTGCTGGGCTCGGGCCTCCCATTATAGGGACAGTATACCCACTCGCCACGCTTGTCCAAGGCGGCTTGTCAGGTTTGACACATCGATTATCTCGATGTCCAGGTTGCATCACGATGTTTTCCTTTACCGTTATTAGCACGTGGTAATTGTAACAATATGCACATTCGGTCAGAAAACTGCCTAAGTGATGCATGGGTTCCGGTCAGGATCGAATCCGCGCCTTTTGACTTTGAGACGCGAACGTTAGCCATTACGCTACCTCGACTTTCCAAAAATGGTCTTAGTCAACCAAGAATCGTGTGTGTTGCATCAAAATGATATTTTAAGGAAAAACAATGTATACATAAAAACTCTGTAACAGTCATCTTTTGTATAATTATATTTTAGTAGTTAGTATAAGTTAATAAGACAAGTCTGTTGTTCGTGCCTACCGGAAGGGAACTGGTGTGAAGTTATGTATGTATGTATGTATGTATGTAGTATAAGTTCAAGTAAGATATGAAAAATGACTGGTATATACATACACATATATAACACAATAATAAATGTAACATGCCCTTATATAACAAAAAAGTGCTAAAAAACTAAGTAAAATAAAGTATTAAAAAGGCCCTAACTCAACACTGTACATACAACATTACATACGTATGTATTGTAACTTTGTACTGTGTAATCTATATTAAGCTAAATCGGGAAAGTGACCTTTTCAGTGGCGAACAAACACAATTTCCTATTTATATTGACAGTGTAGTGTACTGTAGTGTAATTTGGAACAATGGGTCGTGGGAACGGCAGGTGAAGCGCGTGGGCGCATTATCTAATCTCGAGTACAATAAAGTGACATATTCACTAAATACGGTCATGCGCCAAGTTTTTGCAAACAACACTATTCTGAGACATTATTTTCGTTGTTTATTAGAAAGCACGAGAGTGCCGAAATTATATAAATAGTATCTATATTTACTTTTATACATCTTTATACCACTGGATGAGCGCATTATAGTCCTCTTAACAATAATTCTAAATTCCAAACTTTCCTACGCTTTAGGTATGGAGGTTTAGACTTCCGAAAAACGTTAAGTATTACTCTACTGGCTTTAATTTCTTCGGCATACAGCACTACTCACAAAAAAATATGCAGTCCCGGGATAATTTCAGTACGTCGTTTTTGAATTGAAAATGGCCTACCCCGGTAAAGACGTTCCCGCTATCCTAAATATAGAACGATGCTGGGACAAAACCATTTGCAGACGATTAACTACAAAACGTTTAAGTTCAACTAACAATACAAAGCGCTCCCGCATCTTTGATGTCTCACGTACGGAGCCTGGGTTTTGGCTTCAAGCTACTTCATCTCCAAATACAGATAGATAGATAGATAACACTTTTTCGTTCACCAAAATAAAGAAATACAAAAACAAAATGCATAATTACTATCGATGTAGCCATAAACCTACGCCTACGATCTCGCATATGTGCACCACACAGATGCAATTGTGAAGCAGAGGTAATTGTTTCAGGATACCACGGACTAAGTGCCGACACGCCACACCACCTTGAATGGTGTCTTATGGAGGGCGCATGCCATCGCTAACGTGCCGTTTGTTTCTTTTAGAGCCGAACGATATTGCACGTGACGATGGTAAGCTCTTAACTCCCTAGTGACGTGGCAAGCCTCTGGTGTGGAATGCGACCTGCGTGGACACATTGGCCGCATCCCATTTACCAAAGACGTCTAGATAGGCTGTTTCAGTGAGAGAAACAGCTAAATCACTCAAGCGGCGCAAATATCCAACCCTGGATAACAGTTATATGTTTGTGCCATTTTTTGTTGAAACGCTTGAACCGTGGGGTCCTGAGGCCAGGTCTGAGGGCTGGCTCTCGTAGGTCGGTCTGTCTCCTATCCCATCCCCAAATACCAGTACAATACATACCTTGCTTTAGCCATTAATTGTCATTGTTAATATTCACCTACCATAGTATTAAACAAAATGTCTTATTAACTTATTATATAACCCACAGGATTAATTTCCTAATCATGCTAAATGTTGTCCGGAAGGAAAAGACCCCACTGACAGGTCCGCCTATTGTATCCTTTATTTATGGTATCTGCATGTCTTTGCATTCTTATGGGCAATAAAATATCACCATTTCTATGCAATACCGGTATGAAATATGAAATTAATATTTGCACGAGACAGAATCTTTTCATTACCTCTTAAAGTATTACGAAAAAACATTAACAGAAGGATATTAAAACTAGAATATTAGGATTCAGACCCACGTCATTGAAAAGAGAAGCCAGTGCTCCATCCACTGAGTATCATACTGTCACTACTTCATTTTTTATTTCTTTTTATTGCAGGAGTTCAGCAGACAGGCAGACGGCCCACTTGATGGAAAGCGGTTACCATCGCCTATGGACTTTTGCAACACCAAAGGTGCTACAAATGTGCTGCTGCTCTCTTAAGGGAGACTGGACTTGGTCACTAATGCCGGAACACAACTCAAGGTTGTTATGGCGACATACTTTAGACCAGGGGTGGTGGCCGTCCAATCGTGCAAATGCGCTACCACCTGGCTGTGGGTTGTTTTGTCACCTCTTACGGCAGGCCGCCTAGCCGCAGGAAATTGTATTCTTTCTCCGTCCCTGCACAGATAATTTTCTTGAAATTAGATAAATTTTCCATCAAGCTTACCGTCGGATTTCTGCTTCTTTACAAAGATAGTGCTGCATTAAGTTCATATTTAGTTTTTATAGGACTAGGTTTTAAATAAACACGTATTGCTCTTATGTAGGATATCCACCAGGTCCGCGGGAGAGATAGTTTCATTACGTTCTTAATGGTGGGGCTCCATCTACGATTCTGCGATAATGTTGCAGATATAGGTAGTTTCACGCAAATGTGACAAATGTGTTATTTGAGATGCGACATTATTAATGACGTGAAATATTGACAGATAACGTACTTAATCACTAATGGGGCTATTAGTAAACGGCGTTATTTTTTTAACGCTTTAAATAAGACGCATTCGGTCACACTGTCACAGTCTAAATATTTAACATTATCGCAGATGAAACCGCACCATGATACATGCTAAAAATAATTGCTAAAGTTGACACGCACAAAAGATAGTTGTGTTTTCAATACATGTATGTAGTTCGTATTTACTAAAGGAACATTTTACAAGCGATTCCCGGCCTAACTCAGTAAAACGCAGAGATTTCTAGTTAGATTCCTAGCACTGTAAATTTCGTACGCGAATTTTCCGCTGTTTGCTGTAGCCTAGGTTTCTTGAATCACTCTGAAAGTGATCAGTTGTATGTTACCTATAACGCAATAGTAGTTTGTTCAGCGTCGGGACATATACTATTATAGTGTGTGTATTTGCCTACAAAAAAAAATCACCTCACCTTAACAATTTTATAGTTACAAACTTTTATTTTTATTAAAAAGAATAAGTTTATAATTATATCTATATTTTATTGAGAAAATCGTGTCACTTTCAAATCGAGAAACTTAGAAGTAATACTAGTAACGCCATCTATGGATAAAATGTTGTATCTAAACTTTGTAACCCAGCCTGCTTGAATGCTTGCGACCTACAAAATAAACTTCACTTACTCTCCTACAATTTTAGAGCATAAAATGTAGATGGCCGTAGTGACCATTTCACAGACCTTGAATTATCATCTAATAAAACAAAGGCGGATTATTTACACCATTTAATTTTATAACTCGAGAACGGCTGGACCGATTTTTATAACTTTTGTTTTGTTGCAATTGTCTCCATCCCGAATAGCAGAATAATTATGTATACATCGACAAAAATCACAGAAAAATATTTTAAAAAAATATTATTTTTTATAATATTTTCTTAAGTTTTCGCGACTTGTATACATAATAAAACTACGTTTTAACGGTTTTAAGCGCGGTAATTTTATTTGATTTTGGTTTTTCCGACGTTTCGGCCACTTTTCAGTGGCCGTGATCACGGAAGACAAAGATGTCAAGTGTCAACGAGTATTGTTAAAGTTTTATTTAGCCTACCGCCAACTTATTAATTTTAATTATTTAATTTTTAATTTTGTTTATGGTTATTATTTAATCTATGGGAGCCTAATCTAATTTACTACCGCTTCGCAACATGTTATGGCTTGAAGAGAAGAAGCGGCGCAAGAAACTCTTCAGCAAACATGCCTAGCTCTAATAATTTTATATAATATTAAAATGGGTGGAAGGAAAAATAAAAGTAATTATCAGTCAAGTTGGTTTGTGTTCCGTTGTACGCAGAAAGAGCTCACAGTGTCTTGAGGTCTGGCAGCTGGTTTTTGCTGGGTTTGGGTCTTAATAGTTTTGATAATTGGATCCCAAACAGGTGGTACTTGCCAACCATCTTCTCTATTGAAATTTGGGTGTTTTTTGATTTCAATAGCCTCACGCATCATTCTAGGTATGAAATTCTGTCTGTGACTCCCTTGATGTAGGGTAGGGTAGCAGGGCACCGCTCAACTGAAGGTGGTTTGGGGCCTTTGTGACGTTGGTGTGGAGTCTTCAGCTGATTGCGTTGTAGAACTCGCTTGACATGCTGAAGCTCTCCAGCTATGTGGTTCTCGTCACAAATTTTCCGTGCTCTCTGAAACAAAGATTTGCCCACGGTAGCTAACTGACTAGGATGGTGGTGAGACGAACCATTAAGGTATTTATCTGTATGGGTAGGTTTCCTATACACCGTATGACCAAGAGTATTGTCAGGGTTCCTTAGGATGAGCACATCCAGAAATGCTAATTTATTATTTGCCTCTAGTTCCATAGTAAATTTAATATTACTGCTAATGGAATTTAGATGATCTAGAAATGCAGAGTACGATACGATAAAGTCTCTGCATTTCTAGATCATCTAAATTCCATTAGCAGTAATATTAAATTTACTATGGAACTAGAGGCAAATAATAAATTAGCATTTCTGGATGTGCTCATCCTAAGGAACCCTGACAATACTCTTGGTCATACGGTGTATAGGAAACCTACCCATACAGATAAATACCTTAATGGTTCGTCTCACCACCATCCTAGTCAGTTAGCTACCGTGGGCAAATCTTTGTTTCAGAGAGCACGGAAAATTTGTGACGAGAACCACATAGCTGGAGAGCTTCAGCATGTCAAGCGAGTTCTACAACGCAATCAGCTGAAGACTCCACACCAACGTCACAAAGGCCCCAAACCACCTTCAGTTGAGCGGTGCCCTGCTACCCTACCCTACATCAAGGGAGTCACAGACAGAATTTATCAAAACTATTAAGACCCAAACCCAGCAAAAACCAGCTGCCAGACCTCAAGACACTGTGAGCTCTTTCTGCGTACAACGGAACACAAACCAACTTGACTGATAATTACTTTTATTTTTCCTTCCACCCATTTTAATATTATATAAAATTATTAGAGCTAGGCATGTTTGCTGAAGAGTTTCTTGCGCCGCTTCTTCTCTTCAAGCCATAACATGTTGCGAAGCGGTAGTAAATTAGATTAGGCTCCCATAGATTAAATAATAACCATAAACAAAATTAAAAATTAAATAATTAAAATTAATAAGTTGGCGGTAGGCTAAATAAAACTTTAACAATACTCGTTGACACTTGACATCTTTGTCTTCCGTGATCACGGCCACTGAAAAGTGGCCGAAACGTCGGAAAAACCAAAATCAAATAAAATTACCGCGCTTAAAACCGTTAAAACGTAGTTTTATTATATTATTTTTTAAATAAATTCGGTTTGGAACTCTACCTTCTTCCGCAATTGAGGGCTCACGTCACGCGCGCTTATATTGATTTTTCGAAAATCTAATGATACCCCAGTTTGTTTATCAAAACCGACCCGAAATCCCTTTGAATATTTTGAACTATTTCTTAGAGATTCGGATTTATAATAATAATGACGCCCACTTAAAAAATCATATATAATTTTTCTGTACGTGTTTATGTTACTGAACTTCTAAGCCGCTGGACAGATTTTAATAATATTTTTGTTTTACATTTTTTTTTGAGTGGGTCTCGGAATGACTTAAAATCTTAATTGGATCCAGAAGGTGGCACTGCAATCGGGTTCTGTTTTTATTTTCTAGGGCAGGACAAGGTCTGTCGAATCCACTAGTAATCAAATATAATAAATATCCAAATTCAGAACTGGTAGAATTAAAATGTCTCGCAACTTTAAGACACCTCGTTTATTCGAAAACACTTTTCAATTTGCACAGACTACCTTCTCAAACGTTGACTTACACAAATGTGCTAGACTACAAACATTAAATTTTAAAGAAGCCCCTAATGACAGTGTAATAAACGAATATAAAATTTAACATAGGAATGGGCATATAACCGAAATAATCTATTTTATTGTTGGAGTACAGCAGACAAGCTGACGGCCCAACTGTGAAGGAAAATGGTTACCGTCGCCTATAAACATTTGCAACACTAGAGGTGCTACCAATGGGCTGCTGGACTCATAGATGGGACTGGAACCTGGCCACTAATGCTGGAACACAACTCAAGGTTGTTATGGTGGCATGCTCTAGACCAGAGGTGGTAGCCATCCAGTCGAGCAAATACACCTGACAAAATCTTTTTTATGAATATACCTCTCACCCGAAATCCTCAATCACAACTATCCTGCATTTGTTTTTTGCTATATCATATATTAAATAAATCGAGATAAAATGCAGTATATTCACACATCACTCTTCGAGGTCTGCAGAACGGTGCTCTCCAGCTATGCTGTTATAAATCCTAAAACACATCGATTCCTTTCGCTAGGGGCCAGGAACGCGGGAATAAAGGGACGCGATCGACAACGATATGAGCTTACCCCTATCAGAAGGCGGGTCCCTCCTTAGACCGAAGAAAGTCAAAGGCCCTTTGCATCCCAGACATAATCGAAGTAAGAGGCCGCAATGCCTCGATGACCGTATCACTTACACAGGAATGGGCAAGGTGCCCATTTGGCAAGATTCAGTAAATAAAACTATTTTTTTTTTATTCATAGTACAATGACTTTATAATCTAACAGATTAAAAGGAAACTTAACTTATTTATATTTTATTCTACCCAAAGTCCCCTCAAGACTATAAGTAGAATACTGAGCCTAGATTACCGTCTTCTATGGGTAAGGTCCCCAGAAGGCTGGCTACGTTTCCTCGCTGGATCGTCATACTCACAGATCATAAAAACACTTTATGATCTGTGGTCATACTGATCCGTTGCCCGTGGTAGGCACCAGCCCTCAGATCTTTTGAAGAGGTAATGAGCCAATTAATAATATTAATAATCAATAACTACAATTACCCATATCTAGATTTTATTGTTTTTATTTTCAATTTATTAGCAATATACCATGGAACATTATGTACAATCGTTGTCGTATCCGGACCTTGTCTAACCGCGTAATCATCGAAAATTGTATCGTCCCATCCCTCCTCTGTAGTTGTGCGAATATGAATGAACTCAAAAGTTTCGTTTTTATGCTCTTCGTGATACTTCTGTTTCGTTTCGCAGACTATCATATCTGTTTCTGTGTAAACTGAAAACGTTAATATCGATGTTTAAAAAAATAATACAACCATAAGCACTTATTCTGTTGTAACTTGCACTGCTAGTCTGCCAAAGTAAAGTATGTCATGTTTTATTGTGGTTAAAAGTATATATTATTTAACTAGCTGGCCCGATAGACGATGTCCTGCCTTGAAAAATAATTTAGAACCCCATTGCAGCACCACCGGCCGGGTTTGATTGCGAATCTAACCCTTTCTCAAATCTACTTGAACAATAATTAACATAGCAATGGTTACCATGGCAGTGGCATCGACTCTATCAATCAAGAAATTGGTAGTAGGGATGAATAACTATTTTAAGTCATGAACAGAAATAGGACAAGTTTACTTACTACCAAAACTATCGCAATTAGTTTTGTAAAGAACACAACGATTCTCAAAAATTGCCAAATCTGACGTCTCTTCGTTATAACCACATATTTTCGGACTTTGTATATTATTGCGCACACAATCATCATGCAGGCGACAATTATATTGAACGATAGGATTACGGTTTATCTTATTCTAGAAAAACAAAATTTGGTAATTACAAAAATAATAACGTAAGAGAGGCGAATTGCAATAATTGAAGTTGTATTTAAGTACAACTTCAAGAGAATTATAACTAGAATGCAGAGACTTATATGAATTTTCAATATTTCTTTGTCAGTAGATATAATTGGATGTTTATTTCAAATACTTATGTATGTATAATTGAAGAACACTCACACAAAGTGGCCTTGTATCGACATGACATGCTGCTATTAGTAACACTGTAATAAAATTATATTGATTATTCAAATAGTTACTAATTGATAATTGGTTCTAACTTTTAAGCAAGAACCCACAAAACCAGGTAACTGTAGTAGTGTTACACTGTGGTATCTGCTCCCATGTTTCCTTTTAGGTCATGTATATCCCCAATTTCTTGTGTCACAATAGCCTATCATCACATGTCCTCAAAATCTACACGCTTTTGAAAAAACTATGTTCAAAACATTTTATGCTGTGACCATATAGATATTAATAATTAATTAATTATAATTAATTCTTTGTAGATATTAATTTTTACATAATTATATAATAATAGCAGCCCATAAATGTCCCACTGCTGCGCTCGGGCCTTCTCCTCATAGGGGAACAGACAGTACACCCACCACGCTTGTCCAAGGCGGCTTGGCAGGTTTGACATATCGGTTATCTCGATGTGCAGGTTGCATCACGTTTTCCTTCACCGTTATTAGCATGTGGTAATTGTAACAATGTGCACATTAGTTCAGAAAACATAATTATAATATTCAAAATTATCTTACCAATAAAGTGTAATCTATCCATATTTTAATTTTTAAATAATTATCAATAACATGTAAAATAACAATGTAAGAGTAATTTGATTAATTAATTAGTTTGATTAATTTCGGTTTTACGTTTTTCTTTATGTTCTTGCAGAATTTTTTATCGGTCGCTGTGAAATCTGTAAAATGTTGGCTTTCATTAAAAAACATTTTGTTTAGGTTATCCTATTCAGGAATACTATTGAAGATAAATAAATTTGTAGTATAATCTATTGTCTCCCTTACTAATTCAGACATGTTTATAAGCTAATAGAAAATATTAGTAGGTTAGCACTTTATCACTTTGCGCGTAAACTTTTAATTGCTCTAAAATCAGAAACCCAAAATGTGTACAAGGATTACTTTTTTAAATAATGAATATAATATTTGAGATAGATACAAATACAATAGGTACATAGAAATCTATTGATTATTTTCTGAGCTCTTTAATTTTCAATTCATCTTTAACTATTCAATATACGTACTTACCCCGTTCGTATTCACAGTTAATTTTATACATAGTACATTCGCATTGAAATTTTCTGACTTCTTTTTTGTGTTTGTCTCTTCCACAAACACGTTCGTCAGTTTTACGACATCGGTCTGCCCTCCAGCACCAATATTGGTTAATGACAGCCAAAGTTCCCGGTGCAAGAGTTTTAGGTGACGGCTTCTTTTTGGTTGACTGTGTGGTGAAACGATTCTGATCAGTTAGTTAAAGTTATTACTTAGTGTTTAGGTGTCTATTATTGTAATTATAATATAGGCATGGAGTGTGGAGGAGTGCCGGCAGAATTTCACGTCATGCAACACTTAATGACATAATCCGTCGGGCTCTTGTCACCGCCGGGGTACCTGCCGTCCTAGAACCGAACGGCCTGTGCCGCGACGATGGCAGGAGACCCGATGGTATGTCATTGGTGCCCTGGAAGATGGGTCGCCCCTTAGTATGGGACGCGTCTTGCGTCAATACTTTGGCAGCGTCCCATCTTCCAGCTACTAGCATGTCTGCCGGTACAGCTGCTGCACAACAGGAGGCCCTAAAACGCCGCAAATACTCAGCCATCGGAAATGGCTACATATTTGCGGCTTTTGGGGTCGAGACCCTGGGACCATGGGGGCCTGAGGCGCACAAGCTTTATCGGGACATAATCAAACGTCTGGTGGATGTCTCACGTGACCAAAAGACTGGTTTATACCTCGCACAGCGCATCAGCATTGCCATTCAGAGAGGCAATGTGGCCAGTCTTTTGGGCACGTTTCCGACTGAGAGCAGTCTAGAACTAGATTTTATACTTTAATTTTAGTTTGTATATATAGTTTATTTTTAGTTTAATTTATTGTATAGTTTAATTTATTTATAATTAGATACTATACCTATATATAATAAAATCACCTTAGGAACAATTTTTTTAGACATATGTTTAAATGAAATATCAGTTATTTATATAGGCATTAATTAAATGATAGCATTGAGTATAATATATTTATTTACGTATTTAACAAAGATCACAGTTAATTTACAATACATGAACGATACAAGATAATTATTTACTTATAAACCAATGTATAAAATATGTCAAAACTAGTTCGATTACTCATTGAAAGCTCATTATAAACATTCTGTGGTAACGTTTGCTGGAAAAAACGTAAATTTTGGGAATAATATAAATAGCAAATTAAAAACGGAATTATGTGAGTTAATATGTAATTATTTTATTAGTTCCTAAGCTAGTATTGGTCAATTTTTAAATCTTTACAAAGGAAAGAATTGTATTGGGAGCTATTTTTCATCTTTATTACTGTCATTTATAGTACCCTCATTATTATCAACACGTTCGTTTAATTCAACCTCTTTAGTGTCAGAATCAACTTCCGTTGATTCACCTTTATTCAAGTCATCTTTTTTAACATCTTCTTCATCATTAGTATTTATTTCAGTTGCATCTTCCTTAGAAATGTCTGGTTGAAGATTTTTAACATTTTCATCTTGCTTTTCGTAACTTTCTCCTGAATTATTCTTTAGTTCTTCAACATTTTCTATAGTTGCTGCTTTATTATGTTCATTTTTTTGTGTAGAAATATTACCAAGTGTTCCCTCGTCTTCTGTATTTTCTATGGGTGTATCAAGATTTTCATTAGCATCTAGGTTAGTTTGGTCACCAGCATGAAATTCTTTTTGTGGTATATATTCATTTGATTTCTCTTCGGTTTTATCAATATTATCTTTTGAATACTCCAATGGTGGTAAACTCGAACATCTTGATTGTGACGTTTTTGTATAAACTGAAATATAAGCGAAGATCAGTTTCTCACACGTATACCCTTTATATTTATTAACCTCTCTAGTATTTTCAAACAATCAGACAGACAAACATAAATTCAAAAAATTGTGTTTTCGAAACTGACTGGTCCGAATTAGTCCCTCGATTTTTTCGTTTTTAAAGGCATTATACAATCTAGAACCATGTATAGATTTACTACAGTATAGATAGAAGATAGATAGATTATATTTTTTTTTGGGGATATATGTTTTTACTTACCAGAATTTTTCAAACAATTGTATTCCAGCATATCACATGAATCTATGAATCTACGAAGTTCTCCTTTATCATTTATTCCACACCTTTCAAAGGCACTATGAATGCAGGTTTTCGCCAAATAACAAATCTAAAAATACAAAATAATAAGTAACTACGCTTGCCTACAGGTCACTATAAAACTTATTAGAGTGACTAATATGATTTAAACACTTTCATAATGTATTCGGTTTACAGATATAAATACCTGTTAATTTTTTCAATCACGCAAAGGAATCATTGTCAATAAATACTATATTTCGTAAGTGTGTAAGTAGATAGGGTAAAAAATAAAGAAGTGTGTTTTCAAAAATCGCCCGACAGTCTGAGTCCGAACTACATATTTATTTATCTCCAAAATATAATTGTTTTTTGCTAAACCTCTTTCGCATCACATGTGCCTTCTGTGACTACATGTCTCATTAACTCACGTATTATTGTATAAGAAAGATGGTAATATAATTTGTATACAAGTGAAAGAGATAGGTGATAATGGGTCATTTAAAAAAAATCTCTATCCATGTACATCGGGATGGATTATAGAAAAGAATTGATATCCGTTCTAAATACTTATAAAATTAATGCAATAAAGAAAAAAATACTTATCATAAAAGTACGAATCGGTAAAACCACAATCATCCGTGATATTATTAAAAACAAAATAATTCACTAATAATTCATTTCATTAAAAAATATTACATTATTATAGTGTAATTTCAAATATAAATGCTAAAGTATTTTACATGAAAATTTCGAAACTTACCTTACCAGCTTCTAATTCATAAATGAAAAACAGAAGTAAAACAACGAAGAAAAGTAAATAGTATTTCATTTTAATAAAAGAAAATCTGTATTCAAATATAAAATATTTTATATAAACCTGTACAAAAGTAGCGTCATAAAACTACAGATGTTAAGTATATTTCGAAATATTGCATTCTCTAATGTTTAAAGTATCAATTTTTATATTCAAATAAAATTTTGTTATCGAGGCGAAGCAGCCATTTCAAAGTTAAGAAATTAAATTGTAGTAGAAAATTATTATTGCTAAAGTTTTCCAGCATTAAAATACTTCATTCATATCTAATACTCTTCTTTTATGGTAATAGTATCTTACTAATATCTTTCATTATGTATAGCGACACGGAAAGTTCGGCGACTAAAGGATCGGCGCTAATCGTATGCGATGCGTCACATAGGTTTTTAAAAACATTGCGAGCGTAATTTAGCGTATTAAGTAGCGTGTTTAACTTTCTGCCGCCGAACATACCGCGCGGAAATTTCAGCTAAATAGGCTCGCAATATTTTTGAAGTTACCTATGACATATCAACGGAAATTCTGCCGAGTTCATATTAGTGCCGATCCTTGAGTCTTTAGTCTTTACGCGCGGTATTATTCGACAGGTGTGTCGCTAGGCTAACGTGTCTTTTCGCCTTTAGAAGGCGTAAATTTATTGAGTTGTAAAACCATTTTAAACTTTAATTTAAGCTTTGGGTTTAAAGTACAATGACTGGATAATTTATTGAATTCTGAACTATTTGTACTAAACCGTCTGGGTTCAAAGGTGATAGGTCATCCATTTGTATACAGCTGACCTTATTAGACACTCTATCGAAGTTTCTAGAACTCCAATTACTTAGTTTAATATTTTCAATGTTAATAATTGGTGGTACCGGTGGGACTGATCCACATGTTTATAGTCGCTCACCGGGTTATGGAGCGAGCTACGTTATGTATTTCTTTTATGAATACAATCACAAATAAGGATATCTTTAAGAGAACCAAGGTACCCGACGTAGCTCAGAAAATTAGCAAATTAAAGAGGCAGAGGGCCGGTCATATCTGTCGCAAGACCGACGGCCGATGGAACAAATGTGTCCTGGAGAGTAAATCGCGTCTCAGTAAACGTAGCAGAAGATGCCTTCTAGCCCGGTGGACTGATAACCTGCGCAAGGTCGCCTCCAGGGGCTGGATGAGGAAGGTGGGAGATCGCAATATGTAACGCACAATTGGGAGACCTACATCCAGCAGTGGATATTGATTGGCTGAAGAAGAAAAAAAAAATACCCACCATCCATAAAAGAACTATGAGAAAAAAAGAACATTGAAATCGAAGTATTATTTAGCAGTCATGGCGTTCTTTCTTCTTTTCAGCTAAAATTTTTCGGGATCATGAAATTTTTTGAAGGGATAATATTGTTTTTAGTTATCTGGAATGCACCAACTAACTGTTTCCTGTTCAAAAAACAAGTAAGTACTTTCAAAAGCTATTTTTAGCATGCTTTTATTAACTTGACATAGGTTATACTGTCCGCGTGGTCCGCGTATGAAGGAGCCCAACGCCGCGGTTGTAGTGCTGACCCTTCTGCCTGCAGCTGTGGAGAAGGGCGTCACATACGCGGACGTGATGGCCAAAGCTAAAGCAAACATTAGGCTCGGCGACTTGGGCATTGCCGGCCTCAAGCTCAAGACAGCGCGGACGGGTGCGCGGATGCTTCTCCTCCCGGGAAAGGAAAACTTGGAAAAGGCCGACGCCTTAGCAGCCAAATTGAAGAGTGTCCTTCCTGAAGAGGAGGTAAGGGTCTCCAGGCCCGAAAAATGCATCAATGTGCGCATCTCGGGCCTGGATGACTTCACGACAGCAAATGAGGTCGTGGCCGCCGTCGCCCGGGTTACAGATCATCGCCCGGAGCGATTCAGTTCGAGTGCGATGCGTCTAGGCCCGGACAGATTGGGCTATATAATAGTATCGTGCCCGGTGGCGGCGGCCAAAAATCTGAAGGATAAGACTTTAATGGTGGGATGGGCTTCGGCGGGAATCAAGATCCTGCCGAACCGGTCAGAGCGGTGCTGGCGCTGCCTTGTTGCGGGGCATGTCGCCTGCACTTGCTCCTCCCCTGTGGACCGCAGTCGGGATTGTTACCGCTGCAGTCAACCCGGACACCACGCCGCCACCTGCTCTAATAAGCCGCATTGCAGTATTTGCGCGGTGGCGGGCAGGGTGGCGGGACACTGGATGTGCAGGGGAGTACCGGCCACGCGCCAGAGCGCAGGCCCCCCCACCACCACCAAAACCAAAGAAGACACGCAACCAAAACCCCAGACTGAAGCTGAAAAGAGAAGAAGAAACAGAGGAGGAAAGAAGAAGAAAAGGAAGGCTCCACCCGAGGGGTTTGTCATTCAAGAACCCTCTCCACCGACACAACCTTCGGGGCTGGAGCCGGTAGTCGCCAATAGGATGGAGGAGTAATTGTTCCAATGGCTACCTCCCTCCTAGTAGTACAAGGGAATCTGAACCACTGCGCCGCTGCTCAAGATCTTTTAATCCAGAGCATGGCGCAGTGGTCCATTGGAATTGGCGTGATCGCCGAGCCATATAATGTCCCCCCCAGGGATGATTGGGCGGGGGACCTTGATGGCTCGGTGGTCATAATTGTTCGAACCGCCGCCGCATGCCCGCCCCTTACTGACATAGTGAGAGGTAGCGGCTATGTGGTGGCCACAATCGGGGAGGTGGTGGTGATCGCCACC
Organism: Dendrolimus kikuchii; assembly: GCA_019925095.2. Taxonomy (NCBI): domain Eukaryota; kingdom Metazoa; phylum Arthropoda; class Insecta; order Lepidoptera; family Lasiocampidae; genus Dendrolimus; species Dendrolimus kikuchii. Next base: position 12,102,336 of record CM034408.1, read on the forward strand.
TATTTCTCCCCAAATCGTCGGCTCGTTGACTTCGAGAGTTGGTTATATGAAGTGGGCACGGTGGTGGCCCGTAATCACTCTCGCCCCGTACTCGTGCTCGGGGACTTCAACGCCAAGTCCACGGCTTGGGGTTCTCCGAGGACGTGTGCGAGAGGCGAGGCACTGGAAGAGTGGGCCAACACAAAGGGTCTCGTTATCTTGAACCGGGGCTCCGTACACACGTGTATGCGCCAGCAGGGTGGCTCGATTGTTGATCTCACGTTCGCCAGCCCTGCACTGGCGCACCGTGTGAGGGACTGGAGAGTACTCGAGAGGGTGGAGACGCTCTCTGACCACAGGTACATCCGGTTTAGCGTCTCCTCCCGAAGCTCGGAGCCCCCGTCTCTAGAGGCCCCGGTAGGAGAATGTCCGCGTTGGGCGCTTAGGAAACTGGACCGGGAGGTATTCCGCGAGGCCCTGATTGTTGCGACATGGTCATCAGAGCCCGATGTGGAACCTCTCCAGGTCGAGCAGGAGGCAGAGGATCTACGGTCGCTTGTCACGGGAATCTGTGATGCGGCGATGCCCAGGAGGGGCCGCTTTCGCCCCTCCCGTCAGGTGTACTGGTGGTGCCCCACGCTGGAAGCGTTGCGCAGGGCGTGCAATCTGGCACACCGCCAGTACACCAGACACTGCAGACGGCGTCGTCGCGCAGCAGACACAGCGGCCGTAGCAGCTCGCCTGTACGAGGGGTACAGGAGCGCCAGAAGAGAATTTCAAATTGCCATACGCGAGGCTAAATCCGCTGCCTGGGGGGAGCTCTTGGTCAGTCTTAACACAGACCCTTGGGGGCGTCCGTTCAAGATGGCGCGGAACAAGCTCCGCGCCTGGGCGCCCCCGCTGACCGAGTCTCTCTCCCAGGACCTCGTGAGTGATATAGTTGGCGCTCTGTTCCCCTCTAGGGCTGAGCACTCGCCTCCTGTCATGACTCCGCCAGATGCGGAGACCAGCGCGGACGAAGACCCGGTGCCCACAGTGGACCAGGTAGAGCTGGGGGCAGCGATGCTACGGCTACGAGCCAAGAACTCTGCCCCCGGCCTTGACGGCATACCGGGGCGTGCGTGGGTTTTGTCCCACGACGCCCTGGAGCCCCGACTGTTACGCCTCTTCAGTGCATGTTTGGCTCAAGGACGATTCCCGGCCCGATGGAGGACCGGGAAACTCGTCCTTTTGAGGAAGGAAGGACGCCCGGCGGATTCACCGTCCGCCTACCGGCCCATTGTGCTGTTGGACGAGGTGGGCAAACTCTTCGAGAGAATAATTGCAGACCGCCTCGTCCAGCATCTGACGAGCACTGGGCCGGATTTGGCGGACAATCAATTCGGTTTCCGTCCAGGGCGCTCCACATTGGACGCCATAATGCAGCTGAGAGGCCTAGCGGGGGACGCGGTTTCCCGGGGTGAGGTCTTGTTGGCGGTGTCACTCGACATCGCCAACGCGTTCAATACCTTGCCCTGGGCTTGCGTCAGAGAGGCACTCCGGTATTTCGGGGTGCCGACCTACCTCCGCCAAATAGTCGGGGCATATTTAAATGAAAGAGCCGTCATCTACCCGGTCCACGGAGGAGGGTGGAGTCGACGGGCCATGGTATGCGGTGTTCCACAGGGATCGGTATTAGGCCCTCTGCTGTGGAACATCGCATACGATTGGACTTTACGGTGTCGGGTCCTCCCGGGCGTCAGCGTCATCTGCTATGCAGATGACACGCTGATCGCTGCTCGCGGGAGGACCCATAGGCAGGCGTGCATCCTGGGCACGGCTGGGGTGTCACAAATAGTAGGCAGGATCCGGCGACTAGGTCTGGAGGTGGCTCTGCAGAAGACCGAGGCCGTGATTTTTCACGGCCCTCGCAATCGACCACCTCCGGACACTAACATCGTCGTAGGAGGTGTCCGCATCGGCATCGGGGAAACCATGAAGTACCTGGGATTGGTTCTCGATAGCCGATGGGACTTTTCGGCACATTTTCGGCAATTGGCCCCCAAACTCAAAAGGGCGGCGGGAGCGCTATCGCGTCTACTGCCCAACATTGGGGGGCCTGAAGCCACGTGCCGAAAACTCTTCGAAGGCATCGTGCGGTCTATGGCCTTATACGGGGCACCCGTTTGGGCAGACCGTCAGACGGCCAGAAACGTAGCTCTGCTGCGACAAGCGCAGAGAGTGCTGGCCGTCAGGGCGATACGAGGATACCGTACAGTGTCCTTCGAAGCGGCCTCGCTACTCGCCGGATCCCCACCATGGGACCTCGAAGCCAGGGTCCTCGCGTCGCTGTACCAGTGGCGCAAGGAGGCCCTGGAGAGGGGCGCGAGACCGGCGCCTCAGGAAACAGAGGCTTGCCGGTCGGAGCTCCGCGACGTCGCCATGGTGGTTTGGGAAGAGCGCCTCAGACACCCCAGCGCGGGCCTTGCCACCATAGAGGCGGTGAGGCCCGTCCTGCAGGACTGGACAAAACGAAGACACGGCACCCTGACGTTCCGGCTGACACAGGTCCTTTCGGGGCACGGTTGCTTCGGAAGGTACCTGTGTCGCCTAGGCCGCGAGCCAACGTCAGGGTGCCATCATTGCGACACCGGCGACGAGGATACGGCGCTGCACACCCTACAGGTATGTCCTGCCTGGACAGAGCAGCGCCGAGACCTCGTCGCCATTACCGGATTGGACCTCTCGCTCCCGGCCGTGGTCCGCACCATGGTCGGGAGCCGTACCGGATGGGACGCCGTCTCCTCCTTCTGCGAGCGCGTTATGCTTGCGAAGGAGGAGGCGGAACGGGAGCGTGAGCGCACATCACTGCTCCGCTCCCGCCAAAGGAGGACGCGTCGGCGCCGGAGGGCCAGCCAGGACCTTCGGCCACCGTAAGCGGGCGGCGCGGGTGGGGCCTCTTGGGGTATAGAGGTTCTCACTCACCTGCACATGCCGTCGAGATGGGGGCGTGGCGTGTTCCGCGCGCGCTCACCTCTCCTCCTGTGGGGCGAGTTACAGACCGCCCCACGCCTAGAGAGACTGAAGATGCCGGGGGTAAAGTAAGTCCCCCGGCAGTGGAAGAGGCCTCGCGGGGCCCACGCCTGCCAGGGCTGCGGAGAGGCCAGGTCATATACCCGTAGCCCTGGCATAAGGCGAAGGACGGAACACCCAGGGGTTTTAGTGGGTATCCCTAACCGGGAGTGGCAATAGCATGGCACCAGTTCTGACTGGGCATGCTAGTGCCACCCCCGATCTGGCGAATCCCACACTAGGTCGCGAATTATCCCCCCAAGGTTCTGCCCTTGTCGCGGCTTAGTCCTCAATCGGATTTCCCCTGGTTAAAAAAAAAGGACTCTAACGGTCAGGATGATGTAGCTACTTACCGGTAATGGTTGTTTCGGTAATGCATTCCCCCAATGTTATCAAAAAATGCTATATGTACCAATACAAATACAAAATGGATAAATTGTGTGAAGGATAACGTGAATATTTGTATTGTGACAGAGTAAAGGAAAAGGCAAGCTATACCGGGTCAAAATAATTGGGGAAAAACGAAAAGAAATACAGAGTCCATTAACTTAGCAAGGCTATAGAGTAATAACTGGATCCTGTGATTACGCCCGCATTGAAAGCCTGGGTATTAATTAGATCTTTATGACTGACAATGAGCTTAATATAGGTATTTTTTTATTTTTTATTGCAGGAGTTCAGCAGACAGGCAGACGGCCCACTGGATGGAAAGTGGTTACCATCGCCTATGGACATTTGCAACACCAAAGGTGCTACAAATGCGCCGCTGCTCTCTTAAGTGAGTCTGGAACCTGGTCACTAATGCCGGAACACAACTCAAAGTTGTTATGGCGGCATGCTCTAGACCAGGGGTGGTAGCCATCCAGTCGGGGAAATGCCCTACCACCTGGCTGTGGGTTGTTTAGTCGCCTCTTACGACAGGCCGCCCGGCCGCAGGAAATTGTATTCTTTCTCCGTTCCTGCACGGATAGAAAGGTATAAGGTCATGGAAGACGATAATTAGTAGATTTAACGGCAAGCACAGTTGAAATGACACACTATGAAAGAAAAACTCATAATAAAACTACGTTCTAACGGTTTTAAGGGCGGTATTTTATTTGATTTTTATTATCCCGATTTTTATTTTACCTCCCACCCATTTTAATATTACATAAAATTATTAAAGCTAGGCATGTTTACTGAAAAGTTTCTTGTGCCGCTTCTTCTCTTCAAGCCACAACCTGTTGCGAAACGGTGGTAAATTTAGATTAGGCACCCATACTGTAAATAATAACTATCAACTTATAAATTAAAACTAAATAATTAAAATAAAAAAATTGGCAGTAGCATAAATAAAACTTTAACTAAACTTATTGACGCATGACATCTTTGTCTTCCGTGATTACGGCTACTGAAATGTGGCCGAAACGTCGGAATAATAAAAATCAAATAAATTACCATGCGTAAATCCGTTAAAACGTAGTTCTGTTATGTATACTAGTTGCGAAAACTTAAGAAAATACATACATACATAACTTCACGCCAGTTCCCTTGCGGGGTAGGCACGAACAACAGAGCGCCATTTAGGCTTATTCTTACACACGTCACTTGCTTCTTTGACATTCATAACTCTTGTCATGTACGCTTGTCTGTTCTTAAGGCTCCTGACATCACCTTCTGCTAGTACACGATCAATTTGATCATGGAAGGTGTGTCGTGGCCTTCCACGACTTCTGCATCCATCCACTTTTGCATTGTATATCTATTTAGTCATTCTTTCATCATACATTTTTTCCACATGCCCGAAAATATTACGTAAAATTCAATATTTCAGATGACTTGCTTGGATGCCATGGTGTGTCTACACACTAGCAAACGCATATGTGGTTTCAATCCCTTTACGAATGAAGTTAGAAGATTCTTGGATTTATGCGATCTTCTAGAATTCAACTGCGAATACAAAACATGTAAGTGTATTTAAATTATATTTATGTTTCTTTTTTTTATATTGAATAAGGTCGCGTTTGACTGACATTGCGCCTGATGTCAGGTGGAAATGCAATCTAAGATGGAGCACGCTTACCTAGAAGATACCTGTTCACGCGAGACTTGGAAACGTCTAGATTGATTTTTTTAGGAAAAACAGACGACGGTAAAGGGTTCCGTCCAGTCTTCAACGATACGTATGATAAAAGATGGTTTCATACATTAACGATGTGCATTTAATTTAGTAATAATTATATTTGTAACTATATATACATAATTATATCCTTAGAAATTCGAATCCGTCTCCTAAAATATTAGGATACCTAACATCAATGAACTTTCCATTATTTACCACTAGTAAATAACCCTAGTTTATTTAGAGAGCAAGCATTCGTACAGGTTATTTTGCATTAAATTTTTACCTAGGCGCTGTTCGCCACACAAATTTCCCACTATCGCAATAAATGAACCCATTTTGAGAGATAACAAGTATGTTATGTCTATTCTTGGTATTGACACTACGTATTAATATATATTTTATCATTTAATAATTATAAAAGCGTAACAGGCAGTTACTTTCGTATTTATAATTTCTGTTATCCATCCTGCTGACCGTACAAAAACGCCAGGTTATTAGTCTATGTTCTATAAACTTACTGTGTCTTTATAAAGCCTGTTTACTAATATTACTTATAAATACTAGGCCAATTTCGATGCGCTTTTCCCTGATCGACAACAAATTCATAGATAAAACCTGCGCTATTTTTTATCCTGCGAATGCTGCAGAAATTTTACTGTAAAGGATTTAAAATTTCTTGATTAAAAATAAACCAATTCCAATATGATTTTTCACTGATCGATATTCTTTATCTCGGAACACCCGCAGTAATTTTCCCGGGAGCGGTTTGTAATTGTTCGAGTACATAAAAATGAACGGGCATATACTAGTAGGTACTTAATATAATTCATTATAACAAAGTTATACACTATACGTTTTCGTTTCTGTTAATAACAATTTCAGCTACATATTTACGGTCTTATTCATATTGAGTAGAAGTAAATTTGTCGGCTTCCTTAAGGATCTTAAAGAAACCTACAAACTTCCTCAACTTACATACATAACTTCACGCCAGTTCCCTTGCGGGGCAGGCACAAGCAACAGAGCGCCATTCAGGCTTATTCTTACACACCTCACTTGCTTCTTTGACATTCATAACTCTTGTCATGCACGCTCGTCTGTTCTTGTTTGTTCTGTTCTGTTCCTCAACTTAATAGGGACAAGACCGTTATAATATTAAAGTATGTATATTTTGGGTGTCTAGCATCGATCCCAGAGTAGTAGTAACGTTTTATATTATCCATAACATAGGTAAGCGAACTTTGTGAGCTTGGGAATAAACAATACGTGTGTTTGTCTGCTAATCTATATACATATATTAAAAAAACTAACAATATTCTTACTTTTTCCAGTTTTCGAAGTAGCTCCGAAATATAAATGCAGAAACGTACCTCCATTATAAAATATTTACAGTATCAACGTTTACCTAGAAATGTTACAATGGAAGGATGTTTAGGTAAGCTTAAACAAAAGCATGTGTTTCTGCTAAACTAAACACACTGAACAACCAGATTATGTTTTAGTCATTCGTAGACGGGCTGTCACAGGCAGGGAACTAAAATGGGTTCAAATTACAAAGTAGTTCGTGAGTATCTGCGTTATATTGTTTGTAGGAAAGTAGCAATTACCCGTGACTTCGCTTTTAATTTTAAACTTTCTGTTTTTTTTATTGCATGTGTTCATAATCACAAATTCAAGTTATTCTGAATAAGTTAAAAACGCAACTGTGCCGCTGAAACAATACGTATAATATATCTTACTACTTTTTAATCCCTCTCTCGCTTTTCTTTAACCAAATCCCAATTAATTGGAGTCGGCACAGTATGTCTTTTCCTTCCACACTCCTCTATTCTGACATACATCTTCTGTCACATCACAAATCATCATATTATCCTTCACACAATCCATCCATCTTTCTTTTGGTCTCTTTAGATTTGTACCCATCCATCTTGTAGTTTAACATTCTTTTTGTCCTGTGACTTTCATCCCTGCTCATTATATGCCCATATCAACTTTATCTTCTTCCTCTCAATTTTTCAGTCACGGGTGCAACTTAGTCTTTAATCCCTAACTAAAGGAATTATTAAGAGGCCATTTCACCTGGTCAATATTAATTCTAAGACAAAAAGTAGCCTATCTCATTCCTTAGGATGCCAATATATAATATCTTTTCCAAATTTCATTAAAATATGTTCAGCTGTTTAGTCATTAATAAGTCAAACAAACTGATTTAAATATAATATAGAAAATTATGCACTGCAGCGTCATGTAGTGACGAGTTTAGCAAATTGAATGGCGCTAAAACATTTTCCGGGTTCAAATATCTTTGTAGGTATATCAATTTTTATGGCGAACATTTGAAAGGTAAATTGATATATTGCAGCATCATTCATCGGTGAATTAAAGTGAAATGAAAACCTTCACCATGAAGAAATACTTACAAATGTCAACGTTCATGGTGATCCGTCAAACCTCGGTTCATGTTTTACAAAGATCGTATTTTTTTAGCGTTGTTTTCACATGTGGTGAATTTTTATTGATTGTTTTAATAATTTTTCAGTTTTAGTTTTTGTCTATTTCTTCGCATCAATCCTGGCACATGGTCCTCCTCAAGAACGAGACAACGAAGATATCGCTATGGGGCGGAAGGTAAAAAATGTAATGCAAAGTATATTTTTATTTAAAAAAGAAAGCGATTTTACTATGTTACTAACGTTTTCCATACAACTGAATAAAATGTTTATACTCAAGTTTTAGAACAACATGTATATTGTTCATGATCACAAGCCATAAGAATGACCCGGACTTTTGAGAGGTTTACGTCCCATGTGGTGGCTAACACAATAGAGGCCTTTTCGATCATTTAAATTAGAACAACATGTATATTTTTCATGATCACAAGCCATAAGAATGACCCGGACTTTTGAGAGGTTTGCGTCCCATGTGGTGGCTAACACAATAAAGGCCTTTTCGATCATTTAAATGTGGTATGACACTAGCCAGCGATTATATTTGCAAACATCATATAGAAATGCACCAAAGGATAGGTCCCGAGTTGTGTAGGTATTTGGTAGGAAATTATAATTTAACTAGATACGATTTAAATGGGAACAAAAAGGATTTTATTATTAAGGTGCACTTCTAATGGAGTTGGGGATTTGGGACTATGAACTACGCTACCTGAACGTCTCAATGTTCTAAGAACACGAATAACATGAACAGACGGTAACTCCGCACTCATTGCATGTGCCCTCCAAAATTCACAAGAACAGCGAAGGGTAACATATATATCTGAAAGGTATGGAAAGGTTTGCTTCAGTTTCCTGTTTTTTTCTTGATGTTCAAGTTACAAAAAATATTATTATGTATAAAGTAACACGAATTATATTTGTAGATGGGTGCCAAATGGTGTAGCATGGCGAAGGTCTGCAACCACGACCGCGTCCCAATCTGTGGTATAAGCCATGCCGGCGACGTCATGGGTTTCAGAGATCTCTGCGACATGTTTGACTTCAACTGCATCCGACGAAGGAGTTAGTCTACTCACTATTTTACATCTACCAAAGAAATTATACATAATAGCGTCATTAGTGTAAACTTTAGATCTATATCCTCCGAGCGTCTAAACATATTTTCTTGATGAAAGTCTACTTACATAAGTTGCGTGTGAAGTATTGACTTCTAAAGTTGTAAACTAAGGTGGGAAATGATAAGAAAAGGTTCGATCGAGGTGATCAAATGAGATTCTGAATAAGATCCATTGAATACCCGTGTTGTATTTTATCCTGCAAGAACGGAAAAAATTACCAGTTCCTGCGACCAGGCGGCCTTTTTTTTTTGACCAGGAGCGATCCGATTGAGGACTAAGCCACGACAAGGGCAGAACCTTGGGGGGATAATTCACGACCTAGTGTGGGATTCGCCAGATCGGGGGTGGCACTAGCATGCCCAGTCAGAACTGGTGCCATGCTATTGCCACTTCCCAGTTAGGGATACCCACTAAAACCCCTGGGTGTTCCGTCCTTCGTCTTATGCCAGAGCTACGGGTATATGACCTAGCCTCTCCGCAGCCCTGGCAGGCGTGGGCCTCGCAAGGCCACTTCCACTGCCGGGGGACTTTCTTTTAATCCCCCGGCATCCTCAAGCTCTATGAGCGTAGGCCGGTTTGTAACTCGCCCCACGGGAGGAGAGGTGAGCGCGCGCGGAACACTCGCGCTCTCATCTCGTCTGTCGTAAGAAGCGACAATACAACCTACAGCCAGGTGGTAGGATATTTGCCCGTCTGGATGGCTACCACCCCTGGGCTAGAATATACGGCCATAACAACCTTGAATTGTATTCCGGCATTAACGACCAGGTTCTAATCTCCCTTTAGAGAGCAGCATCACATTGGTAGCACCTTTGGTGTTACAAATATCTATAGGCGATAGTAACCGCTTCCCATCAGGTGGGCCGTCTGCATGTCTGCTGAACTCGGGCAATTAAAAAAAATTAGGATAGGGAGTATTTTCAAGTATATGCTTTATTTAATCTTTCTTTACCCAAGTAACAAAAATAGTGGTTTTTGGTCAGCAGCAACAAAACCCTTCAGTGTATATGGAATGACATCCACTTGGATATTTTGTATTTAAGAGTGAAGAAAAGAAACTGTATTTTCTTATTCCCATGGGTACTTTTCTTTCGTCTTATGCCAATATTTTGGGGTCGGCACAATACCTATTCTTCCATACACCTCTATTCTAGCATACGTTCGCTGTTACACCACTGCATAGGACTATGACATTAAAAACACGCTATAGCAAATTAATATAACTATAACGTGACAACAAAATGTTAAACTTGTAGATTGATGGGTACAAACGTAAAGATAGACCAAAAGCAGATGAAGAAATTGTGTGAAAGATAATTTTCTGGTGAGACAGAGGGCGTATGTCAGAATAGAGAAGCATAGAAGGAAAAGACATATTGCGACGACCCCAAATGATTGTGAGAAGGCGAAAGAAAAAAGAAAGTAGATTAATATAATTACCAATATCTCAAATATACGGTTATCGGAGTGCGGAAACTAACATCACCTTTAGAATATATTGTCAATATATCTATTTAATGTAATATACAATCTTGTATGTAGATGTATGTGTATGAAAATATGTCATTTTCTTTACAGATTACAAACAAACAGCATGTCCTGAAGATAAATCTATACTGACTGTGTCACGTAGGCCAACAAACAACTATTACGAGGATTAATCGCGTAAGATTGTTATTTACGACATAAATTAACAAATAAATATGTTTATTTAGATTGATTTTATAATAAATTTATTCAACGCTATGTGTTGTTGAATTAAACTCTTTTCTATAATAATAATAATATTCCCAGACCCCTAGTACCACTAGCAGTTCCCAATAGCCCGGTACTTTTTGTTCTCTTTCCCCACAATAGCCCTACACTGACCGGGGCTTGTCCTTGTGTGCATTATTATATGATGTAGACAGGGATAATCGCCGGTCAGTGTCACGCCACATTTACATTAAATTGATCAAGGGGCCTTTACGTATTGGCCTTCCCATGGCCCCACGCAAGCCCTTCAAAAGTCCGGGCCATTTTTATGGCCCGTGGTCTCTAAAGATAATAATCATTGATAAATTTCAGAAAATTGAATATTTCCCTATGATACAATTTTATATTATACAAGTATTTCCATGTCATCAAAGTTCAAATCATAAACACGGTACAACAAATCATTAATAAGACAAATACTAAGGGTCATTATATAATTACTATCAATATTCTATTCCACGTCGTCAAAGGGACATGTATACCAAAATCACTTTAAATCACACATTTATATGGGATAAGCTACAAGTTATACATATTATAATCACATTATATTCACACTATATTCCAAAAAAATCGTTTATTCTTATATTGGCTATACTATATGAATGGACAACATTACGAAAAAAGCGTTGTTTAATTAAAACATACAAACATCTATTAACATTGTTTTATTTGTGAATATAAATTAGTGCATTAAAGAGCCCTGAAGTACTACTCAAACTTGTGCCTGCCTATCAGCTTAAACCTCTGGACTTGATCCAACGTTGAGCAGTTCTCGTTGTTGATGATCCCATAATCATAGCCAATTTACAACGCCGTGATAACTTACTGGTTAGCGAATTCGAATAACACGGGTTCAAACCACAGAGTCGAAAAAGAGCGTGTACCTCTTAAGCGGTTTCCTGACCTAATGTGCGTATGGTTACAGTTACCACATATAAACGGTGAAGTAAAACATGTTGATTAAACCTGCACAACGAAATAAAGGATGTGTCAAACCCGCCAAGCCGCCTTGAAAAAGCGTGGCGGGTATACTGTCCATGTTATCCTAAATACCATTGGGAGACCTGAGCTCAATTTCAAGACATTTATAGGCTGTTATTATATAAAAACTCTAAGCCTTCGAAACGACTTCACGACTCTGCGTTGTCTACCGGTCCTATAATGAGTAGTGATTGAAGGAGCTGTTCAGAATGGTGCATTAGTCTATCATCTACTAAAGCACCCCTCGCCAACAGCTGGTTATTCAACCGCAATTCCTTGACCTATGCTTCTGCATGCAAAGATTCTCAAAAAATTTATCTCGCGCAACTTAAATGATTGTGGAATAACCTCCCAGCCTAGCCTATTTCGGCACTGCGCTACGATGTGGGCTTTAAAAAGGTGTTGTAAAACTTTTTAGAAGTCGGTAAATGTTAGTAATAGATACCTCAAATGTTATAAATATTCATTGGAGGCAGTATATAAATATGAAATCGGACTAGTGCGTGCGACTTATAATATACTAGCGACCCGGCGCGGTTTCACCCGTGCTCTGTCCCGCTCCCGTGATATATAGCGTCGTGTTATATCGCCTATGACACTCCCGGTTAACGTAGCTTTCGAACAGTAAAAGAATTTTTAAAATCGGTTTAGTAGATCCAGAGATTACCCCCTACAACGTCACAAACTCACAAACTTTACCTCTTTATAATATTAGTATAGATATAAGGTTGCGTAGATGTAACAAATGTTCACTGTTTTTGTAATTTGGCTACAGAACTATAAAAATATTTTAATCAAGAATACCCACCCAACATCTTAAAAGCTACGAATATTTTCTTTGAAAGTGTTTATAAAGCTTTGCCACTTGATATTTTTTTCATGGTTTCCTATTTCATAGTTCAAAAGCTGGAGGAAGAACATAATTTTCAAAGCTTTGAAGGCGATTAACTTAATTAGCAATTAAAATGTAAAATAAAATGATTTTAATTATTACTGGCAGTACTGTTTCCAACGTAGTTTAAAATTTACTTATATAACAAAATATATTATGAACGATCCGGCCTTGAACTCACCCGACTATAGCGCACTTGTATTCTCCAAAAACCATGTTTTCATTTGGACAATAATCAATAAAGAACAATAGGGACTCAACTAGCCAAACATCCAGTAATTGTGTTCCAAACCAATCCTAGTCTATTGTCTGTAATAAATCTATTATGAGGGGACGTATACGTTATTTCAGATATTCCTAAGTCTATTGAATCTAAAATGTTTTTGGAAAAACAATACTTGTTTATTAGTCTCATTATTTGCGTGATTAATTGTCATCTTATCGGTGATAAGAGTCAAGTGGTAAGTTGCCGTTTCTTTGCGTCTATTAGTAAATAAACATTCCACTACTAGGTTTGGACCTCCCTATTTTAAAGGCAACGGGCAGTATATATGCCACTCCTGTCCCAGGAGGATTGGTGAGTGTCACAATCGATTATCTAAATGTGCAGGTTTCATCAAGTGAATATGTTAGATCCTAAACTAACATGTCTTTTGAGATTCAAAACCATTTATTGTACACTACTAAATCAAATTATTTATATTAGTCTTTACACTACTACTAGTCGATACAGGTTTAAAAATGCACAAGACCAAGTGTGGTAGACAAATAGCAAGTGTCGTGGTAGTATAGATGAATTCCTAGTCGCTGTTGATAGGTAGAATGCTCATGTAAATACTTAAACAGCTCTCCAGAGCACTCCTCATAGTACAGAGAGTAGAATACATTTTGTCCTTGTTCACAGCCCTAGAAACAGACTGATTACTACCCTTATATGTACTTTAACTAGTGATGAAAGTACGATACGGACCTGGCATTTATGTAAGCTACTCCACGTGACAAGCTCCATTAATTCCATATTTTTCTTTTTTAGTCAGAATTAAAGAAATTGTGTGATTTTGCGTACACGTGCTTCCATGACACGGTTATTATTTGCGGTAAATCGGTCAACGAAGCAAGAACATTCCTTGATTTATGCGACTTATACGAATACTCTTGTGAAACCAATATGGGTAAGATTTATTAAAAATATTAAAAAATTAATAAAATCAGTCCAGAGCAAGATAATCTATCTACACAGTCAAGGACTCCACAGAGACGACAAATATCCACTATTTCTGTCATTAGGACACAGAATTCCGACACTCTATATTTCAAAAGCTGATCGTGTTCAAACCAATTTCCGTAGAAAGCATTTCTTCAGATTTTGCTTACATTTTTTTTTTAAGAATTTTTCAACATATTGTTTGAAAGTCAGAGGAAGTCACTTTATTCGACTTAGGATCAAATATCTCCCCATTTATTACCTTAATTAATTGGAAAGTTGTATTTTTAATTTTTCTAACATTTCTTTTTTTTAATATCACTTGTCTAGGTGTTCTTCGGGGTCTACAATTTCATTGCTTATTGTGTCTTATTGTAATTACCTATATGTTCTTATAATCTACTCTATTACCTGTATACATTATCAGACACATCTAGCTACAATCAAATATTTACTGTGATTGTTTGTCTTTCAGTATACAGACACGTGAAGGAAGAAGAAGGTGTTTGTCCAAATCCAAAACAATTAGGAACAGGCGTAGGTTAATTAAAAAAAAAACTGTACCAGTTTGGTGCCATCAAATTAAACCATTTTAAAATACTGGTAGACTTTTTAATATAAATAAATATTACATAACTCGAACTCTTGTAATTTCGTATTCATTTCATAGTAATTGATATTACGAAGTAAATCTTTAAGAGGGAAGTTAATGAAGGACATAAAAAAATAAAAACACTGAAAAATTTAATGATGTCACTAATCTAAATAAACTCTTTTTAATAACAGGAAGATTATAAGCGACTAAATCGAGTAAATTTTTATTTTTAATGCTTTATTAAAATTTGTAGAATGGCATATCTCATGTACAGACTCTCTCTACCATTCTTCGAAAAGCCTTTTATTAATAATATCTCAAGAGAATCGACGATGTGAAAATGGAACCATACTAGAAGAGAATAAAAATTCAAAGAATTCCAGCATATAGATTATATATTCAAATGGCTTACAATGATGGCTTGCAAGATGGCACTAAGGCAAAATCTGAAAATAAATAATAATCTGATGATTTAAACAAATATTTAGAACTAAATACATGTACTGTATTCTGCGAATCGTGATGTGTGTTAGGGCTGAAGAAAATATATGTACTAAAGTAAATTATACCTCTTTTCTCTATGTAATCTGAAGATTATAATTTTATGACGGTGTAGAGATGAGGCATCCACTTCACCTTTATACCAACATATTACACGTGGCTTTTTACTGTTTGCTAATTGATATTGAATTGTAAGCAAAGGGCAAAGCAAACAAACATCTAGAAATATCTATTGAAGAAAATTCTAAATAAGCATAACAGAGTTAATGAAAGTATAAATATATAAATAATAAAATTACTTACTATATTTCCAATAGCAATTGACTTGAAGCATGTGGCAGACGCTATCAAATTTACCAAAGCCAAAATTATCATCAAAGCCACACACAGGGTTAAAAAATTTACTGCATAACAGAGCAACTGCACACCAGGGACTGATCTTATTGGAGCTTTGGAGACTTGGAACTGGTTTCGAATTCCCGAGAAAAGATCGACGGGAATTTAACTGAAAACAAATGCTCTAGTAACTAATACTGAAAGGCACTACAATAATGTCTTTGCTAATGAAAAAAATCTGTTGTCGACAGAAAAAAACAAACAATTTAGGATTTTCACAGAAGTACCGAAACATATTAAAATAAGTGAAATTTACTGAACTACGTTATAGTTGTTATAAGAAGTTGAAAGTTTGTACAAAATAAACGAAATTTATCCATAAAATATTTATTTATATTATATGTAATGTAGTTTGTAACATAATTGCGAAGTATATGCTAATATTTTTAGCGTTAGTGTGATTTATACTACAATCTACAAGAAGTTACTATTGTTTTAAAAATCTGTAGTTATATTAAAACAGCTCAAGATTCAATCTGCACTAGCTGTTGTTTTTGCATCAAAGGCTACAGAATGTTCTACTAATGTTTTAGGATCATCTTCACGTTTAAATTCTTTTAATACCATATCCTTAAATAGATTTCCGTATTTGGGAATATTTTTTCCTATCTTTACAAATGGATTATCATTGTCAATATCTACATAGCTGCGTCGACTTTGATGTTGTACCTCAACTCTTTCAGGCATTTTTGGCTCGCTGACTTTACTACTCAGATTTTCAACCAATTGTTTAATATATTCTTGATTCGATCGAGTCATCTTGAGGATATGTTCTAAAGCTTGACTATGTGCCACAAGCTTTTCTTCAACAAATTTATCAAATGTTTTCATTGATTCATCTTTCCAGGTATCGCGTTTCTGTATACTCTGGTGAAATTCAAAAATACTGATTTTTACTTTTAATAGTTCTTGATTTATAAATGTTAGTAATTGTTAGACTATGCTTATTATTTAATTGTTCTCACCGTTGGAACTTCTACAGGATACACTAAGAAGTCATCCAGAGATTCCAGCGAAAACTGATTGGTATTCATTACTAAAATTATTACGCCAACAACTGAAACAAGTGGATTTTGAATAGTTTCATTTCATATATCAAAAATAAAACTGTATGTTGCAATAACCAAGCTTATTTTATACAGTAATATCTCATCCCTGTAACACCTTTCCCGATAACGGATAAAAATAAATAGTAAAACAGATTGTAATCAATATACTATTTTAAAGCACAAATAAATAATACGCATAAAGCAAATAACTTATTCATGGTAGCTATAAGAAGAAGTAAGTGCAGCAAGAACAGAAATAAGAAGAGAAATAAACCTTTCTTACCGCAAGGAACAACTCTCATAGTGGAAACTTGAAAGAGCTCGAAGTAGGTCGGGACGCGGTATTCTGCCACTTATAGTGTCCATAATTGTACTGTTGAACTAAAAGTGCTTGATCATTGATATTTTTTTAAATCTCTTAACTGCAAAATATATATATAGGTATATACAAAGTATATTTTCTTTAGTAGAGACAATTACATGTTATTGTGCATATTTTTAATATATATTTTTACGAGTTGCAGGACTCGAATTAAAATGCCGTTAGAATTATTATAGAGTTTATTAGAACTACACAAACACGTATAACACAAGTACAAATATAACCGAACGCATTAAGTCCAAACGTAAAGCAGAAAATCGTAATTCAGATACACGCGCAAAGTCCGTCACTAAATAGATTACCGAATGTACACAAGTCTTGCTTCGCTTGTGGTTATCGCTCGACTGCCTTCTCTCTCCATTGGGGCAGTGCTTTATACTGCATAGATGCAATATGTCTGCCCAGCCGCGTACACCGAATTTCTTAGAATCAGTTTGTACTTTTAAATCCGAAACACCTGACAGTGATCACAATACAACAATAGGCCGTAAAAGATTACAATACGCAACGGGCTGTTTCTTTAAACACAAAGTAAACAAAAGAAGTCCAAATGCTGAAAAGGTAATAAAATGTGTTTCTACAGGGCTGCAAGTGTGAATTTGTCTTTGTTCGGCACCTAGATCGTAACATTACCATACGTATATTTAGTTATTTTAGATCAAATTTGAAATTAACTCATTAGTCTTATTTCATAAATTAGTTTGTAATCGTTATATCGCATGTTTAACAAAAAACCATGTAAGTCAAAATTTATGAATTTAGAAGTCTTCTAATAAAAGGCGAGTATATTAGTAAATTGCTACAATTTCTCTAATTAAAGAAGAGAAGCGATCGTAAAGTTTAATAACTTTCATTATAATGTATGGCTGTCGAATCACAGATTTTGTTTATGCAATAAACATGCGTTTTATCAAAAAAGATCTCCAAGCTTTAATATTGACTATTTATTTTATATTCAGTACAATTTTCTTGAATTTATAAATAAACTAATATTGACTTACATATTTTTATACTAAACGTGCGATACATAGTCTAAGGGCCGCTTGCATAAGTTTGCTTAAATTTATTTAAGAAAGACAAAACGTATTTAACACCCTTAAATACAATTAGCGTCTTGCACAACGCAAAATTTGCCGCTAAATATGTTTAAAGAACTGTCAATACGTTCTGTTTAAAACGTATTTAGGCAGTTTAATATGATTAATTAATTTTATTTAAAGGCGATCGTTATGCAAGCGGCCCTTAGAGCCTAATTTGAATATATTTAGCAGATTTAATTTATTACATTTATGGGGCTTTTTCACAACTAAACTATTTCTGGAATTGAATTTGTCCTACCAATTTATCCGTGCAGGAACGGAGAAAGAATACAATTTCCTGCGGCCGGACGGCCTGTCGTAAGAGGTGACTTAACAACCCACAGCCAGGTGGTAGGGCATTTGCCCGACTGGATGGCTACCACCCTTGGTCTAAAGTATGTCGCCATAACAACCTTGAGTTGTGTTCCAGCATTAGTGACCAGGTTCCAGTTTACCCTTAAGAAAGCAGCAGCGCATTTGTAGCAACTTTGGTGGTGCAAATGTCCATAGGCGATGGTAACCGCTTTCCATCAAGTGGGCCGTCTGCCTGTCTGCTGATCTCCTGCAATAAAAATAAAAAACAATTAAAAAAAAAACTTTTTTATTGAACAATAGGAATAAAAGTATCAAAATGTCTACTTCGTTGTTTCTTTCAGATGTGATTTATAGTTATTAAGCAGGTTGTGATTGAATTAGATACTTCGATACGGCCCTCTTTCACTGAATTACCGCATTAAGTGTGGCGCATTTTATACGCCATTTAATTTTCAGAAAGTAGTAATAAAACTACCTCTTAATTAATGAATCAAAGAACTTACAAAATCAATACCATTTCCGCGTACAATTGTACCATTTTAATCTGGTTGTCCAGTCATATCTCTTGTTAATATATCGATATTATAAAATGTGTAGTTGTTTGATTATATCTATATGCGTGTCCTTTTCATTACATTGCGTATGTGGTATTTTTATCATATTTGGTACATAGGTAAACTAGGTTTTAGTTTGGCTAGAAATTGTTAAGTTCATCACAGCATACGAAATTGAAAGTCACTGGAGCAAAGCTACAGAAGCATTGATTCTTTACTTATTTGTTTAATTAATTGTTGTTTTTACACGTTTTCACTAACTTAATTTTTGGATTCTTAATTAACGGAATCTATTCTATTTTTTGTTTCTAAAATACTAATATAATTGAAGGTAAGCATTGTATAATAGTAAATAAATGGTATTAATACTACAGTAAGATTTATTGTCAGAATTAACAACTTTTTTAAATTTAACACTTATCTATATACAGATAAGTAAAATAGAAGCGTCTGTTTGTAATGTCAAAATAACAGCTTTTTACTAAATGCATAGGTATTAAAGTATATAAGGTTATATCAAAAACTTTTTTTTGTCTGACTCGATGTTCCGGCAAATCTCTGAAACGGCTGTACCGATTGTGACGGGACTTTCACTGGCAAATAGCTGATGTTATAACCAGTAACTTAGACTACTTTTTTAATATTAGGGTTCCATGAAAAAAATATTCAAGCAAACGAAGTCGCAGACACAGCTAGTTCCTAATAATTTTCAAAAATAACCTTATATGTATACAAAATAATATATTAAAATAGAGAGCCGCAAAAAAAGCAGAGAATAATATTTTTATTACTATCCAGCTATATTAAAAATATACATAAAAATGAATTACGTATAAAGTTTATCGGCAATAAGATTTTCAAATGTTTTCTACATTTAATAGTTTCAGAATAAAATAAAGTAAATGGGCTACGACAAAACGATACTATGATGCGAAATTATGTTTATATTTTTAAGTAAGAATTCAACGGTGATATCATTCTTTAATATTAATTAATACAATATATTAATAGACATCTCGTTTTTAGCAATTTGCACCTACCTCGTAACCTCAGTCAATGCGCATAGTGAATCCATTAAGGTAAGATTTTAATAAAGAACAAAGAGAAAGGTCCATTCAAATTAACTGATGTACTTACTTTACATATGATATGTCAGCGTCAAATTGTAAATACCGTTAGATTATAATCTATCTCGCAAGATTGTAAACTGTCGAAATATTGTGAACTAAATATACTCTTTACAGTTTAACGTATTATTTTTCGGTAGATTATAATCTATCGACATGAAAATTTCAAATGCCATGCAATGGAACGCGCCTCGCGCGCTGATTGATCGGTCTTACGGTAGGGCGTTCTGTGTCCATAGAGTTAGAAATAAAACACAGGTGTCAGTTAAATAAACTAAATGCACTTCAAAAATTGTGACATCAAGCATGTATTTATTATTTAGTAGGTAATCAATAATTCTGACATACTGGTATTGAATATTGGGTGGTTATAAAAAAAATCAATCAACTGAAGTACTTCTCCCTTCTGCAATGTCTGAGAAATAGTACACAGACTAAAGCTCACAAGCCAAGCGAGCGAAGCGAACGTACCACGACAGCGGTCAGTGAATGTCACAACCGACTTCTAACCATCATTTACATAGTTATTCATGAATAAACAGTAACCAGTCTGTTCTGGCGCTTTGGTCTAAAGTCCAACGTAACTTAACTCACTATTCTAGTCACTTGTCGCAACTTTCGACTAAAGACTACAAGCCGAACGAGCGACGCAAGCGTTCCACGGCAGCGGTCATAAAACATCGTTGAAAATATTTTTGATATATTTCTTGCGTAACTTGTACTTAATTACTGTTTTATTCATATTGAGATAGAGTAAGTTTAAAGCCTTATTAAGAACCATAAAGAATCCTTCATACTTACTCTAACTCAATATGAATAAAGACCGTTAGTCTTTATGGACTTTAGAATGAAGAAGAGTGCAAAATAGCAGATCTCTGCGTTCATGATAAGGTACCCATGTGCGGCATCGATTCCTGCGGCGAAATGAGAACTTTCATCGATACTTGTGATATGCATGAATTCAATTGCGACAGTAAAAAAGGTAAGTCCTTTCACACATTTAGAAATACGACTTAGATTCTAAAATTGTCACAAATATTTAAATGTATTCATGGTTGTTTTCTGCTCTGTGAAATAAATAAATAAACAGATCAAGGAGTTATCATTCAATATTTTAAGTCTTTGCACACCATGAAAACGGTAGAATGTGTTGAGCTTAATATGTCAATTTATCATCAATTGTTACTATTGCAGTAACTAGCTAGGCAGCAGCTGGCTAGGTTTTTCTTTTTATTGCAGGAGTTCAGCAGACAGGCAGACGGCCCACTTGATGGAAAACGGTTACCATCGCCCATGGACATTTGCAACACCAAAGGTGCTACAAATGCGCTGCAGCTCAGGTTCTGGCGAATAAGTTTGTTTTGCGCCTGAAACATTCATCATCACAAATACCTAATGAGTAGTCACTAGGCTATTTAAAATATAATCGGAGAGTGAAGGAAATCGTCGTGTCATGACGATGACGATCTGCACATCGAAACATTCGATATGTGAAAGCCGCTAATGCGTCTTGGTCAAACATGGCGGATTAACCCCAAGCCTCCACAAATAGAAATATTTGAGCTCAGCTGTGGGAAGTTTTAGGGCTGACATTTGTTATATTATAAATATTTTATATAAAGTGTGATAAGGAAACATTGTGAATTGAAAAAAGATGTAATAACAAGAATTGAAAATAGAATACTAAGGTAGTTTGGACTGTAGAGAGAATGGATATAAGAAAACTAACAAAACAAGTGTATGACAAGTACAATACAGTATATGGTGGAATTGGTGTTAGTAGATCACGACCAAATAGCTGATATTTTGAAAAGTTCTCAGGTAAAAAGCGCCTATAATAAGCATATGTATGTAAGAAGAGATTAATGAAAGTAGATGAGGCAAAAGGTGTGTGTCAAGATCGTAACAAGAGGGAATCCGTAGTCTCTACCTACCCTATGAAAAACAGGCGTGATAATTGGTATGCATCTAAACATTTTATTTTATAACGATATCAATGTATGTGTGTTTATATTGCAATAATTACAATTACTTATTATATATAGTTAAATTAACAACAATAATTCATTAAAAATAAAACTATACTGTAAATAAATTTCTACAATATTAATGACATATAAACTAAATAATTAAAACTAAAATACATTATATAGCAGACCACTGCCAAGGGGGAGCGTGCCGAGAAGGCTGGCTGCATTGCCACGCTGTATGGCAATAAATATTTGTTGTGCAAAATATGAGTGTCAAAGAGTTTCTTTTTTTATGTCCGTATAGGTTCGCATTTGACCACTGTCTCACCTGAGGTTGAGTTATGACGCAGTCTAGAATAGAGCACGCTTACCTAGAAGATACCTATTCACTCGTGACTTGAAGACCCCTAGATTGTATGTGTTTGGAAAAACGGACTCCGACAAATTATTCAATTCTTCGGAAGTACGCACCAGAAATGATGAAGCGAAGCGCTTGATCCTAACTGGCAGTGTTTCCACCATGTAACCATGTACTATAGTTGTCCGATGGTAAAAGGGAGATGCAGGAACTAGCTCATGACGACATGGGGAGTGTTCCTCAGAACTGTCTGAGGAACTCTCCCCGAAATGTAGGTAGGTAGGAGACCGACAATCTAGCGATCTTGTGTCTATGCTCAACACTTTGAACTCGAGCCTTAGAAAGGCGTTCATTGCTGACCAGCCATCTGGCTCTTTTTTCAATTAACTCTAACGCCTCCAACTGGTATTTGGCTGAGCCATCTTAAAGGTGAGAACTCCATGCATGACCGAACTTGTCTCACAGATGTCTTTAAAGAAACTCTTTGCCGATGGACCCCACGGGCTTAATGTGTCAACCCCAAACGGCACAAATATGTAACCTTTTCCTAAGGCTCTATATTGGCGTCGTTTGACGTCTTCAGTTGAAGCGGCGGTGTTGCCAGCCCCTGACTCGGTCATTGGAAGATATGACGGGGTCAGTGTGTCAACATAAATCGCATCCTATACTAGCGGCCGCCCCATCTTTCAAGGGACGAGTGACATTACGTCCGGTCTCTTGCCATCGCCACGCACCAAGCCAATCGGTTCTAGAATGGCCGGTACGCCGACGCTGACAAGAGCTCCGTGGATGATGTCGTTGAGGCTGGCATGACGCGATCTGTATTATCAAGGGTATAAATAATAAAGGTATATGAATATACAATTATTTTAAAAAAATATATTAAAGAATGTATTTTTTTATAGATTTTAAACAACGACCTATACATGAATGCTGGGTGACATGCAAGAGAGGCCGTTCCTTCAAAAAACCTGAATTCAGGACCGATTGTAATATTAATGTTAAACCCATTAACAGACTGTAATAAACTTCTTTGAAAGACGACTATAATACTTTTTGTATCGCTCTTATTGTGAAAACCAATTATCTGCTTCAAACGATCCCATTTTCCCCGAATAAAAGCTATCCAATATTATTTTTACTGTCTGAAGTAGCTTTCTGTTATTTATTATTATACTACACATATCCTACGGGTTCCCTCGTGTTAAATTAATTGTAACATTTACATTAGCTATGTCACATTACAAGCCTTATCATAGTATTAAACAAAGTCATTTTCTACGTCTGTCTGTCTGTTTGTATATCCGCTAACTCCTCCTAAACTACGCAACGGATTTTTAAGTGGTTTGCACCATCAGTAACATATTTTTCATGGATATATATATATATATATATATATATATATATATATATATATATATCTGTGTATGTGTATATATACTGGCATTTGCCTGCGGCTTTGTGATATATAAAAAATCTAATTAAGATTTTATGTAAATAAAACAGAGATATGCCCCAGGGTTTGACGAGCGGCATAGCCGAATGGAAGACTCTAGTAATGTATATATGTATAACTTGAACGAAGGATATGGTATGAGATGGAGGACGCCTTCATCCGATAGTAGATTGGCCCTTTAAATTTAAAAAACGTAGATATAAATTCAATCTGTGGAGCTATTTGTGGGAAATAAAGGCTTTTTTATTTATTTATTTTATACAAGTTGAACAAATACTTTGGTATGTATATATCGTTAATTTTTTTTTATTGCATGAGTTCAGCAGACAGGCAGACGGCCCACTTGATGGAAAGCAGTTACCATCGCCTATGGACATTTGCAACACCAAAGGTGCTACAAATGCGCCGCTGCTCTCTTAAGAGAGACTGGAACCTGGTCACTAATGCCGGAACACAACTCAAGGTTGTTATGGCGGCATACTCTAGACCAGGGGTGGTAGCCATCCAGTCGGGCAAATACCCTACCACCTGGCTGTCGGTTATTTTGTCGCCTGTTACGACAGGCCGTCCGGCCACAGGAAATTGTATTCTTTCTCCGTTCCTGCACGGATAAAATCCTCACTTTCATATGCACATATTTTCTGACCTAAAAAGTCCCGGAAAAGCACATACTTAACTATTCTATGCTTTTACTACATGTATGAAAGTGAATCAAGGAAAACATTTGTATCAAGGTCATAACAGAAGGAAATCCATTAACACTACCTGCCCCTGTTGGAAACAGACTAATTATATCATTTATTGTAAACCATCCTAAACTACTTGTTACCGCAATTCAAATCAAAACATGTCGATTTATATAAATACGATAACACTAAATGGAATTTAATAAATTTTTATTGCTTTTCTATTCTTCGGATTCAATAAAAATGTTTCAAACTTATTGAATGCTATTATAATATATATTTATACTATAATTTTAAAATGAAATACTGAAGTTTCACCCACGTACATTCGTACCTTTAACATAAAATATTAAGATTTATTTTAAGTTATTTGAATTTTGTTAGATATGAGCGTTTACTATTTGTGTGGTATATGTGTATAAATAACATAGGGTATTCCATTTTTATACTTGAAAATTACATATTTTTGGATTGCGTAAATTTTCGATACAGTAGTATTATTCTCAATCTCCTTTTGTCGTTCATTTCCGTCCGATCGGCCCGAAAAATTCAATAAAATTTTAGATAGAAAAAGGGAGAACAAATATTAACTTTGCAGTTATACAAAGTTGTAGGTAAATATTTCTTCAACACAACAACAAAATTCTACATAACGGAATAATAAATAAAAGATACAATGTAAAACATATCTATATAAATAAAAATGAATTGTGTGAATGTTTGTACGCGCATAACTTGAGAACGACTTAACCGATTTTGATGTTTTTGTTTGATTGGGTTGGTTGAGATTCGCATTGGAACCGGTAGGAGACAATAGAATCAGTCTAAGATTTCTATTTTTTTTTCAAAGCAGGACAACGTCTGCCGGGACCGCTAGTTTGATTATAAAAGAAAAGAAGTTCTAAAAGGAAAACGAACGACGAAAGACGGTTGAGAGTAAGCCCTCCGACCCATCGACGCAAGCAAATCCACTAAGAAATTCGCAATAATATCATATTCCATAATACTTATATTTATTTAAAAATGTACAGTCGGGGTATGAAAATGTTCGCCAGTTTTCAAATTGATTCATTTAACATTTCGCGAGCAAATTAAGTCACAGAATAGAATTTTATACAGAAAATTACGTTTAACTATTTGACAATAAAGTTTAAAATTACTTGGATCAAAGTTGTTTGATTTTCTATCTTGTCCAAGAAGATTGTTTAGACATGTAAGACCTTTTATTGGTTTTAATATTTATGTTAAGCGTAGTGAGTATATCCTATTTGTTTCTTATTGTTAATCGCAGTGTCTGTCATTGTCAACATTGCAATTTTGTTTTTTCACATTTCTGTGTTTTATAAACGTGACATTTATTAAAATGTTGGCAGTGTTGTCTTCTTGTATTCGTGCAAGCTAAAGGCGATTTTAAGATGACGAACATCTTCATTCCGTGACTGTACTTATCAAAAAATAAAAGCCTTGGACAAAGTCGTGTTGTATAAGAAATCACAAACATAATTATTGGCCCTTTAGCAGATTTCTATATCGGTGCTGTTATTTATGTATTCGTTTTTTGTTCTAATGTACCTACTATAAAATAATGGAAAAATTTCTACTTAACTTCGTAATAGTCTTAGTAATAATCAATAAGGCTGCCGCCCACGTAGACAGTGCTAAGGTAAGATAAACTACCTACACCCCTTATCTTAGAAATTCATTAATGCTTAATAATGTTTTGTCTAGTACAGTATAAATAAAAAATGTATTATTTGGTAAAGAAGCTATCTGAATGCTGTTTTATCTCTATCTGTATGTAATATATTACTACTAGAGTTTACCCCGCGGCTACGCTACGTGTTAAACCCTGGGCAGTAGCTTTATTTTACTTACATAAAAACTTAATTCAGTTTATACATATACATTATATAAAAACATATATAGTAACAAAGAAAGTAAGTGCATATAATCTAGACAAGTGCCCAACAAAACAAAGATGTGAGTCGAAGCTAACCTGATTTGAAGTAATATAATGCATAACACTCCCGGGAAAATTCCCGCAATATTCCTGAAATATAAAGCATCGCATCACTTAAAAAAGGATTTAAACTATCGTTTTAATGAAATCGTATCGAAATCAGGTAATATTTATGCAATCTAACTTGTACCATACCCCGGAAAATTCCCGCGGGTTTCCCGGACAAAAAGTATCATAGCTTTTAAAAAAGAATGTTAGCTCCCGTTTTACTGAAAACTATGTCGGAATAAGCAAATTATTATGCACCCAAACAACTTAAAACCGCTCCTGGGAAAATTCCCGCGGGGCTCCTAGTATAAAAAGTAGCGCAAATTTTAAATCTAAGAATTTGCTGTCGATCAGCGATAACCGCATCGAAATTGGCTTAGTAGTTTTTACGTGAACCCCGAACAAGCACACAAGAAATCTAAAAAAAATGCATCGTGTTGTCCATCGTTTATATAGTCTATTCCAGTTTTTTTTAATGGCTTCAATGTATGTACACGGCATGTTTAGAATCTTATAATGTTATAGATGATGTGTTTGTAATATTTCCAGTTAACAGAAGAGTGTAATATTGCAGACATATGCAGGCACGACCAAGTGCCTATATGCGGCATCGACTCATGCGGCGAAATGAGAACGTTCATAGACTCATGTGATATGCACGAATTCAATTGTGATAGCAAAAAAGGTAAGATATTACAATTTTTCTGACTGTTTGTTAGAGCATCACGTGAATAGTACTGAACGAATGTAAATAAAACTCGACATAAAGCTAGCAGGAGCTGCATGTCACAGAAATGAATATGCTGCAGTGGATATGTGGACTCACATGGAAAGACCGCGTCAGGAACTCCCGCATCCGCAGCAATCTTCATGTCCGTGACAAAGCAGACAAACTGCAAGTTGCTTACGCTGGTATGGCCAAGTTTTACGGAGACCGGCTAGTTACGTGGGGAACAAATGTCTAGCTATGCCGCCTCCGCCATGTTCCGGTAGAAGCGGTAGGCCCAAGAAATGCCAGCTCGACGTTGTGAAGGATGACATACGTATCAATATTCTCAATACAAGGGATGCCGAAGACCGCGCAAAGTGGTGAAGAAAAAGAAGGAAAGCGGAACCTGAGCGTCGAAGCGAATGCTCCGAACGCAACCGGGATTTAACGCTCGGATGATAATGATAGAGCTAGCTTATATCCAGCGTCAACATTTAGGATACTTTTTAATCCGATAAATGACATATTTTTGTTGAATAGACGAATACAGCCAAAAAGATGACGCTGCGATCGCACTATTTTGATGCCGCCATCGCAATACACAAATAAAAGTCGACATGGCAACGCAAACGAAGTTTTGCTAGCACATGCTAGTCAATGTAGTATTCTTATTCCATGTCAATCCTAAATTTTGACTGCTGTTTAGGTTTTTTCTTACTTAAGATATTCCTTTAAACACTGAGTATCACACACATCAAAACTAACAATGGCGGTCTAGTCTTATTCATAAAAGCCCAACTCAGACGAAAACCAGTAAAGGCTGGTGTGCATAGACATTCAGCCGACGGTTAAAATAAAATATTCGTTGTTTATTATCGGCTAAATGTCGGTGCACACCAGCCTAAATGTTGTTGTGTTCGAAAGTACAAGCAAATAAACACAAAATCCTACTTAAAATGTGACAATAGCTATCTACAAAATACATCTGGAAAAGAGAATAAATTAATCTTATCGAACAATTTTCATTTTCCTCAATGCCAATTCTTATTCATTCGGATAAAATGTAATAGACAAGCTGAATCCTCCGAGGGACAAGTTTTATTTACCTCGAGGATACGAAAAAGTATTCTTGAAATATATGTAGAGGTGAAATGACGCCATTGTACTTGAAATAAACAAATTTTTAAACTTTTTTCCTTTAAATTGATCTATCTTTACTCATCTAATAATTTATCCCTGAGGGTTTACTCTCAAACGTCTTTCGTCTTAGAACTTTTTTATTGCTGTTTTTATATTTAACCCTCCGTTTGTGCGTACCCGTCTGAGAGACCGGGTGGTACGAAAAAGTCAAATAACTTTTTAACCCGTTATCAAATTGCGTTGTCATTTCGAGTAGCTTCCTAACTTTATGCAGTACACCTGTGATCTGTCCCGTGGCAGCAATGCGGGCACCATTTATGGAGTTTTGTTTCCAACCCGATGCGTGAGACCGGGATTACAAACTACGTAAGTGAAATAAACGTATCTGGATTTATACATATTAATTATTGTACTTATTTTTGTACTGTTTACAAGTAATTAAAAATGGATAGACCTAAACAATTTGCTGTGCCTTTGTCGAAAGTCGTGAAAACTAAGCGATTTCAGTTGGAAGCGCGTCATCGCGTGCTAAAATTCCTGTGAGTTTAACAAAAGTTAAAGTTGCAAGTCGTCCGAAACTTAACAGTACTGCGACTCAACTCGATGTATCGGTAATGAGAAACGACGTTGCAAACATAGTGGGAGATTTGGAAGGAGAGGACCACGAAATCGCATATGGCAAATTCCTTCGTGCGATGTTGGAAGAATGTATTTTTAATGAAAAAAATTGAGAGGGAGGAGACTGAAATGGATATACAAATGGCTCAACTGGCTGAGAGACTTCATAATACCGTGAATCAATTAGATAAAACTAATAGAAGACTGAAGGATATCAGTTTTGTTGCTGAACAAAAAAGACTCTTAAACCTCAAGAACAGTGATTCGTCTCAATTCTACAGGACCACAGAAAATTCGAACACCCAAGAGACCCTGAAGAACCTCTATAAAACAGAACAGACATATCTAGACAGGCTAGAGACTAAAAACATAAATTTTGGATATGACAAAAATAGTGGTAAACAACAGCTGTTAGATGCCGTGAACAATGCCATAGATGGCTTAGAGGATATTAAAAAACATTCTAAGTTAGATATAGACAAGTTTAAAGAATATGAGAAGTCTCAGAGGAATTTAGAAGAGGTGGAGAGTGATGAAGTTAGAGTTGAATAGCTTAGATGGCAGTTTTGATGAAAAATTTCCAATTTTTAATGAGAATCTGTTAAAGGAGCCATCAGCGAAGATTGCCAGGATGTTTGATGAAGAAGAAGAAGAAGATGATTAGGAATGGTTTCATATTTTAAGAAGTTAGCTAAATGGAGTTTGTTATTGCGCTTTTGCATTTTTGAAAGAAGAAACATTTATTTGAATACATTGCGAGGCATCACATATCATAGTTTATCCGTGCAGGAACGGAGAAAGAATACAATTTCCCGCGGCCGGGTGGCCTGTCGTAAGAGGCGACAAAACTACCCACGGCCAGGTGGTAGGGTATTTGCCCGACTGGATGGCTACCGCCCCTGGTCTAGAGTATGCCGCCATAACAACCTTGAGTTGTGTTCCGGCATTAGAGACCAGGTTTTAGTCTCCCTTATGAGAGCAGCAGCGCATTTGTAGCCCCTTTGGTGTAGTAAATGTCCATAGGCGACGGTAACCTCTTTCCATCAAGTAGGCCGTCTGCCAGTCTGCTGAACTCCTGCAATAAAAATATATATATATATATATATATATATATATATATATTTTATAGCTCTAGTACAGCAGACAGGCTGACGGCCCACCTGATGGAAAGCTCTTACCGTCGCTTATGGACGTTTGCAACACCAGAGATGTTACCATCGCGCTGCCGGCCTCGAAGTAATTTTATGACATCCTTTTTGAAAAACTCCATATCATAGCGCTATTGGATAACCTCAGCTGGCAGCTCATTCCAATCCCCCGATGCATTTGGTTTCTTTATTATTTATTACTGTTATTTAACAAGTGTAACGCCCAATTACTGTTCTAAACTCTATTAAAAAAATAAGACTATAGATAAAAAAAATTGTCTCAACCACTTTAATTTATGGAGAACGTTCCCAAAAGGCAGCCAGCGATACCGCGGATGCCAATTCTTTAATCAAAACAAAGGTTAGTAAATATCTAAAGTATTAATAAATTCCTTTTAAATTGTTGCTTAAAAATACATTTTAAATAATAAAACGTCAAAAATCGAAAGCGGATAAACTATAGCACCATCTAAATATTATTGTGTATGTAGGATTTTAAGAATATATTATTATCACTCCTTACTGGGTGAACTATCCTCAGCATTGTTGTTCTATGAGTAAAGTTAAAATACAAATACTAAGAATAAAAATTGCTTCTTAACCTTTAGTGGGTGTCACAAAGCTTGAAACTCAACACAGAGATGTCGCATACCAGTTTACTTGAACCCGTAGTATATACTTAACCTCGTAGACGGTAACATGAGAAGAAAGGTGAGGCGTGGCTGGATTACTCCGCCTACACTAACGCCTTTGTGTCCTATCTAAAGCAGATATTATTTGAATTTAACTTGATTTTTATTTACTTATATAATGTTATAACTTATTAGGAATGGTTTTTATACCTAACTAAACGTTATAATCACTATAAATTATAAGAATAGGTACATAAATGTACAAAAGTGCCCGTTCTTCTATTACCGTAGTAGGCATGTAAAATGTGTTATTTGAAGTGGATAAAATAGGCTATATATGTCAAGGTCGAGCAAACAAGCGGCCCCAAATTACCTATACAGCGGTCATTGTAACAGAAACCGGTTAATAAGAAAAGAAAATACTTTATTTGAAGTAATAGTGACATTCACTTTTTACAAATCGTAATAAAAAGCAGGCATTGGGAATTAGGTTGTCGTATTTTGCAATAAAAAGTTATATAAATAAACTAGGGAGTCTGGTAGACATTGTCCTGCCCTAAAGAAATAAAATTCCGAACCCGATTGCAGCGCCGCCTACCGGGTCCAATTGTAAATCTAAACCATTCTCGAATTCACCTGAACAAACACAAAAAATTTCGTCGAAATCGGTCTAGCCGTTTAGGAACTACTACTAATTTATATATTGTAGTCTAGTTGACCCGTGCCCACTTCGCTGGGCGCTAATCGAGTTAAGCCAATATCTTAGATCATATAAACGTCTATATCTCAATGGCAAACATGTAATTGTCCACTGACCCATGCCCACTTTGCTGGGCACTAATCGAGATATGCTAACATGTAATTGTCCACTGACCCGTGCCCACTTCACTGGGCGCTACCTACTCGAGATAAGCCAACATATAATTGGCCACTGACCCATGCCCACTTCGCTGAACGCTATTGGAGGTAAGCCATCATATAATTGTCCCTGGGAAAACCACTCCTTTCTCAAGTCAATGCCCACCAGAGAGAATGTTTGACCTTGGGACTTATTTATTTTTTAGTCGGCGCACGCCGATAAATCAATCTATCAGCTCGTTTTTCTCGAAATTGATACTTCACATAAAAAATTATATTAATCAAAATAAAATATAGCTTATGTCACTCAAGAAGAATATAGCTTTCTACGGGTGAAAGAATTTTCAAAATCGGTTTAGTAGTTCAAGAGATTACTTTCTACAAACAAACTCACAAATTGTACCTCTTTATAATATTAGTATAGATGACAGACCTTTTACATGTCATGTATTATACGTATTATATATTTAACTATATTTATGGTTAAGTTAAATTTTCTTCATTATATTATAATAGAATTTATGTTAATAAATATTATTTTATTTTTCAGATTTCATACAAAAACCAGAGCATGAGTGTTGGGTGACTTGTAAAAGGGGAAGAAGTTTTAAAAAACCAATCTACGGTGGAGATTGTGATATACAAAACAATTTGATTTAAACATACCTTATTAATACATACGTGTTCAAATTAATTTCATTTAAAATCATAATGTAGTGGTTAAATCAACTCAATTTCGTACCGAAGACGTGTTATCGATTCGTGAGAGAACGTGCAACTCTTAGACAGTTTTCCTAGCTTAATCATTTTTCGAGTCACATCCGATGGCGAAAGAAAATGTTAGGAAACTTGCACTTCGATACTACTATCGTATGAAATCCGCCAATCTTTCATCATACGACGTCGGAATGCCCTCAATTACCCTGAAATGCTGGGGTTTCATCTGCGTTATTGTTAAAGATTTAGGCTATGACCAAATGTATCTTATTTAAAGCGTCAAAAAATAACGTCGTTAACACAAAGCCACATTAATGTATGTGCATACGCTATCTGTCAATATTTAATGTCATTAACAATGTCGCATCTGAAATAACGTATTAAACCCATCAGATGAAGCCCCACTTAAATAGTAAAACACACACCCAATAGTGTGTTTTTATACACTTATAATATAAATTAAATTATTAATAAAATACTAACAAGACAAACGATTGTTGAATATTAAAACACCTCATCAAAAATATATTCCATGTACTTATAAACAAAAGAACAATAACTTACAATAAGGTACTTATTGTTCGAGATCACAGTATTTTACTTAAAAAATAATTTATAAAATACAAAAATAAGATATTTAAAAATTATCACTTAGAAACCAGTTATATATGACATAATAGCTTGATGTTACATGTTATTTATTCTACGAGAATGTTACTTTACTTAAGATATTTATGACTTAGATTACACCAAAACTAATATATACACGACTGAATACAAAAATATATAAACGGCTATTTAAGATATATAAGGGTAAAGGATGTCTATTGAGAAGCATAGAGACGTACCTAATACTTAAGTGCTATATAAATGTAAATAAGATAAGAAGAGTGGTAAAAGATTTAAATAAAATCCATCTAGGCTGCGATGAATATCTGAAAAGGCATAAGAAAACAATAAAAAAAGGATTACGAAGATAGGTACGGAGCTAGTAAGTAAGTTGTACAGTCTACAAAATATTTGTTCTGTCTATAAAAATGTTTGTTTGTGTTAACTACCTATCTATAGTATTTATAAAATTATAAAAGTGTAGTTCTGTGTTTGTCTGTTTGTTCGGGATTCACGTGAAAACTACTGGGCCGATTTCGATTCGGTTTTCGCTGATCAATAGTAAATTCCCGGATTTAAAATCTGCGGTAATTTATATTCCGAGAGTCTTACGGGAATTTTCTTGCAAGAGGTTTAAAATGGACCGAAAAAAAATTTGATACCAGTGCAACATTTTCACTGATCGCTAAAATGCTTTTTACTTATTACTTATCCCGAGTTTTTACGGGACTTTCCGGGATTAGTGTATTTTGATACTAAAAAATTTAATATTCTGCTGAAAATAACATTTGATCTTATATTTAGCAAAATAACTGTAAACTTTGTTACTTGCCCAACGTGAACAAAATCGCGGGCAGATTTTAGAACATAAATATATGTCCTAAAATTCCACAAAACAATACAACGATAGTAGTATAATAGAATATTAAGTGGTTTATAATATATATGTACATCTTAAAACTATCTTACCATGGTCACATTTTATTGTGAAATTTGCAGAATCAAAAAATATCTTTTAAAAAATATATAAGTTCAATGCCGAAAATATTAAGAGTCACGTTGGTCAAAATATGCTAATTAAAACTTAATTAAGTAATATATTCTAGTCGTATCTTTAAATTAGAAATATCTAAACGAAAACTTTCAATATTAATCATTATTTTTAATAAATTAAAGTTTGAGTAATTTAAAAATTACTAATTAGTAAAATTCTTGCCCGTAAACTTCAGACTTTTATATCCCAGAAACGAACCCATTTTGTGGTATAAAAAGTATAAACATAATGCATATCGCTAGTCGCTATTGAGCAAAATGAATGTGCCAAAACCTGCATAAGGCAATTTATAAATAATTCTTAAAAAATATTTTAGAATAAAATTTTAGTTAGTGTGTTTTTAGATTGTTAATTTAAAATTAGATAGACCTTAAGGTCGTTAAGATGTTTAAGCATCATTAAATAGTGTAATTATTTACAAAACTCGTAAAAGTTTTTAAGAGTTTTTGGTGAGCAATTGTGATTCTTAGAATCCTTTATCAGAGTATATAAGGTACCTACTTTCAACAACGAAGATGAACATAGAACTATCTGAAATATAAGTGTATATGTTGTTTTCGCTTAGGAAACAAATTCCTCAGAAACATCACACGTGTGTGATATACCATAATTATTTTCTAAGGGAAAATAATTTATACCTACAGTTATATTACAGTTAGTCCTACATTTATCTCTCTTGTTGAAAGCACGACAAAGGATTCCAAGAATGTCAATTACCCAGTAAAAAACATAAGCCTCAAAAACTTTTACGTTTCACATTTTTGTCTAAATCTACAGTACGTCAATAGTCGTTCAAGTACTCTAGTCTAGTTTTTTTGATATTTATAAACACCACTAAACCTTTCAAGTAACGTTTTGTTGTGTATATATACATAGTTTCTTTTTAGACCAAATCATTTTCACTTGGCTATTCAGGTAAAATGTCAGAACGTACGGTCTTATTCATATCGAGTTGGAATAAGTTTGTAGGCTTCTTTAAGGTTCTTAAAGAAACATTTAAATTTTGACTAAATATGAATAAAACCGTAAGTCTGTAAACTTGCAATGATTTTACATTAGTGATATCTATATAGTAAACAATTTGAAAATAACTAAAGTACTGCGATTATAATTCGCAGTATCATTCTTCCATGGTTCATAACAAATTCCTGGACAACAAGTTCCTTCCGAAAAAGATACATACAAATTTACAAACACACTCACTGTCATATTTATATATTAACAACATTAACGAATTAATAACAACAACCTTATCTATTTTTAATTAATTACATTTGTTATATACTTAGTTACCTATTATACATAACACACTGTGTATTATATATTTATATAGATATATAAATAAACATAACTAGTTGATGTTAATCATAAATTATTGTCTAACTCTAAATAATGAACGAAAAATACTAGGAAACGCCTAGCAAAAAAATTACTTCGAAAAGCTCCTAAATTCTACATGGCTCCACAAATTACTCTGTGTGTGTATGTATGTATCCAGGTACGTGTGTTTGCGGGTATGTGTGTCTTTTGAGACCAATCAGTTTTTGACGTGTAATAGAATATGTTTTAAAAATAAAACGTCAAGAAGCGAGAAGAGATATTCTGTGGCACATAATCCTGTCATGTAGCGCTTAGAAGCTTTTTAAACTTGAGTTCTTTAGGAAATTTACATTCTTAGTATTCTTCTACCACTTTTATAATCAGGTCACTCACAATACTTATTTCTAATGCAACACTACAATGCTAATGGTCCAAAAAGCCAGCGTCCTTAACAATACGATAAATATTCTCTCTAGGTATCTTCTCCGCTTCTCTATTGACAACTTGCATCTCTCTGTTAGTGAACCAGGACTCTTTTGCCAGTCCAGCAGCTATCACAGGGTTATCATAGAAGTCCCTGGATTTTAACAATTCGCGAGGGAGTTTCGATTCAATAGCTGCGTTCCTTTCTACAGCTGGGTGAGGGTGTACTGCTGGTGCTGCGGCATATTCAATGCCTAGAGGCTGGAACGATTGTGTGAAGAGGAGTGCTGGTAAGGCGCTGGTTACAGCCAAGAGGGCTACTGCAAGGAAGTAGTTACGCATGATGATCTGTAATGAATAGAAGTTTATTAAGCCATGGTATCAAATTCGTGTTCCAAAACAGACGTGTATACTAGGAATTACTGGCCACCTGGAAGTATGCACCACTAAAGCAATTTTCTGACCTAATGTGCCTATTGTTACAATTACCACGTTTTGACAACGAAGGAAGGAATATCGTAATAAAACTTGCACGTTGAGGTAATCGATATGCCATACCTGATAATCCGTTTGGGACAAACGGAACGAGGATACTGCCTCATATAAAAAAATGGGGAAACGAGTCCAACAGTGAGACTTCGCGGGCCGTTATTATTTTAGGATAGGTTTAACTTTCTTAATAATTAAGTGCGTGTTCATATTAGAGATGTAAATAAAGAATGATAAAAATGTCATTATAAGTACTTATTCTTAATATAGTCAATAAGCAATAAGAAATTCGTTTATATTGATGTAAAAACGGCATCCATCGATTTTAAATTTAGACTTAACATTATTTTAGAATAAGAGCCTAAATAACTTGAAGATAGTCGCAGAGATGAACACGAATTGGATGTATGGAGTTTCACAGAAGGAAAGCGTTAGGAACACATCTACGGCAACATTTATTTCTGTGATAAACTGCAAAAGCCGACTATATGCCAAATATCTTGCCAGACCCTCACGAAACCAGTAGTTTTTCAAATACTGCTAACACAAAAACTAGAGTGTTGTTGAAAGAAAATCTACACCTACATAATAACGTAGGAGTTCCTTTTCTTAGAATGATGAATAATTTATATTCTATTAAAGATTAACTTTATGAAGTTGGAATTTGCTTGACTTCAAGGAATATTCTAATTGACTGCATCCTACGCGTTTCGAAACCGCTTTGCGAGCTTTTGATATTCCACGAATTTATGAATAATTTATTGAACATTGAGGGGGACGATGAAATACAGTTACTATAAGGTTTCTTTTTCACAAAGAGGTTGTATTTCTTTGTAATAGAGACTGTTGTTTGGTATTGTTATTCCTAAATTAATATTATAAATTCGAATGTGAGTTTTTGCTTATAGCGCTTTCACGCCTTAACTATTTAACCAATCATCGAATCGAATCAAACGAATTTTCACATACTTTACGTACCCTTCGTCCCAAAAAAGTAGGTACTATTCTCGAATGATAGACAAATATGGATAAAAAAATAGTGCTATGATCGCATTTTCTTAGCACCACCGTTGCAATTGACTAACAAAGCAACGCGAATAACAACGCTATTAACATGTTGCTCTCGTGATTATTTCCACAATCTTCGCCAAATAGCGTTACGGGTAAGTTCAAATTCAAAAGTTTTATTTAAAAATAAGTTCCACTAGAGAACACTTTATCAGAAAATTCATTCTCATCCACAACAATATACCATTCCCGAGAGAAAGAAAGAAACCGAATAAATTATCAAAATCTATATTAACGCGGGCGAAGCCGCGGGCAATAGCTATTTTGATACGATAGACTGAATTGCGTCTCTAAACTTGTAATATAAATGCGCCACATAATAATCGCCAGAGAAACACATTGTATCCCCAGAGTGTGCTAGTCGCTCTTGTGTTATGGAAACTATGCCACAGACAACTCTAAATATCCAAACCGAATAAATAACGGAAAATTAATTTATCGTTCCAGGAATCGATATCGTGTCAGATACATAGAACAGAGAATCGAACACGGGACGTATTCGATTCTCTACGTCACAAGTGAGTTTGGCGGATAAAACTCAACCGCTAACGTCTTTATAAATCGATGAGTTTATATATAGTATATATATTATAGGTATTCAAACATACAACATTGTTTATGATGTTTTTGACAACAATTTTTTTCTAATGCCCTTGCTACTGTTGCGTCATAATGCTTTAACTAACGCAATAATAAAGACATAATCCAGATGTAGCTAATGTTTTAATATGTTACTTGACAAGCGACATTGTTAATGACGTTAAATATTGACAGATAACAGCTCATATATATAGACTTTAGTCTATATACTAGTAGCTAATCGTTAACTCGTTACTTTTCAACACTATAAGTAAGTCGCATATGGTCATATTCACTAACACTAACACAGATCGAGCAAGTATAACTGATATCAGACAACTGCTGTAAAAAGTCTAATAATAAAATTATTCAAGCTCTATTTTCGACCACTGACACTAAACAAAACAAATGACACTCTTCCAAATTTGACATTTGAAATCACAAAGGGCGCGTTCCTTTAGTATCTCATAACGCCCAAAATGTTCCGTCTGTCGTTCCACTAGGCGACCGCGGTCGTTATGGTCGTGGCAGAAACGTCACTAATGACGTCGTGATTTTCGCTCACGCAGCGTTTACAACGTCCCATTTCAAGAGGTGAGTCGAATAACCGTTCCATTAGAGTTTATGATTGTAACGCCCGCAAGCAAGTGGAACGGGAAAAATCGCGGTCGTGAACGTCGTCGTTGTGAGTCTCTAATGGAACGTAGCCACAATTAATGATACACAGATAACAGACGTCCCTAACATTCCAAAATTGAATTTTAAACATCAAATACTATATAGATCTGCTATAACTGTTATTAAATTTCAAAACTCTGTAATTAATGCAATTAAATAATATCCATTTATGGTTACAATTGTGTGAGGCAGTTCTTGACCCAGAAGTGTATATTTATCTTCTTGTATTGTAGAATAATCAACAAAAAAAGAATTTTAACACAGGTAAGATTAAATATAATAATTATAGAGTACAGTTCTTTTTTGTTTTGCTCCGATAATCAGATGCATTGTTTATATTGTCTGCCGATTATTATATAGTTTCCGATTCGAATCTTGAGCGGTCGGCGTAACAGTAGAGATCACTTTGCGCATTGATCGTAGCCAATATAATGAGATTTATCGACAATATTATGTTTTTGTCATTTTATTCGAAAGGAACAACAATACCGAATACTTCGAAATTTCACTGTTCCTAAGAAAAACTGACCACTCAAGAATCGTACCGGGAACTATACCACTCGTAAGAAGTAACACTGTTCATATTATTTCTATACACCACTGCCTGCCCTTCTAAAATATAGGGCGTGATTTTTTTAAATTTATTACTTTCATATTATATCTTTCTGAAATCACCTTACTGACATAACTTAGTTTAAAATTTAAACAATTTTATTTAGCCCGCTTAACACATAGTTATGCAACTGTACGTATGTGTTTAATAACACACTTACAATTTAATGTCACGGTCAGAATGTCAACGGCGCTTGCGCGTAAGCAATCACTGCGCCGGCGCACGCAGTCCGGCTATTATATAGCCTCGTGAGTTAGTAACCTTCTAGCTTCAAGCTTCCGGGACAACTCCTGGTAACGACGGAATTTGAGCATACTTTAAAATGTCAACTCAAAATCTTGTTTATTAATTACGAGCATGGAAACTAATAACGCAGCAGGGTACACAGTCTTTAAATTATAATAATATCAGCCCATAAACGTCCTACTGCTGGGCCAAGCCCTCCCTATTTTTTATCAACTTCAAAAAGGGGGAGCTTCTCAATTTGACTGTTTTTTTTTATTATCGCCACCCGATTTGTCCGTCAATTGCGGACCGATTTTTATTTATTTTCTTATTCGTAAGACTATACTTCTGAGGTGGTCCCATTGTCAACAAGTCAGGTTGTTATAAGTGTATCCGAGGATCATCGAGAGCAACCTCGTATATAATCGGCACGTACAAAGTGTTTTATAATTTTTTATTTTCTAAAACTAATTAAATATTTGCGTAATTAAAAAATATAAATAAAAAAATAAATCGACTTCAAGAGTAACAAAACTGAAAAAAACAAATGTTTTCTACAACAATTTAAAGTCACTGACACCAAGTAAAAGAACACAACAAATTTGTAAAATGCAGTAATTTTTTGTTTGGTGTGAAGACACCAACTTCAAGATGTAGAAAATATTTATTTTATGTTAATTACTCTTGAAGTCGGTTTCTTTTTTGTTAGTTTTTTTATATTATATTCTTTAAAGTCGATTTAATTTTTTGCTAAAAATATTACGGGAACGGACTGTATACCCGCTACGCTTATCCAAGGCGTATTGGCGAGCATGATACATTGGTTATCTCGATATGCTGCAGGTTTCATCACGATATTTTCATTCAACCTTCAGCATGTGTAACAATATGCACATAGGTCAGAGAAGTAAGATAGATGCGTTGCAGTCAACGAACTATGTTGCAGTCATTTAGCTACGCACATATACACGGTGTTATTCATATTGAGATAAAGTAAGTTATAGGCTTCTTTAAGAACTAAGGTTCTTAAAGAATCCTTCAAACTTGCTATAACTCAATATGAATAAGACCGAAAGTTTTTTATTATTAAATCTGTTTTTAATTCATAATTAAAAATGAAACTTACTAAAATATTTTATTGAGCGATTGTCACAATACCTTTTTTTATTGCCTGTGGCCGTCGCCTATAGACGTTTGCAAGACCAGGGGAGTTGCCTACGCGTTACCGGCCTCTAAGAAATTTTATCTCGCCCTTCTTAAACAACCCCATGTTTTTTTTTATTGTAGGAGTTCAGCAGACAGGCAGACGGCCCACTTGATGGAAAGCGGTTACCATTGCCTATGGACATTTGCAACACCAAAGGTGCTACAAATGCACTGCTGCTCTCTTAAAGGAGACTGGAACCTGGTCACTAACGGCGGAACACAACTCAAGGTTGTTATGGCGGCATACTCTAGGCCAGGGGTGATAGCCATCCAGTTGGGCAAATACCCTACCACCTGGCAATGTCATAGAGCAGACGGAAATCCTCGGCGGGAAGTTGCCTTTTAGATCATTGTCGTACGCGCTACAAGTGTTCTAGAAAAGCGTTGCATAGTTGAGCGTAGGAGCTCAAGGAATTGAGGATAAACATCCCTTCAATGGCGAGCGATGCAGTTGTAAAAATGAGCCACCAGATCAAACAATTCCTCGGAACACTCCCCGTTGTAAAGACGGTAGAATACGCAGAGACCGTAAGACCTGGACGAGTTCTTGTCGAGGGAGGGAGCTAAGAGCTCTACGAACCTTTTTAGTATATATATCGTATATATTATTATTATATATATATATATATATATATATATATATATAGACATGAAAAACAACGTTATCCTCCTCTAAACAAGAGTCGAAAACGCAGATGAAACCACGCGCAACGTCTTAGCAACATTGATGCAATCTTATTTAAATAGTTATAAACATTTCACTTATAATCCGTGATATTTAATACACAGAATCGCTATTTTGAAACTGTTCGATTCCTCGTGGAGTATTTCCTAATAACGGCTGTGTAATCGAAATGATATCGTAAGGTTATTGGATTTCCAAGAAATAGGAAGTGTTCAACATAATAATCATCTCATTCAGCAAGGTAGAAATGGAAAGCAATAAGGAACTTCTAAATAATATTTATGCTTCTTAAACAGTTCCGTTTGTTTATCTATTTCTCTTATATATTAAAATGAATCGTATAAATGTATATACGCACATAACTTGAGAACGACTTTACCGATTTTGATTAAACTTTTTGTATGTGTTTCGGTGGGTCCCTGGATGGTTTAGATTCACAATTGGAACCGGTAGGTGGCACTGGAATCGAGGGCTAGGTTTTTGTTTTTTCAGAGCACGACAACGTCTGCCGGGACAGCTTTTATATATATACTAGCTGACCCGGCAAACGTTGTTTCGCCATATAAATTATTTCTAGTGAATATTTTGGTAGTTAAACAAAAAATAATTAACTTATTGTTCTCATCCCTACTCTGTGCTGTTTGATGTGTCAGAACTGACACCGGTAGACGCCTAGAGGGAAGAACTTATCGAGTGGTAACTGATCAATTATCGACCGCCGAGAGCAGAAAATTATTAAAGTACTAATATCGCTATTAAAAAATAGCAGTTATAGGTAGAAATGTGAAAATTTAGGGTTCTATGTATTTTTAATGTCAAATCATAAAAAATAAAAATGGTTTTTTTTAGGTGGACCGCCCTTATCACTTAGGGGTAGGAAAAATAGTTTACGTCCTATTCTCAGATCTACTAAATATACACACAAAATTTCACAAGAATCAGTCAAGTCGTTCCGGAGGAGTTTTTATTACAAACACTGTGACTCGAGAATTTTATATATTAGACTAGGATATGCATGCAACTTTGACCACGGTTTTCTTAAAACTCTCGCGGGATTTCCGGGACACAAAGTACCGCAGAATTAAAAAAAGTTTGAGTGAAAACTGTGTCGCAATAAGTTAATTTTTATGCACCCGAACAACTACAAACCGGTCCCGGCAAAATTCTCGCGGGCTTCCCGTGATAAAAAATATCACACATTTTATTATGTCTTATTATATGTATTAAATATATATATATATATATATATATATATATATATATATATATATATATATTTACTATCGATCAGTGAAAAAATCTCAAAAATTCCCGCGGGCTTCCCGTGATAAAAAATATCACACATTTTATTATGTCTTATTATATATATTAAATATATATATATATATATATATATATTTACTATCGATCAGTGAAAAAATCTCGTTCGAATTCGTTTTTTTAAATCTGGCCATTTCAAATCATTCCCAGAAAAAATTCCGCAGGATTCCCAGGATAAAAGTAGCGCAGACTTTAAGTCCAAGAATTCCTTAGTTTTTTTTTGATACGTTCAATGTACAGACAGCATTTTTAGAACTTTATAACAGTATAGATTTATTATTTATTACGCTTCTTCCCGTTCAATATGATTACCTTCATTTCGTAGATACGCGATTTTCTTACCCTCATAACTTCCCGTTTGCCTAAATCCTACAAAGGTCAATAGTATATTTA
The DNA here is from genome assembly GCA_019925095.2 of Dendrolimus kikuchii. Lineage (NCBI taxonomy): Eukaryota > Metazoa > Arthropoda > Insecta > Lepidoptera > Lasiocampidae > Dendrolimus > Dendrolimus kikuchii. The sequence goes on from CM034408.1 coordinate 12,144,833, forward strand.
TAACATCAGGTGTATTCGGCAAAGGTCAGCATCTTATAACACCACGAATTCATGAAATCATATATTCCTATATATGGGAAACTATATTATTTACTATTAGTTAGTACTATACTATACTATGTCAGGAGCCTTAAAAACAGACGAGCTTGCATGACAAGAGTTATGAATGTCAAAAAGGCAAGTGAGGTGTGTAAGAATAAGCCTAAATGGCACTCTGTTGTTCGTGCCTACCCCGCAAGGGAACTGGCGTGAAGTTATGTATGTATGTATGTATGTACTATACTAAATTGTGGTGGCTTAATGGCTAGCACACGCGTCCCTAATGCGCATATTGTTACAATTAACACATGCTAACAACGGTGAAAGAAAACATCGTCATGAAACTTGCACATCGCGATAACCGATGCAGTGCCGTAAATAGGGCGGTGCCACCGGTGCCCAGGCACAAGGCGTAGACTCTGGGGTGCTCAAGAATGGCCAGACAAGGCAGTTTGCTCCTGATAAGTTCCCGCTGCGCCCCTAGTGCTCGAATCCGACAAATACGTACCTGCATGCCAGTATCATCAAAAACCTCTGTTAAATTAGACAAAACATCGCGCTCATTTTTTTGGCATCGCATGAGCGTATTTGTGTTCTAGTTCTTTAAATAAATATATTTTTCTTCCAAAATATTTAATAATTGATCCACCAAGGTCCTTGTGCGTTATTTTATCACCTTGAATGAAATAAAGTAGGCCTATACATAGCATTGCTCTAGCTAGGGTACCACAGATCATAATTCTATGATCTGTGTAGGGTACCTATAATATCTAAAAAAAAACAAGGGCGCAGTTATAGAAGCTTGCATAGGGAGCATAAAAGGCTATTTATGGCACTGAACCGATGTGTCAAACCTGCCAAGCCTCCTTGCACAAGCGTGGCGGATATATCGTTCGTTCTCCTATATTGGAGGCCCGAATTCAACTGTGGCACATTTATGGGCTGTTATTATTCTATACTATTGTTGGCACTCCAGTACAATGATTGGAACTCAATTATTTTATTGAAAACAATAAGAAATCCTAATTTTCTTTTTTATTTTGTTACCATACAACGATAAAATAGTTATTTATGATACTAGTGCGGTAAATTGGTTTTTACAAACGTGTGTAAGCTCGAGACAAAGCCGAGGGTTTACCATACTCACGAGTTTGTAAAAACCAACAACCGCACGTGTATCATCAACGTTTTTCAACATATTTTCGAGAAAACAGTACAGGTAATAAAACAAACAAAAATATCAGTCGAAAAATCGCAATAATCTTTGACGTTTCTAATACGAAAACGGCGCGCATTTGCAAATAAATGCGCGTGGTGAAAATTAGAAATACATCTTTCGTCTCATTTTCTCTAAAGTATTAAAGTAGGATGAATGTATTGATCAAAAACACTTCCAAGGAGGTTCAATTATTAGCTTATTTATTCTCGTAATGTGAAACTCCTTGATGGAATTATTATATAAGTATAATATTTTCACCTAAGTACCTATTTACCGCACGTTCCGTTGTATGGTGCGTAATTTTTAAATTTCGAACAATGTATTACAGGCTACGTAAATGCAATTTTTTGAGCGAATGTGTTGAAAATAATATTATTAAATCGCGAAAAAATAAAGAATAAGGATGGCTGCCATATTGCAATCAGATCTTGAAAAAACATAATGTTGTTTTGTTATTGATTTTTTGTTATAAAGCCTACAGATGGCGAGAAATTAGCTCATAAAGTGGAGAAAGTTGTGTACCGCTCTCCACGAACTATGATGTGGAAAATTTGAAAAAATCATGGTAACAGAGCTTAAAAAATATTTTCAATGAAAATTGTTTTGAACAATATTCTTTGAGTTTTTAAGATATAAAAGTGATTTGAGATATTTTCGATGAAACGTCTTTTTTGGTTTAATGGTCTAATAACGAAAAAAGTCAACATTCGTTAGCTCTACAGAAACCTTCGTTGTGCGTGAACTGCCAAGCACTCACCCAATTTAATTACAGTTTCCAAAATAATTTTAATATTCCGTAGAAATTAAGGCAAAAACGAGGAATTTTCTCTTCGTCTGGTCTGTCCGTCCATCTATCCTTAACCAGCTCAGATGTGCAACGAAAGCTGCTAGAAATATATATTAGCATATTTTAGCACAACTAAATGGAAATGAAACAAAATGCCATTATATTCCACATGTAATTCCAATCACATTACATCAGTACAAGCCGTGTATAAACAGCGTTAGGCTGCAAAATCCAATTTGAAGAACACGGTGTGGTTATTGTTCATTACGCTGTTGCGGAAGCGGTATTGAGTGTGCGGAAATAACACCGAGCCCTTAAGATGATTTTGAAATTACTGCACATAAGACAATGTTGTCTTTTGTTTCCAATCTTATAATCTGTATTATATAGTTACCATGGTTAACCTTGTGCTAATCGTGTGTTGTATGATGAGTCCCAATGGCCCACTTTCTAACTTTCCTTTTTTTAACGAGGGGAAATCTGTTTAAAGGACTATTCACCGCGGAGGAAATGCGGTGGGAAGTATGGAATTCACCATGGGGTGATACTAGCAACGCAAGTATGAAATGCTATTCAAACAGCGCTAAAATACCAGCTAAAACCCCTCAATGTCCATCAGTGTGTCAGTGGGGAGGCATGCCCCTGGCAACTAAGTTCTTCCTTGGGCATGAGGTGGTTTGTAACGCGCCACGGGAGGAAACCTGAGCGCGCGCGGAGGTCTGATGACGCCCTCCGGCGCCGACGCATCCTCCTGGGACATGTGTCTTCAGGCTGACACAAGAACTCTTTCATCATCATCATCAGTCATCGTCATCATCATCATCCAAACGTTAAACCCCGGTTGTGTTCGGAGCGTTCACTCCGACGCCCAAAGTCCGCTTTCCTACTTTTTCTACTCCACTTCGCGCAGTCTTTAGCATCCCCCGTTTTGAGACTATTGGTACACATGTCATCCTTCACAATAATAATATAATGTATGATAAATAATTTGGTCATTTAAGTATATAATATGAACAAATAATTTGTATGCCTTTATAAAGTGAAACATGTACAATGTAGAACAGAATCAGAATGTGGTGATACTCGGTTATCACTCTATCGAATTATATTCAAATAGATGATTCGATACAAATTGTTACAAGGATATACACAGTGATGTGCCAATAGATTTTAAGTAATTATATGGGTGTGTGTGTGTTTATGTATTTAATTTAAAGTAACAAAGTATGTTATTTTTGGATTTATTTAAATTTATTTATTTGATTTACTAATTAAATATTACACAAGTAGAATTAGTTTAACAAAGTCGGGTCGTTTTGATCTTACGCCAAAAGGAAGGTTTGCACTGAAAATCAGCGTTGTGTCCGATATAATCCGACACAGTAATATGCTGAGCGCTTTTTTTGCTGAAAATGCAGCGTAGAAATTCTCAGGATATGCTCTGTGTGCAATAATGTATAAAGAATGTAATACGTCGCTATTTGTTCAAATAAAGTCTTTCTTTCTTTCTTTCTACACAATTGGAAGTTTCTGTTAAATAGTTCCGGGTTTCTTCTGGTGCCTATTTATTTAATGGTATATCAAAACTTGACCCTTGACTATTATATACAAGTAACGCATAGCTATATTTAAAAATAAAACTGACCTAATATCATCATGTAATTGGTAGAGTATCAAGTATCAATTGCAATAAAAAATTAGCTATGTATAACCATAAATCAAGCCTTTGTTGGCGGAAGCTGGTTTGTTATTAAGGAAGTAAACTCATGCGCATACTTATATCTACTGAGGTAGACTATATAATTTGCTAATTGATCATACTTTATTTTTTGCCACAACATAACATATATACATTGAGAAGTTTATATGATCTAAGCATATGTAATTGTTAATATTCAAATAGTCGTATTTTCACTCTACGAATGATAATTATTATACATAGTATAATTGTTTGTGTACGTTCCCGATGCATTTGCGTTCCGTTTCATCATCATCATGCGAGCGTTAAATCCCGGTTGCATTCGGAGCGTTCACTCCGACGCCCATGGTCCGCTTTCCTACTTTTTCTACTCCCCTTTCCGCGGTCTTCTGCATCCCCTGTTTTGAGACCATTGGTAAGCATGTCATCCTTCACAACGTCAAGCCAACATTTCTTGGGCCTTCCTCTTCGCCGGGACCTGGCGGTGGCGGCATGACTAGCATTTGCGTTCCGTTTATCTGTTGATTACGTGTTCTGACATATAGCAGAGGGCCGCTATATACGGGGTAACAGTGCACCTTTATCTCTGTTGTACGTAGTGGTACAACCCTGCTCCCTGGGGTTGTACCAATCTTGCACACTAGGACGTCATGGTGCAGTAACTGTGTCCAAAATCCCGTGGCGTTCTTACCAAGTGCATCTTCATCAGGGCACAGATAGGTTTTAGTGGGTGGTTCGTCGTCTCTCTCTTCAGGGAGAGGTACCGGTACTATACGATAGTCTCACAAGCACTCGTGGAGGCGGATTTAGTCTCTCCGCAAGAAAAGACATTTCCCCCTGTGTTAACAAAAAAAAGTGTTCTAACATAACACTTTCCATTTTTTTTCATTTACAATTACACTACTAAGAAAAATATACATATTACTTGTGGCACGATCAACGATGTTGGCCCACAACTATAATATAATAAGTCCGTTTGTCTGTCCGTCAGTGCACCGTCAATTAAATAGAGAATTAAGGATTTATTTTTACAGAATTTGGCATCAACTTATACATACATACATACATAACTTCACGCCAGTTCCCTTGCGGGGTAGGCACGAACAACAGACCGCCATTTAGACTTATTCTTACACACCTCACTTGCTTCTTTCACATTCTGTTCTTAAGGCTCCTGAAATCACGTTCTGCTAGTACACGATCAATTTGATCATGGAAGGTGTGTCGTGGCCTTCCACTCTCGCTTCCATACGTGAGCGTAGGTACCAGCACCGCGTTGTGTATGGCAAGCTGGGCCTTCTGGCTGAGGTTCTTAGCGCCTAGAAGTTTACCTAACGCTCCATTCACACTATTCCCCAAATTCACTCTTCTTTCTATATCAGCGATGTACCTTCCATCCCTGCTAAAAGCACATCCAAGATATACAAACGCACTCACTTGCTCCAGCATAACATCATCGACCATTATCCTTGCATTCGTTCTAGTTTCTTCTCTTTCAAACACCATAACCTTTGTTTTCTTCGCATTCAAATGTAAGCCTCTCGCCTGACAGTCATCTTTCATCATTGTGACTAGTGTTTGCAGTTCTGATGGCGATTCGGCTAAAAGCACGGCGTCATCCGCATAAAGCAAGGTGCTTACAACTAGATCACTCATCCGCACCCCAACATCCATCAATCTTATTCTCTGGAGACAATCGTCCACGTATAGGATGAACAGCAAAGCCGACAGCACGCAGCCCTGGCGGACGCCAATATTGACGTCAAACTAGGGCGACAGGCTGCCATCTACCCGCACGCATGCCATACAGTCCTGGTAAGTGGACTGCACAGCACGCATCAATTGGCCATTAATCCCATACCCGGGCAATATGTCCCAGAGGTCCTTCCGTACAACCCTGTCAAATGCTTTCTCTAGATCCACAAAACCGCAGAAAACCTTCCGGCCCATAGCCAGTTGCTTCTCTACGATATTGCGGAGAGAGAAAACTTGATCCATACATCCCCTTCCATTTCTGAAGCTACCTTGTGCATCCCACAGTAATCCATCGGATACCACTTTCATTCTCTTTTCAATAATCTTCGCATACACTTTAGATGCTGTGCTGATCAAACTGATGGCCCTGTAGCTGGCGCACTCCATACGTGACCCTTTGCCTTTATACAAGGGCACGATGACAGCGCGCCTCCAGTCCTTGGGAACTTTTCCCATCCTCCAGTACAAGTTGCATAAGGACAGGAAAGCATCCCGGACGCAGGTTCCACCATATTTGATCATCTCAGCAGACACACTGTCGATTCCTGCTGCCTTTCCATTATTCAGACTTCTTATCGACCATTCGATCTTTTCCAAAGAGATCAACTTATCTGCTGTTTAATATAGATGAGCTACACATCAGTTGACTACTCTTCTCTTTTCTTTTTATATTAAAAAAGAAAAAGATAATTATGCCTACATCTATAAAGTATGCATTGTAAGATTTCCTGCGTTAGTTTTTACACACTTTAGCCGCAAACAATTAAAAGTAAAATCACGCATACTGGTTTTCCGAAACGCATGAAATCTTTGCGGAATATTTTATATACTACAATTGAATTTATTGCTCTATTACAATATACATTAATGCTCACTGGGTGGCGCTCGAGTTGTACGATTTTGCATAAAATTTAATATAAAAAAGAATCTGTGTCTGGTAACATTAATCTTTACCCGTTTAAAACTAGTGTGTTAGTTAATAATATGAAATCATTTTTTTTATTTCAATAAATATTTGCAAATATCCCATAACTTATCAACAACAACACCTACGTACTAAAATAATAATTTACTGTATATTACTTACTTATTTATAATTTAATAATTACTTACTGTCATTTTATTGTATTTTATGAGTCATTAACGCATACCAAATTTTAAAAAAATGATTGTACAAGGACGCCAAATCGCTAAAATGTACAAAGGAACTTGGTCATAATTAATAAGAGAAACAAGAAAATCATATGATGCAGTGCATTCACGAATGGTTCAATGAGAATTTGGCTCAAGGCTGGTACCACGCAGTAGTTAATACAAGTTAATAATGTAACAGTAACTCAATCGTTAAACAGAACGATAAATAAACCTCCACATTATTAACAGATATCAAAGATAGATAACATTTTATTGCTTACGAACGTAAATAATTACAAAATTGTACAGTAATAATACTTTTGAAGCAAAACAATTGATTTTCATCCCGTTAGATTGTTTTTATAGACAAAAGGTAGCTTGTGTTCTCCCCCAGGATACATACGATAAATATGATTGCTAAATTTCATTAAAATTCGTTTAAACGTTTAGTTGTAATTAACAAATAAATTGAGTTACATTCATATTTATATGTTAGTATTGTTACGAATTTGTAGGATATAAATTCGAAAATGCCGTTGGAATTATCATAAAGTTAGAAGTACACACACGTAATTCACAGTTCTTACAAGTATAACCGAATACAACAACACCAGACCGTAGGGCAGAAAATCGTTATCGCATAAATTGCACAAAGTTCGTCATTATAAAATGCTCGCTCCGAAAGTGCACTAGGTAATGCTTCGTTCGCAGTCTGAACACGACTAGCACATTCCCCGACTGACCAACACTAATCCATTTGTAAATTAGACAGGGCCTCCTAGCAAAATGCCGCCCACTGGTTCTTAAACGGTCAGATTAATGGCTTCCAAGAATTTGCATGAAATACCAATAAATAAAAGAAGGATTTATGATGTCTTACGGCGGCGTGAACAAAAAGAATAGCGCAAACAATAGATCACTCAAATTTAAAGGGGTAATAAGACACCTGCGAAGTATAAGTATCAGCTTGCAACAGTACTATAGATTCATAATGAGAATACTGTTCGAAATTAGTTGAATGTAAAAGTACAAAATTTAGAATTTCTATTATATCTCTTACTGTTTGCTCCCGAATCAAATGGAAACTACTTCACGAGTTAGTTTGTAATCTTTCCCCGATTAAAGTCTATAGACATAACTTACAATTTTTATTTTGAAATGTGAAAGAATTCTCGTAGAATATGAGTGTAAAGTTCATGACAACGATGCCGCTAGCACATATAGTGTCAAACAAAACTATACATAAATGTATAAGCGACGCGATGGTAAGCAGTTTTGTATAGTGTGATCCATCAGTATATTTGCCTGTTTCATGAAAATACCTTTAAGGTTTGTATTTTTTTATTATAAAGTTCCATCAAGTTGTCCATAGCTCGTTTAAAAATTTTATGAAAACGGATAGCTGAGGCTCCATGTGATCAAAAGGTGTTCAAAGGTGTTCATTGGCGAATTAATGACTTGTAAGTACGCTGCACAGTGCCAAAGATCTGTAAAGGCCGCTGGAACAGTTGTACGTTTTCTTTTTTATTTTTGGTTTTTATTTATTTTAATTGCGTTTATTTTGTTTTAAATGTTAATTTATTTGTAGTTTAACATAATTGAAATATTTCTAAAGTTCTGTCTAAAGCAAAACGAATTAAATTTGACTTACTGCTCACTACTTACTATAGAAAATAAATACTTATAGTATGTTAAACCGAATAGTCAATTCCTAATTAATAGCTGTGTTACTGTTAGTGAAATTAATCGTCAGACAGCACATTAAATATTTACATTGAATTATTTACTATAGATAATAACATAATAGCTTAACAAAAGGACACGTTAATAGAATAAGTGAATTATAATAATTAAGGCATTCATTATCAAAATGTTCAATTATTTGACGGCAAAAATAAATACGTACATAAAACTGTGATTAAAACTAAGGTCAAATACTTCCGTTCTCATTGTGCGTTTACTAAAATTGCAAGACACGATTTTTCTGGTCTTCACAGCATTAAACGTCAGCATCAAGCGATTCGCGAAGAATTTGACGATAAGGTACACACTCAAATCAATTGAGAAATTTTATCATCTTACAAAATGTTGCAGCTTCAAATTCTCTGCTTCAGCTCATCGAAACACATAAGAATAGATGGGTCTGGTCAAAAGTACAAACCTTTTTTTTTTGTGGGCCAGTGTTATTCATCCACCTTCTAGATAACGGAGTCGCAGCACTATTATGTAATATTGAAGGTGTATTGTTATATACATTTATCTTTTTGATCGTTTCACAAAGGCACGTGATTGATGTACAAATTGTGTTGTTGACATTCAGTGCATAATGCGGGCTATATTATCTGCAGCTGTTGTCAGCAATTGGTGTAAGAGGCTTTATTGACTAATAAAGATGTTTAAATTTTACCCAACTGCCCAAAAAAAAATATTTTAGGGTTGACCTATCTTCCACAATTATGTTGTCGAGATGAAGATACTGACGACAGGATTGGTCCACCGATTCAAAGCTCAGGGGGCTATAGAGCGAGCTATCTTATGTGATTCACATATAGATAGAATCAGAGAAAATTATATTTGAAAGAGAAGCAAGATAAGACAAAAAGATAAGGAAAGTAAGACATAACTTGCAAAATTACTAATTTAAAGTGACGGCGGACTGGTTACGTCAATCACAGGAGCGATGAAGCAAATCAATCCTGGAGTAGCGATTGTGACTCGGTAAACGTAATATGATGAGCTCAATCTCAGTGAACAGGTAACGCAAGGTTTCCAGACTGGGTGCGGAAAACGGAGAACTGCGATATGTGAAGGAAGCTTAGGGCCTGTCTAGCATTGGTTATCGATTGTCGGTAGAGCCAGTGGTCGGTAAACTCATCATTCAAAAGAGCCAAATATGTATACACAATACATAATTGAAGTTTATCCAAAGCATGAAAGTAGAGTAAACGCGGTCGAGATGCGAGCACTGCGCAAAATCTGCGGAGTGACGCTCGCGGACCGCGTTCGTAATACCGAAGTAAGAAAGAGAGTTGGTCTGAAAGAGAGTGTCGGGGTGAAGGTAAGGAAAGGAATGCTCCGGTGGTTCGGGCATGTGGAAAGAATGCATGATGAAAGAATGACTAAACAGATATACAATGCAAAAGTGGATGGATGCAGAAGTCGTGGAAGGCCACGACACACCTTCCATGATCAAATTGATCGTGTACTAGCAGAAGGTGATGTCAGGAGCCTTAAGAACAGACGAGCTTGCATGACAAGAGTTATGAATGTCAAAGAGGCAAGTGAGGTGTGTAAGAATAAGCCTAAATGGCACTCTGTTGTTCGTGCCTGCCCCGCAAGGGAACTGGCGTGAAGTTATGTATGTATCTATGTATGTATGTAAGTTTATCCAAAGAGCCATTTTCTTAGATTTAAGCTTGTCTTTAAATATATTTCGGCGGGCAGCAATTCGACGGAGGTAATGATACATTTCATTGCAAGCGACTATCCGTTGCTTTCTATAAATGTGCCTTTTTTCTGAAGGCTTGCGTTTTTAAAATGTATATTCTTCTCTTACAAGGCAAGATAATGAATAATATTACATTTCTGTACGAAATATTTCGTAAAAGAGCCGCAGCCAAGAAGTCAAAGAGCTGCATGGTGCTAGCGTACCACAGTTTGCCGAACACTGCCTTAGACGATGACGATGCGATATGTACATAAGTAAATACTATTATATACTACTAGATAATATAGAGAGATGAACTTAGAAATCTCCTCCATCCACTTCTGCACCAAGTGTTTAATTATTCATAAATAAAATTATATAATGATATTCCGGAAAATTAGGAACTGCGATTGTTGCATGTTGTCTGCAAAAAAATTGGACAGTTTCGAATGACAGTGTTTCGTACTTTATTATAGGCATTTAATATTGTTTGATATCGTAATTTGGAAGTTAAAAAAACTGTTACAAATCAGTTGCAATAACTTCAAAAGAAATCTCACAACCTCAGTTTGGTCACAGTTTGCACAAGCAACTCGAAATACGTGACTTCAATTAAACAAACCCTTTCGCAATAGTTCGCTAGCGAACGAGTTAAATTTTGACATAAATAAACACAACAGTAAACAGGCCTATTTGAATATGTTAAGAAGTTTCATCTTGTTGTGCAGTATTATGACAAACAAAATAAGACACGCATAAGTTGCTTCTTTATTTATTGATTAGAAAATACTAATTATTATTTATCACTCATTTTCAGCGCCGTGCGCCGATTAACATCATCGGGTTAAATAAGAATTCCCTTTTAGTTAGGAAGAGATGGCTTTAAGAGATAACGCTTAATTGTTTTAATAAGAAGGTATTGTAAACATGCATTTTAGCTATTGTTTATTTTAGTGAGCAATAAAGGATTATCCTTTATCAACCTAATAAATAATATATAGAAGCATATATTGTATGTTCCCAAACTAAGTAAATTGCGCTTTGGCTATGGGCAATATATTTACAAGAGATCAAAAGAAATAACGGAACGTGGTTTACGAAATTTACCCTGCCGGTAATCGAACTAGGCAGTTCAGCTCAACGCTTAGATCCTTAGATGATAATGGCAGTTGTAATTGTCATAAACACTATGTACTACCACTCATCCATCGCCCAGAGACAATAGTGTAAACATTATCTGGTGTTATTTTCAATAGTGAGCCAAGGATTTGGGTTTATAACTTATTAAACGCCATGACCTAGTAGATAGGTCTCCTCTCCTTCCACTACGTTTGAACACAGTCTAAGTCGGACAAACATCACAAGAGCAAATGTTTAGTGACATCCCTGCCGAAACTACACAGATTCTAATCCGTTTCGTCAGCCTTATAGTCACAAAAATGATTTTCCCTGATTCCATCACTCACGATGGGAGCGATTCTCAAATAGGACGGAAGTCAAGGATTCTGGTTCCATACTCCTTCTCTGTCAATAGCTAATAGTATACCAAAGATTACAGAAAGTCAAAATTTAATTACATTTGTAGGTAAAAGTTTATATGAAGATGAGACTCCCTTACTAATATATTGTTACATGCCGATAGAAGTGAATGCACACCTGCCTGCCATAAAGCACAGTCTATTACCTTCCCGCATTTGGACTTCTTTTGTTTACTTAGAAAAACTTAGTTTATGGCCGTTCGCAGGAATAATTAAGCAGGTGTGCGAATTACGTTTTCTGGGAAATTGCGTCGACGCTTGGCAGGTAGACATATTGTATTTGTATAGATGAGTATAAACAATGCCCGAAAGGAGGGGTGAGGCAGTCAAGCGACGATTACGATTCGAGCAAGACGTGTGTACATTCAATGAGCTATGTAGTGACGGACTTTGCGCGTGTTATTAAACCGTGCATCACGTTTGTACTGGTTGCGTCCAGTTATATTTGTACCTGTGTTATACGTGTTTGTATAGTTCTAATAAACTTTATAGTAATTCCAACGGCATTTTAATTCGAGCCCCGCCCTCGTAACAATATATTATTCCGTGTAGTATGTATCTATTGATCAGATAAAAGTACTACGTTCCAAACGTATCAAATATTTACAATTCACGAGCGCAAATTGATTTCTCTGTGAGACTGATCCGGTACACAGCTTTGCTTTGAATCAAAGGGATTTTAATGAACGTAGTTTTGTATTTACCTACTCCAATTAAATAGAATAAACAAAATTGTAGATAGTTTAATGTGGTTGGTATGATATGGTACATTTTGAAAAGCAATGATTATTAAAATAAAATATTCTATGCATCTACTTGTAGGAATTTGATCGAATCAGAGCTCCAGAAGCTAGCCAGATTTAACGCTAAGATAATGTTAATTCATATATAAGAAACTCTCCAAATCCGCGGCAGTCTTCTTGTTCATAACATATATAGCAGATAAACTGCAAGAGTCTCTTACGCTGGTATGATGATGAAATTTCCATCCATGCCGCCACCACCAGATCGCGATAGAATGGTTAGGCCCAAGAATCTCTAATATTTTTCATATCTCTTGTTGCCTTGAAATGGTCAGCTATAACATATAAAATTGACATCATACAAACAGGCACTGGAGCGAGACCATAAGAATTCGCTTTTACCTTTAATTTTTTTTTATTACAGGAGTTCAGTAGACAGGCAGACGGCCCACTTGATGAAAAGCGGTTACCATCCAGCCTATGGACGTTTGCTACACCAAAGATGCTACAAATGCGCTGCTGCTCTCTTAAGGGTGACTGGAACTAGGTCACTAATGCCGGAACACAACTCAAGGTTGTTATGGCGACATACTTTAGACCAGGGATGGTAGCCATCCAGTCGGACAAATGCCCTACCACCAGGCTATGGGTTGTTTTGTCGCCTCTTACGACAGGCCGCCCGGCCGCAGGAAATTGTATTCTTTCTCCGTCCCTTCACGGATAAAAATTAGTGTAATCCAATAATTGAATGTAGACAAATTGTAGAGATACTTTAATGACGCCAGATTATGAAACCTTATAAGTTTTTGATCACTTCTTTCATTACGAAATTACATTTAAGTACTCTTTTTTGTCCCTCTTGATAGTTCGCTATCAGATGTATCAAACTACAATAGTATTTGCCTTGACATTACCGTACTCGGACCACTTAACTGTGATCTGCCAAAGTGATAGCAAAATTTAATCAGGTTGTTATGGACATGCAAGTTTAGACGACCTCTAGCATTAGTAAACATTTTCGTTTTTAATGTTTTTTTCATCGAGATGGGAACGCTTTATACATACCAAACTGCCCACGGACAAATTGACGTAGTGTAAGACTGGCGACGACTCAGTAGCCATAAAACTATCACGATACTTCTTCAAAAACCCAACCCAGGCAAAACGTGATTAATATCTTGAAAAGAGAATATGACTCGTAATTAGTGAAAAATGAATAAATCTAAATAAAGCCGAACTTCCTGAAGCTGCACTGAATAAAACTTTTCATACGAATATTGTAGAAGATCCCTCAATCCAAGATTCCGACTCGTAACACAGGCAACTTGTTTTTCTTACTTGGATCACGGCAGACAAACTTAACGCTCACCTGATTAAAGTGGTATATAATATATGTTTCTATAATCTTTTCTACAAATATCGTCTTTCTTTATAAAAGTTTTATTGAATCAATTTTATTACTTCCGCTATGTCTATCAAATAAAAATTGGCCTAATGAATTTGTTTCTCGGTAAGCTCTTCTTGGTCGATTTGTAGTATCTTCTAAAGCAACAGCATTAATACCAAAACGATCCCTCATAATTTGAAAGAAATCTCTCCTTTCCCCTTTAACTGTAGTTTCCCATGTTTTAGGTCTATCACAATCGTCTGGATATACTGAACAGGTAACATTTGGACTGCTAGTGGTATCTGAAATTTTAGTTTTGTTTGATTCCAATGTTGCTGACACTGTATTTACAGTACTATGTGGTATTGTATTTTCATTAATTGTTATGTTATTTGCTTCAGTTGTAGAATTATTTAATATTGTTAAAATTGAAGACACTACTGATGTTACTACTAGAGTTGTGTTTTTAGTCGTTGTTATATATTTATTTTGTATAGTATTGAGGCTGTCAACGGTAGTATCCACTATAGTAGAATTGTTTATGGTAATTTCAAACGATTCTGTTGTTGGAAAATTGGTACTAATACTTTGATTTGTCATGCTCTTTTCAGTCGTGGATGCCAATAATAAAGTGGTACTTTCAGCAGTAGTGTATTGCGTATCGATTGCGGTTATCGATACTTCTGTTGTAGTAGTATCTGGTGTTATATTCGAAGAAGACATTGTGGTACTAGCTATCATGGCCGTCGTTTGTGAACTAACTGAAATAAACGCTGTAGTTGTTTCATTCGCTGCGATCATAGTTTCAATACTTGTAATAGTATTTATCATAGTAGGACTTGAAGGTGTCATCGTTGTTGTGTGACTTGTACAATTATAATGACATTCACTTAAATCGATTCTTGAGTACCCTGAAAAATTAACACTCTTAATTGTAGTTTTGTTATATAAATTAGATTATTACTATTTTAAAATCCAATTTAAAACTATTATTATATAGATATAATTAAAACATGTTATTGATATAGTTTCATCTTCGCAGATGTTAAATAAAATTAACGCTGTGTTAAGTAAAATTTTAACTGATTGTTAATTTTACTTTTTACTTTCCACCACCGTTCAGTGGCTATACTATGTTATTGAGGCCTGATAACTGAGTCATTATCTGATTAAAGTGGTAGAAGAGAGAAACTAAAAATGAAACGTCAAATTCAAATACCTCTAATTATTTTACCAGGTATTAGGACTTTAATATAATTGATGCTACTAAATGTAAGTATATAAATTATGTTTTTACCTTTATTGTAGTCGCAGTTATATTCGTACATGTCGCACAAGTCTAAAAATAATCGTTTATTTGAGTCTGTTGTTTCAATACCACACTCTTCGTGCCAAGTATGGTTGCAGAATTTAGCTTGTAGACATGAATCAGGAGGCTGAAATTATTAATGGTATTCAATTTTTAGTGATTGTTATTCCCGGAAAATTCGCCATCAAGTTTAAGAACAACCTCGCGGAAACTTTCTCTTCCATAAAAAATAAATTATATGCGTCTCCAGTGTCTTGATTCTAGATCTACTCCAAATTTCGCTTTCGGGTTCAAAATTTTAATAATGCAAAGATAATAAATAGACAGACAAATCCAATGAAATAATGCAACTATAATCTCATTTTTACATTTTTTTCTAAAAGCATAAATATATGAACTTATGGAATAATAATAATTATACTTACTGGAATATAGTGTTGAAGTGATAAGGCAAAACGAACAACGAGTACTGTATAACAAAACAAATATTTTGAACTTAATTTTAATCAAATAAAATCAAAATATACTTTAATCACAAAACAATTATAAAATTACATATAATCGATCTAGGCTCAGTATTCTACTTATAGTCTTGAAGAACAATGGGTAGAATACAATACAAATAAGTTAAGTTTTCTATTATTGTATTCGATTATATGTAATTTTAATTAATTCAAATACATTTTAATTAAATAGGTACTTACTGATTATTTTACCAATTACCATCTTAAAAACAGTGTTATCATTTTATTAATGGATAATTTTACAACTACACTTTACACAACAGTTTCTAATTAATTTTAGCAATTTACTTGAAATTTCATTACTTTCACTTCATAAAAATAATTTTCCTTAAAAATTGTATTTCAACAATCGATAAATATCATGCAATATTAAACAAGAAAAATACATAAACATAAATTAATAATTAATTATCAGGATTAATATAATTAATTATAGAAACTTTTTCATCTTTGTATTGTCTATGACAAAAATTAAACATAAATAAAACTAGATTTAACGCATATTGAATTATTTATCTTATAGCTATTGGTTAGGTTATATTATATGAAAAAAGCCTGTATTTATAATTTTGGTTGTAGATATGGAGGGTAGAGGTAAGGAGTACGTACCATCTCTGTGTTCAAAAAGTATCCGACAAAACGCGGATAATAAGGATGCCGCTGCGGTAGCATAGTATAAATTTTAAAGGAAGTGCCAAAAATAATTAGAGTGAGATAGAAAAATAAACAAGGAACGAAAGATTTACGCTTTTTTATTATTAAAAATTCACAATAATAAATCACTCTACACGTTTTCTCACAGCATTATATATACTGAATTATTTTAGAGTACGTAAATAGTTGAAGTATTCCATATTGGCATTTTATTAATTTTATGGTACTTCAAAAATGATTAATTCATATTGTAGTTTTTCATACGCCAACGCTATTGTGGTAGGTATTTGAACATCTATTTTCAGCATACTGCTGGACTCTTTTTCAATTTCCCCTCCACATAAGATTGTACTTCTTATATCTACCCTCCATAATTGTAGGTAACAGATATTATTTTCTTAATATATCTCAGTTACGGTTATAATATAACGGCTTCTTAAAATGTAAAAACTTATATAAACAACTTGGATGTGCCCGCGACTTCATCCACGCTTGATTTGAAATTCCCGCAAGATTCCCGGGATACAGAATTTAAAAAAAAAAAATGTAAGCTATCGTTTTAGAGAAAACTGCGGAATAAGCTAATTTATATGCATTAGAATAACTTCAAACCGCTCCCGGGAAAATTCATTCATTCATTTTATTTTGCTATCGATCAGTAAAAAAATCACATTTGAATTCGATATTTTTTTAAATCTGGCAATTTTGAATCATTCCCAAAAAAAAATCCGCAGAATTCCCAGGATAAAAAGTAACGTAAAGTTTAAGTCTAAGAATTAACTGTTGATCAGCGAAAACCACATCGAAATCGGCCTAATTTTTACGTGAAACCCGAACAAACAGACAAGAAATCTAAAAACCTGGATCGTGTTCTCCATCGTTTATATAGTCTATTCCAGTTGTTTTTTT
Organism: Dendrolimus kikuchii; assembly: GCA_019925095.2. Lineage (NCBI taxonomy): Eukaryota > Metazoa > Arthropoda > Insecta > Lepidoptera > Lasiocampidae > Dendrolimus > Dendrolimus kikuchii. Next base: position 12,161,957 of record CM034408.1, read on the forward strand.
TAATAGCTTCAATGTACAGACACGGCATGTTTAGAATTTTATAATATTAAAAATAAGCAATCAAAGCTGCACAAAATCTTCGACTATTTTTGCAAGTAGTCTGAACTATCAACCTCTTTTACAGTCTTTGGCTTGACCTTTGTATATCCCTTAACAATTTTTACTAGCACTTTCCCATTTTTAACCATTGGTATTCTATTTAAAACTACCAATTTTCTCGTTGTATGTTTGGTAGTACTTCTAGCGGTGAGCATTTTTCTTTGGATTTTCGGTGTTGGTGTGTGCCTCCGCTTCCCTCTTAGCATGTACATCGGTAAAGATGGTGTTGTAGGAGCGTATACAACCTTCCTATTTTCTTGCATATACATATAATTTCCCATTCTGTAATACCTCTTCGTTCCCAGGGTGGGACATTGTGAATATTGGAAGCAGTCTGAATAATTCGTTATTTTATATTCTGGAATAATCCCTTCTTGTTAATTACAAATTCTACATAATATATGTACAATTGAGAAAATAACATATTTTTTGAAATTGTAGCGAGTAGAATACATATTATAAAGGTACATAGACTACATAGATAGATAGTTAACACTTTATTGCTCACCAAATATCCAATTTCAAGAATGCACAATTACAATATTGTCATGGTAGAAACAATAGGCGACCTTATCGCTTAAAGCAATCTCTTCCAGGCAACCTAACTTATTACTATTACAAACTCCAAACCTAGAGTCAAATAATTTCGACCTTGGTAGAATGAAAATCATGCATTCTTTTTTTTATAGTAAAATAGGTTCGCGTTTGGCCATAATCCTACCCGATGTGGAGCGAAGATATGGTCTAAGATGGTGCACGCTTATCTAGAAGGTACCTATTCATACGGGACTTGAAGACACCCAGGTTGTAAGTATCGAGAAAGACAGACTCCGGTAATGAGTTCCACTCGTCGTCGTATTGTATAATATCAATATTTTTTTGTTGTAATGTCATTGGAATAATTCATAATTAAAGCCTGTTAAAATAAACATAGATATACAGAGGGGAAAATAATAAAAAGAAAGGTGGCTAATGGTCTATAATAATCAATAGGGGTTGAAAATACAATAAGGAAGGTAAATATGATAGAAAACAATATAATGTTACGAATTTGGATTTGTAGGATGTAAATTCGAAAATGCCGAATACAACAAAACCAAATCGTAGGGTAGAAAATCGTTATCTCATAAATCGCGCAAAGTTCGTCGTTATAAGATACTCGCTCCGAAAGTACACTAGGTAACGCCTCGTTCGCAGTCAGAACACGACTAGCGCATTTTGCCGACTGACCAACCATTTGTAAATTAGACATGGCGTCCTAGCAACATTCCGCCCACTGGTTCTTGAAATCGTTAAGTGGTCAGCTTAGTGGTTTCCAAGAATTCGCATGAAAAACCAACCTAAGAAAGAAGGTTTTATGACGTCTTACGGTGGCGTTAACAAAGAGATTAGCGCGAACAATAGATCACTCAAATTGAAAGGGGTAGTAAGACACCTGCAAGGGATTAGTATCGGCTTGCAATAATAATATACACACTTCTGTTATGATCGCAGTTATACTCGAACATGTCACAATCATCAATAAACAGCCTTTTGTCGCCATCATTCCCGCATTCAGGTATCCACGTGTGGTTGCAGATGTCAGCCAATACACACCAACCAAGTGGCTAAAAATTTGAAAATATAATTTCGCCACCTATTGACTTGAATAAAAATCATTAAGGCGCATGGATTGTTCCAAACGCCAGGCTGCGCACAGTTTCTCTCTCAGACGGCTGAAGCAACGTACACACTCTGTGAGTGGCGTTAGACGTCTGAAAGAAACCATTATTTGCAATTTCATAATAAGCATTCGTCTGTCGCATATAGCGTCATGCCAACCGCAACATATGGCATTTGATCCTAACCACCACCTAAGCAAAATCGATTTGATTAGCAAGATCTAACTGACACGATTACGTAAATTGAATAAAAAATTTAAACCCATTACACGTATGTATGGCGGCCAGCAATTTTCATTTTTCTGCATTTCAGTGCAGCATTGTGTAACAGCATATAGGTTTATACTACATATATTACTTATACATTCTACTAAATTGCATTCATGTAAACTAGGTGGTTTCCGTGAAAAATTGCTGTGTCTTACAAAGAAAGACGGATTGATATCATGACTTTATTATATAAATACATCTTTTTTAACAAAATGGCCACAGAAAACTAAAAAATCTAATTATTTAATTTTTTTCAACATATTTCTTTCTTCTTCCTTTTAAAATATAACTGAAGCTTCTTTGAACGATCAAAATATTTTAATACCTCTACTTTATAACAAACATTTTTTTCTTCTTTCGACTAAACGAAAAACCTAAAGGTCTGTTGATTTATTTATAATAGCATAAATTAATTACATCCTTCGCTCTGTCTGTTCGCATTTGGTTATCGAGACGTTTTTTATGGCTATTTCCTTTTGTTTTTATAAAGGTAATTCTCATAATGAAAAATACCTTCTATAACATTGGATTGGAGATTGGACTGAATAAAAATAAAGTTTTATTCTAATACTACTTAAGTGTACATATTTATGCTATAATTCTAGTCACAAAGACACCCAGACCAGAATAAACATACATACATACATAACTTCACGCCAGTTCCCTTGCGGGGTAGGCACGAACAACAGAGCGCCATTTAGGCTTATTCTTACACACCTCACTTGCTTCTTTGACATTCATAACTCTTGTCATGCACGCTTGTCTGTTCTTAAGGCTCCTGACATCACTTTCTGCTAGTACACGATCAATACAGAATAAACAATGGAAGGAATAATGGAATGGAAGTTCATTTAAGAGTTATTTCGTATAAAAATACCAGGCGGGAATCAAAGTCAAGACTTACATTCCAATGAACTAAGCGGGTCAATTATAAAGTTATTAAATCATAGAATGTAACCATGTTTCAAAGTAAATAAAACGTTTTATGAATAATCTGTTTGAGAATTATTATTCTGCACTGGTTGTAGGCCAATTTTACGATCGAAGTATCACTTACCCATACAAAATGTTGTAACGTTGGCAACGGTATGAATATTACATGTAAAATCGCTGAAATGTATGAAATATGTCGTCAATGGCTCGAATGAGTACATATGTTGGGAGAATTAATTTTTTGGTTTTTATAATTCCGTGGCCATGTTGGCAAAAAAAAACCGTAACTAAATAGTTACTTCTGTCTATTTGTTCTTGAATACCTAATTATATCAAGAATTATTAACGTTACATATATGAATTTCCTCACACATAAGTCTTATCTGTCGAAAAGTATGTTTTTTTTATTTTGCATGAGTCCAGCAGACAGGGAGACGACCCACCTGATGGAAAGCGGCCACCATCGCTTACGGACATTTGTGACACCAAAGGTGCTACCAATTTGCTGCTGGTCTCTAAAGGTAGACTGGAACCTGGTTACCAATGCTGGAACACAACTTAAAGTTGTTATGTCGGCCTACTCTAGATCAGAGATGGTAGCCATCCAGGCGGGCAAAGCCCCTACCATCTGGCTATGGGTTGTTTTTTCGCCTGGTACGACAGGCCGCAGGAAATTGTATTCTTTCTCCGCTCCTGCACGGATACATCCGAATTTTGATGTATTTATATTTCATTGTATTAAAAGGAAAAGTTGAAATTGAACTTACCTGTTAAGTAATTATACCGATACATAATATGCCCATTTTGAATAAAAAAATAATATATAAAACATAACAATAGACAACAAATATTTTCTTTCAATACATGTTCACGTTCAACTGCGTTAAAAACAAAACCATAAAACCTTATTGAATTTGTTTGCTAATACTCAATTTATTTTGTATGTATTTTTGTGTAACGCTGTTTGTTTTGTGCACACCAACGTATAAACCTTTGTTATATGAAATAATAATATGGAAACATTTGTGTCCGTTCTCATAAATCTTAAAACAAACATTTATTTTCCCGCAAGGGTTTGGCTGCCTGTGTTTCCCTCACGTAATCTACATCTTTTTATTCCCTTAACTGAACTGCTTGGTACTTACGTACCCAGTTTTAATCCTAGTTTATTTTCAGAGCAAGCATTCACACAGGTTACATAGCATACAAAATTTCTAGACGCTATTTGCCCGCAAAGAGACTATCCCATTTTCCAGGATAAAAGTATCCTATATCAATTCTATACTTTATTGGGGGGAGGGGGGGAATGTACATTATATATTTATAAAAGGCTTTTACATGACGAGATAATCCTATACATGTAGAAACACCCACATCGAAATGAAACAAAGTACTCAACAATTTAAGATACAAATACTGTTTTAACCCTTGATAAAAAACTAAACCTAATTATAAATTAAACTATACTATAAATAAAACTACTTATACTTACAAAATAACATAAATGTATAAGTAAAAAATTCACTCCAAATCAATGTCGGCAGGAAGCGTGCCCAAAATGCTAGCCGTATTTCCACATTAGTTTTTATAGTTAAAGCACAGCAGACAGGCTGACGGCCCACCTGTGATGAAAAGTGATTACTGTCGCCTATATGTGCTGCCGGCCTTGACGGGGAAACTGGAACCTGGCCACTGACGCCGCAACAAAACTCAAAGTTGTTATAGCGGCATACTCTAGACCAGGGATGTTAGCCATCCAGTCGAGCAAATGCCTTACCACCCGACTCTGGGTTGTTCTGTCGCCACTTACGACAAGCCGCCCGGCCGCAGGAATTAGTATTATTTTTCCGTTCCTGCATGGAGAATGGACGGTAATGCTGGTGCGTTGGCCTAAGTGCAAGCCACGCGAGACCTCAAGAGAAGCATTGAGAGGTCTCGATTTCAGACCGACCCTTAATTGAAATCTATTAAATTGTGTAAAAGATTCTTCGAGAAAAACTTTCAGGCAGAATGAGAGACAAAAATTCTATAAATAGCACTTTACATTTTGATATTTATTTTGGAAGCACAGATAAATATGTCAATTTTATTAGTATGATATATGATATAATATTATATCATATATTATAAGTTTTTTTTAAAGCTAGGTTTATTTATAGGATTGTCTTACTATTTATTACTTAGTTTATTTTTGTATTTAATCTTATTTTAAATTAGTTCAGCTTTTTTCCGTATCTGTTCAATTGTTATTGTTCCTTATAGACAAGATTGTTTAATTTTGACATCTTTACACTAGAGTCAAAACGTAAACTTGAAAATGGTTTCAGATTATGTAATGCATTATTTTGTGTGAATACCTATCTATTTGATATTATACTGTTTAAAGATATTTTGGAGTTCAGTAGAAATGACAAAAATGTCAGTGACATGTAAAGGCAAACGAAGATATGCTAGGCGGACGAACATGATGAATCTACAAGGATTCTCTTTTAACCAAAATGACTACGGAACCCTTGAAAACATAAAATCCAATTACTTTACTATGTATCAATAAATAAAGATAAATGTCAAGTAAACCACATAATTCAAAAGTCGGAAGTTATAAACTGGGGCGGAAGAATGTATATTGCACCGGTCATGCGCCTGCGCACTCAATGCCAGTTCCGAGGCGAACTAGTCTAACTCGCTGTCATTAGTTATTGTACTCACAGTTGTTTATGATGATGCAATCCCTATTTACTTGGAGCAACAGGTGTTAAAGGGCATATTGTACTTTTATAATATGATTAGATTTATTCTTCTTGCGAAGTACAATTAACGAACTTTAAACTGATATACGTAACAAATATATCTATCAGTGCAGGAACGAGCAAAATACAATTTCCTGTGGACAGCGACCTGTCGTAAGAGGCGACATAACAACTGTAAGCGTCATCGAAACTTCGCACAATAAATCAATAAACACATATCGTAACCACAGAAACAATAGAAAGAATAATATATCAACACATTTGGATATATAACCAAGATGACATAAAGAATGGGCCTAACCTAGCCCGGAGACCTCCAACCTCCCCCTTACAGTCACCTCAAGTTTTGCAAGTTTAACAACTCACTATTTTAAAGTCTTTATATTATCTTAATATTTTTTATTGCAGGAGATCAGCAGACAGGCAGACGGCCCACTTGATGGAAAGCGGTTACCATCGCCTATGGACATTGGAACACCAAAGTTGCTACAAATGCGCTGCTGCTCTCTTAAGGGAGACTGGAACCTGGTCACTAATGCCGGAACACAACTCAAGGTTGTTATGGCGACATACTTTAGACCAGGGATGGTAGCCATCCAGTCGGGCAAATGCCCTACCACCTGGCTGTGGGTTGTTAAGTCACCTCTTACGACAGGCCGCCCGGCCGCAGGAAATTGTATTATTTCTCCGTTCCTGCACGGATAAAAACTAAAATTAAATTAAACATACCTACTTATCAAATCACACATAAAAATTTTAAAATAACTTAAGACGCTTACTCAGTTTACTGAAGATCGTAGCGCCTGAAGAATAGTAAAACTTTGTTTGCCTGGCTTCACACAGCGCTTAAATAGTATATACAAACATACATATATAACTTCACGCCAGTTCCCTTGCGGGGTAGGCACGAACAACAGAGCGTCATTTAGGCTTATTCTTACACACCTCACTTGCTTCTTTGACATTCATAACTCTTGTCATGCACACTCGTCTGTTCTTAAGGCTCCTGACATCACTCTCCGCTAGTACACGATCAATTTGATCATGGAAGGTGTGTCGTGGCCTTCCACGACTTCTGCATCCATCCACTTTTGCATTGTATATCTGTTTAGTCATTCTTTCATCATGCATTCTTTCCACATGTCCGAACCACCGGAGCATTCCTTTCCTTACCTTTACCCCGACACTCTCTTTCAGACCAACTCTCTTTCTTACTTCGATATTACGAACGCGGTCCGCGAGCGTCACTCCGCGGATTTTGCGCAGTGCTCGCATCTCGACCGCGTTTACTCTACTTTCATGCTCTCTCTTCCATACCCAACTCTCGCTTAAGCTTCCATACGTGAGCGTAGGTACCAGCACCGCGTTGTGTACGGCGAGCTGAGCCTTCTGGCTGAGGTTCTTAGCGCCTAGAAGTTTACCAAACTCTCCATTCAAACTACTCCCTAAATTCACTCTTCTTTCTATATCAGCGGTGTACCTTCCATCCCTGCTAAAAGCACATCCAAGATATGCAAACTCATTCACTTGCTCCAGCATAAGATCATTAAATAGTATATATTACTTGAAACTACCGTCAATTAAATATTCGCAATCTAAAATATCCAGCAACTTATTAATACCTGTTACAAATGCCACCAAAACATGTAGCAAATACGACGGTATTGTATTTACAAACTAATCCTTTATTCACTGTAACAGATCAATAAACATCGGCCTTAAATAGCTATTGTTTCGTGACAACTAACAAAATCTATTAAATTATGGCATTTATACGAGCAATTACTACAACTGTAGCTTCATAACTTCTGTTATAAACATATATTAGCTGTCATAATTGTAGGTTTCCAACACAACCTACAGCCAGGTGGTAGGGTATTTACCCAACTGGTTGGCTATTAGCCCTCGTCTAGAATATACCGACATAACAACCTTGAGATGTGTTCCGATATTAGAGGCCAGGTTCCAGTCTCCCTTTAGAGAGCGGCAGCACATTGCTGTAACAAATATAGGCGATGGTAACCGCTTTCCATCAGTTAGGCCGTCTGCCTGTCTGCTGAACTGACGCAATAAAAATTGTCATATTTTTATGATATTTGATAAGCATTATATAATTTATTGCATGAAAAGCGAAGCGAAGGAACCCGTAGTAGCGTAGTGATACACTCATTCGCGTCCTAAATCCATGTCTCAAATTTAATTTAAACTCAAGTTGTTTAAATCTAATAATGTGCATATTTAAGATTACTACGTACTGGCGGTAAAGGAAAGGAAAATACCATAAAGAAACATGCGGATCAAGATAAAAGATGTATCAAACCCGACATGCCACTTTGGACAAGCGTGGTTATAATAATAATAATAATTCATTTATTTCAGAAATTGAGTATTTCCATATCATACAGTTTCATATTATAAATTATTCCATTGTTATAAAATTTTAATTTCCAAAATTAGTTCACGGCACAACAATTAATATAACACATACTAGGGCATTACACCCGCGTCACTATAATTATTATAAATGTTTCTATTCCACGGCGTCAAAGGGACATGTATACCAGATGATTTCAAGTATGGACACTGCCACCGGGCCGCGAGGCGACAGAAAACAAACAAATTAACTCATACATTTAACTGGACATGCAGTTGCACCCATTTACGTAGCAGTGGCGAGTCCCATCGATCTACAAAAAGAATGAGCATGCTGTTGGTGCTGCTGCGAACGCGGGCCAGTAGGGATGCGCATCTCTTTCTAATGATGGCCGCAAAGCCATCGATTCGCGCTTCTGTAAACATCCCTGACGCACTGCACCGCCATGGCAGCCCCAACAATACCCTCAGTCCATTATTATACTGGACACGTAGGTCGCTGTATGCCCGCTGCGTATAACTGACCCACAGGCTGCATGTTACATCGGACAGCCAGCGACCTACGTTTCCGGTCTATATCACAATCATCCTTTAAGTCTTCGGTTACCCAGTGTACCAGATACTTAAACGCGGAAACCCTTGATATCGGTTTGCCACAGAGGTATACTTCAGGAATGATATCGTAAGATTTAGCGCCTGATTTAAATATCATAACCTCGCTCTTCTTAACATCATATCTAAGGCCATGGTTCACCGCGTACGACTCACATATTGACAAGAGCCGCCTCAGACCGCCGATAGATGGGTTCAGCAGAACCATGTCATCAGCATAACTAATGTTGTTCATACACACCCCATCTATATGACATCCGACATGTGCTCTGCTGAGTTCATCTATCAGATGATTCATGTAAAAGTTGAAAAGGCGAGGAGAGCTTAACCCCCCTACCTCACCCCGCATTCCAGCCTATACATGTCCGAGTACGACTCTGCCCATCTTACAATATTTTTCTGATTATATATTGTATAATCTCAGTTCTCCAAAAAAAATGGGAAGCCCTAGTTCAGCAGTGGAATGATTATGGGCTGTTATTATGCAGGTAATTATATTGAAATCAATTTTCTAGAATAACTTTAACCTAGAAAAGTATACGCAGACTTTTGGTTTTAGGAGTTTAAATCTTTAATATAAAAAACTTGTCAAAAATGCATTAAGTGTAAGACAAATATAAAAAATAAAATATTTGAAGAAAAGGTTTTATGGTAAATTGTTTTTAATTTTAATCTTTCTTTATTCTTTTCCCCAAAAACTCTTTACTATGAGGCACATTTGAATATTGTTTTCGTAAGTGTATAGCCAATTTTCTAAAAATTGTGTTAATGTAATACGGTTAATGTTCATCATATTATATTCAAATTAAATAAGATAACCCGTGATCGCTTATAGCTTGTACCATACAATATCAACAACGGCATTACAAAATAATTTCATAAAATTAAGTAAGAAAAATTTAATTACAAGTCTTGTATTATGTAGGCAGCTGTAATACGTATTTATGTGGGTGTAATATTATGGTTATTAGAACATTTCTTTTTCATAACAATTTTTCGGTTTTCAGTTCAAACAAGAATTTATTTAATTATCCTTTTAACCCACGCTGTCTAGACTTTCTAAGCATTATCTATATAGAATATTGTTTATTAAAGTACATGGGTTCGTTAGGATTCCCCGATAATTTGGATATAGACAGAACCTTTATACATTAGTTATATATTATTATTATAGTTATTAGTTAGTTATTAGGTATATCGTCTGTCTGTGTATGAATGTCACCTCTTCGGTTTAAGAATATTGGGTTTGCATGTGTAAAATTAGGCAGAAGATTATTTGCTGTATATCTCTACACTATAGTGTATTGAAATTACGAATAAAAATAATATCAGGGTTGACCATCAAACACGTAAAACTGACAGATGAAATTTGAATGTGTGTCATTAGATCTTTAGATTTAGATCTTAGATTTCTATCCGTGCAGGAACGGAGAAAGAATACAATTTCTTGCGGCCGGGTGGCCTGTCGTAAGAGGCGACTTAACAACCCACAGCCCGGTGGTAGGGCATTTGCCCGACTGGATGGCTACCACCTCTGGTCTAAAGTATGTTGCCATAACAACCTTGTGTTGTGTTCCGGCATTAGTAACCAGGTTCCAATTTCCCTTAAGAGAGCAGCAGCGCATTTGTAGCAACTTTGGTGTTGCAAATGTCCATAGGCGATGGTAACCGCTTTCCATCAAGTGGGCCGTCTGCCTGTCTGCTGATCTCCTGCAATAAAAAAAAAATAATTTTCACAAAAAAAAATTAAAACAGTTGTCTCATACAACTATAACAAAAACAATTGATAAATTATTGGAAAATTTGGTAAAAAAAGAGCGCTAGAATTATGACATGGTAAATGAAACATGCAAATAGATACATTTCGATTACCGAAGAACATAAGATGCTTTTTAAGCCGAAAAATTAAATAATTTTTGTGGTATATAGTTCCAAATCATACGCGAGTGTAACATCATATTTTTTATAGAAAATTTTATTTATATTGTTGTGTACGATGTAAATTCGAAAATGCCGTCGGAATTATCATAAAGTTTATTAGAAGTACGAGTACATGCACGTAATTCACAGTTCTAACTAACAAGTATAACCGAATACAACAAAACCAAACCGTAGGGCAGAAAATCATTATCACATAAATCGCGGAAAGTTGGTCGTTATAAGATACTCGCTCCCAAAGTAAACTAGGTAACGCCTCGTTCGCAGTCAGAACATGACTGGCGCATTTCCCGACTAACCGACCCTCATCCTTTTGTGAATTAGACATGGCCTCCTAGCAACATGCCAACGGTTCTTAAAATCGTTAAATGGTCAGCTTAATGGCTTCTAAGAATTCGCATAAAATACCAACAGACGAAAGAAGGTTTTATGACATCTTACGGCGGCATGAACAAATAGATAAGCGCGAACAATAGAGCACTCAAATTCAAAGGGTAATAACACCTGCAAAGGATTAGTATCGGCTTGCATCAATATATATTTATTTATTTATTATTAAAAGTATCCTACAGTATTTCCATAGATTCCTACAGTATTTCTCATGATCCCAAAAACAGAACAAATATAAATACACCAAAATTATTTACCCTATCTCTCACAATACTGTGACACTTCTGACGGGAAAACTTTGCACAAATAAATTATGAAATCTAAATATAAATATTACCTTCCTTGTCAAGCTTATTAATAACTTTACTAACAACTAATGACTTAAATATTTGTATAGGAGAATTAAAAATGTCCATGTCACTAAAATATTTGTTGTAGGTATTTGTACAACGAAGTAGATAGGTATTCATTTTGTCCGTAGTTTTCAGAGAGTACATTTTAAACGGGACTTTTCTTTTAAATTACAATTCTGAATATTAGTCCCAATCACTGATATATCAAGTACAATACTATAATATATATACACATAATACTTTAGAGGTGGTGGGTCAAGTATCCTCAACTTTGGCAGTACTCGCAATTACTTCAATTCCCTTTGAAATAAAGCCGTTAAAGAGAATTTGTTTATCAAAATTTCAGCAAGGATCTACATAATACACACTCGACAAAGGATGTTAATTTTAATTAATGCCCACGTCAACGATACAATAACAACATGTATAAGGAGAACAAGAGTATAAATGTTAATTATATAGATGGGACATGATCCATTAAAATTTTAATTAGGTATCCCAAATGTTATCTTGTTCAGGACGTAGGTAACATGAGTCTATGTCATATTTTTAGCAGATTAATTCCAATTAGGGACAAGTGGAGTCGGTTGCCGTTGCTAACATGTCTCACTCATTACGTAACACCCACGTACCTACCGACAGGGATTGATTTTTGTTAGCTTCCAACTTGAAAAGCGCGCATGCGTCAATAACTTGACACACAGGACACACACCCTCATAGAAGGCACACACTAGTGTAGCTTAAATTGTGTCAGACATTGTATTTCCTACCCTATAATATTACAGTTAGAGCTGAGTTTCACATTGTAGGTTCCGTTGGTATTTTTAGAATATACACGCCTATTAGGACAACTACAGAAGCGCCCTCTCCCATACAAATCGGAAAAGCAACCCGTGAACGTTTATCATTTCTATCTACAAATTCTGAAAATTCCCATTAAACCGCACGTTTTCGTCATTACAAGACGCTTCTGTCAGTAACGTATTGAGCGTGTGTTCATACAGGATTAAATACAGTGTTTTGATGAAAGGCTTTTCTAAGGTGTGACTAAAAATAGATTTTCGCCCGACATACTTGTAGGAAAATATAGTGATAGCTTTTCATTCATAAATAACATTCATTTAGTGTTGGACAGTGAAGTACAATAGTTCATCTACGGGTCATTCTGCATATATTTGAATGAACATTATTCCAAGTAAAGAAACGTTCAGTTCTAAAAATCGATAGCAGCCAGCGCGTTTCCATTTTTCGTCGTCGTCAAAGTTAAGCAGCTAAGAAGAAGACATGTAAGTTAATTCAGTTTTTAGTTTAATCCATTTAAGTGTTAAAGGGGTAGCATTTAAATATATTATAAGTTCATACATATACAACAGCTGTTTTTGAAAGTTCATTATTGAATTTAGAATGTGGAGGTTCAAGCCGCGCAACGTCTAAATTCTAAACTGTGTTTTACAAAGCTTTGGAAGGAGAATAAATCGTTTAGATTTTTCTTGTACCATCCTTACAATTAATTTCTTTACTAAAACTAATTCAATGATGTTAATTATTCATATTCTACATATATAGCCTTAAATATATTAAGAATATTAAGGAATATAGGTATACTGATCCTAGCTCTTCTATAAGTAAGCTAAGATGTCGAGAAGGTTGGCGGCTGTTACCTTGTTGGATCGTCAAACTGATTTGCTTTCCGACGCAGTCATTAGTCACGAAAGCGTGACTTGAATAGTCGTTAGGCGTTTTGACTTTAATTCGTATAAACTAAGGACCCCAAGGTCTTAACAGCGAACAACATAAGCAGGTATCACTCACTGAGGTTTACATACCCTGAGAGCTGTTAGTGACATCCATATTCAATATAATAACATTTTCAGGATGCTGCTCGGGCTGCCTCGATTCTGCAGTGCACTCATTATGTTCACAGAGACATGTACTGATGACTTTTATGCCATCATGCGTAATGAAGCCGCGTCTTTATTGTTCAGAAATCAGGCTAGCACCAGCAGTATCTAGAGGGTATTCGCAGAGAGAATGGACTCCCCTTTCCTTCGATGCTTGGTGAGGTTACTTACCTAGTGCAAGGGAGGGGTGGAACTATTATTTCTGCTTTTATGTCCTGATCTGTTCGTCCTACTAACATAGATACAATGTTTGTCACTAAAAAGCATGGATGTAATATCTGAACTGGATATAAATTATTAATATTATATTTATGCCAGTTAAGTTGTTCTGGTGTTTACACCGCTGAAATGCTGATCTGGCCGTATGTGATAAATAGAATACAAACAATGTGCTCACGAAGATTGCATCCCGTACTACAAGCTTGCCACATCATCAGGAAACCAGAATAATTCCGAAATGAGGCTTTCTAGGTGCTAGGACTTTTGTCTGCCTGGATGGCTATCACCCGTGATCTAGAATATACTGCCTAAACAACCTTGAGCTGTATTCTGGCAATAGTGACCAAGGGACTGGAGTCCCTTCGAAGCTGGCAGCACATTGGTAACACCTCTGATGTTGCAAATATTTATGCGCGACGGTAACCACTTCCCATTACGTGGCCCATCAGCATGTCTGCTATAAACCATCATTAGTTTTGATTAGGTAAAATTTACTTCCTTTTATTAGTTTATATTTTAAGTTATTGTAATAAAAGTATACATATATTGTCCTTACTAGCGTTTTCCCCGCGGCTACACTGAGTGAAAAACCGTAGGTAGTAGCCCTGTGTTATGTACATAAAAAAATTATTAAATCTTATTTATATATTATATTTTATATAAATAACACCTAATTATTTTTTATGTACATATGCATATAGATATATGCATTATATACATATATATATATATATATATATATATATATATATATATATATATATATATATATTTATATATATATATACATATATATATATATATATATATATATATATATATATATATATATATATATATATTACGTTAACCCTTAAGTTTACCCTGGTATAACTAGTATTACCCAAGCAAGGGTAAAGTCCGATAATTTAAACAACATTGATTTGTATTCGGTGTTGTCCCGTATACATTTAGGTCTGAGACGTATTCCAGAATAAATAAATACGGAAGGAAACGACATATCGTACCGATTCCAAATGTTTAGGAGAACAAGAAAAAAAAGTGGAGTTATAATATTTAGGATGACATAGCACCTTTGGATTATATTCGTAGTTTTGGCAGAATGAATCATAGAACCAATTAATTCTTTGAAAGTTTTATTATTTTGCTCTAAAGGGGGAAATTAGTTTGCCTGAGTTTAGTCAATAAAATAAAAGTTAGTAGTTATATTGCGTATTAGTTATGTTAGTCATAAAATAAAAGTGCCTTTGCGCGGCTCGAGCCTATTCATTTCATTCGAATGGGTTGTTAGGTTTCACCATCATCTAGTGATGAGTGAGGTAATGGTGAACAGTCCTTACAACTACTTCAATAATCATCATTTTCCAATGCCAGATTTTAGGAAATATTACTTAGAATAAGAATAAAAAATATTATCTACCGATTTTTTTAAAAAAATTGAATCCGCAAGGGAAATAAAACAGCGAATCATTTTAATATTTCTTGTCGATAATTTAGATATATTAATGAATAAAAATTAACGGTCTTATTCATAGAGTTAGTGTAAGTTCGAACGCTTCTTTAGAACCATAAAGAAGCGTTCCAACTTACTCTAACTCGGTATGAATAAGACCGATAGTCTTTTGACAATTTTCTGACAACTATCAGTTTCTCTGTTTATTAATGACCAGTTCCTATATCTTACAGACCGTTCATTTGCCTTACTATCGGTTAAAATTTGACAAAAGCGCCATAAAAGTAATATCAAAATGCAACCGATGGCAAGGCAAGTGAATGAATAGTAAGATATAGGAACCGGCTATAAGTAAAGAAAACCAACTTACGAGATCATAAATTAAGTACATAATATTTTATGATATACCGAAGCTACAAGTGCTTAAATCAACAGCGGCGTATCCGATAGCAAAGCTGACTGTGATCCTACTATCCAGGCACGTAGAGAATATGCGAACACTGTTATGATATTACTTGGTATCCAACACTCACCACTAGTCCAGTATTTGTCTTGAAGCAGTAGATATTCATTGGGATATTGATCCGGAAACACACAGTAAGGTAGGTAGGTTCAAACACAACAAGCAAAACAAAAGTATCCAATTTTGTTGCGCGTTCCGAACGCTCAATATAAACTTTTATTATACTACTCTTAAATTATGTACATTTTCATGAATGTTGTTGACCCATATTCGCGGCAATTGGTTTGTTAGGTGTGTATAGGGTTAACAAACTTAAAATTATACTATTACCATTCTAGAGTCATTCTAAGTTTAGATAGCAACAAAGCCAATTTAGCTGTAGTTGTTTGGCTATCAATTTATTTCCCAGATAAAGGCAATCTCAAAGTCGCTAAAACTTTGCATTATATAATTATAAAACACAATACACACCAAAGCCGCCGACCCGCTCACCTACGTCGGCTACTTTTTGTCGGCTGGTTTATTTGGCATCTTCACTTATTGCAAGTCAAAAATCTTTGTCGGCGGCATGTCGGCGACTCCAGATGGTGAACTTTTTTTACTAGTTAGTGATTGTCGCGTGTCAAAAGATGTTGTGTGGTATAACTTGTGTGCTGTATCTCTAGGATAATTCAATAAATAAAAACATGGACGATGATGGTCTTTTGATAGCATCTTGTGGAATTGTTGTTGCTGGATCCCACCAAAAGGAACAAAACTTTTACTCGCGGTTATTACAGTAATAGTAAAAGGTTAAGAGATGTGAAGGCAGACAACTTGATTGTACAGAATCGTTTCGAAAAAATATAGCACGTCACTATAGCTCGAGATCTATGAGCTTGAGTGTCGCCGGGCAACTAAGCGCTTGCGTACGCAAGCCGCCGACATGCCACCAACATGTCGGCGGGTACCACCCGTTCTTGGGTGTTGTCGGCGGGTTGTGTCAGCAAATCAGCAGCTTTGGTGTTTATTGCGCTTTAATACCTAGTACACTTATCTGTTTGTGTTTAATTTTCTGTTTTAATTGAAATGCCATGAGGACGTGAATGAAGATTATTAACACTATCCAAACCTTTCAATGCGACTGAAAGAAATCTGACAAAAGGGCTGACCTTTGTTGAGGGCAATGGATAAGCATCGCCATACAGTGTGGAAGTTCGGCCAGCATTTTGGGCAGGCCGACAGCGATCTGAATTACTTTTTTTTTACCTAAGAATATGTTATATTTTTTAATTTTTAAGTTTATAGTGTAATTTAATTTGCAATTTAGTTTTATTTTAGATAAGATCATTTTAAGGTTTAGTTATTAATAAATGTTTTCAATATATATTTAATTAATTTTTTATGACAGATATAATTTATAGATATAAATGAAAGTGAAATTTATATAATTAAGTATTAAAAATAAACTAAGTTCTAAATATATTAATGTAAACTAAAATTAGACTGTACTATAAAATAAATTGAAATAAATATCAATTTTAAAATTATGTTATGTTATCTATATACACAAAAACTCACTGTCACAGTGTTAGACCGCGATGAACTCAGAAAACACTCAACCGATTTTGTTTTATTTTTTTCATTTTGCTGGATTTGTTCCAACTTAGGATAGGTTTCATTTTAATTTATAATAATAAAAAATCTTGTAATTCGAGAGATCGGTAAGCATGAGTTTTGTTGTCAACTAAGTAACATAAGCATGAAATAGATGGCGCTATACTTTAAGTCCCACCCTTTCTTTAATTAATAGTATTTGAACCTTAATCAATATAAATCTAATATACGAAATAAAAAATAATCGTAAAAATGTATGTACGAGCATAACTTGAGAACGACTTTACAAATTTTGATGTCATTTTTTGTGTGCGTATTTGAGTGGGTGTTTTTTTTCTCCGTATGCTTTAAATTCACAATTGGAACTGGTAGGTGGCGCTGGGATCGGGTTCTAGGATTCTACAAATCTCCTGGACCCATTTTGATGATTTTTGTGTGTTTGAATGGGTGAATGAATGAATGAATGAATTTGAATGAATCGAGCTTTGTGGCTCGGTCGGTGTTTTAATATAATTCATTATATAATAATTCATTACTAAGTAAAAATATTCTCATTAATACAATAATTACAATTAACTAAGTACCAATTTTTCTATCACCAGATAAAAGTTAATAATAGAATTATAGTTATATTATAGTTTTTTTTTGTGTAATAATGTAATATGTCATCTGTATGTTGTTGTAAATTGTTTTCAATAATTATAATAGAATAAAGTATAACAAGGAAAAATTAAACTTCACTTAATTTATTGCACTGAGAACCTCTATCTGACAATGGAAAAATGGGCCCTTATTCTAATATGCAATTTGCTCTTTCATTAGTTAAATGCTCCTTCACGTAGGAGTTGAAATAAAAGTGCTTTTAAAATCCATCATAGACACCTCGTTACAAACTCGTAAAAACAGCATCGTACTCTATAAGGGGCATTGCCATCTGTAGCACAGACCGTCTAGACGTTTTAACTCATGCTGTGTTAGTAAAAATTGGCTGTTAGCAAAATTGTCTACAGATCTGCATACGTTTATATGCATTTCAAAAGAGGCGCCAAAAGCGCATCGAGAGCGAGCAGACTTAATATGGTAATTTATTTTGCAACAAGACTGTTGACTTAGAGACTAAATTTGTTTTACAAAAAAGAGCCGTAAGGTCAATTTACAATCTCGGCCCTCGGGAATCTCTTTAAGGAAATCGGTATTATGACGGTCGCTTGTCAATACATTTTTCATAATATAATTTATATTCGTGAAAAGTCGTGTTCACAATTTCAACACCAGGCATAGTAATAGACTAATATTGCCATCATTTAGATTACAAAAAGTATTGTCCTCTTTCTTAGGGGTTGGTATACGCTTTTTCAGTAAGATTCTGAATGACTTGTTAGATCTGTCGACATAAAACTTCATGTTGAGAGCAGCTGTATAACTTTTTTATCTGGTCAAACATGTAAGGAATTTATGGGTTTAAATTTTTAGTACGTCTTGTCGTTATTATAACATAATAATATTTTTCTTTACTTTTATTATGTCTTTGTCTTACTGAGTATGCATTATTAGCTACAACTCCATTAATTCTTCAAAAAGGAATAGTATAATATACTTCTGTATAAAAGCTATATATATAAAATTCAATTGCTGTTCGTTAGTCTCGCTAAAACTAAAGAACGGCTGGACTGATTTGGCTAATTTTGGTTTCGAATTATTTGTGGAAATCCAGGGAAGGTTTAAAAGGTTAGTAAATATGAATAAAATGCTTAGAATATAGTAAAAACAACAATTTCGCTTTCCCTTAGAAACTATTCCTACCCGTCAAATATTTGATGTTCATCCCATCGTTTAGAAATCAATGTTTTTTATTTATTGATTCTGAGTCGGGTCAGTTAGTTTATAATAAAAAAGAATTTGAGCTAGATAAATAAGAAGATAAACAATTTTTAGCTAGACATGTTGCTGGAGAATTTCTTGCCGCTTCTTCTCCTTAACAGTAATACAACGTTGCGATGCGGTGTACATAGTGTTACGAGTGCGGGACTCGAATTAAAAATGCCGTTGGAATTACTATAGAATTTATTAGAACTATACAAACACGTATAACACAGGTACAAATATAACTGGACACAACCAGTACAAACTGCACGATTCAATAACACGCGCAAAGTCCGTCACTATATAGCTCATCGACTGTACACACGTCTTGCTCGTATTTTAATCGTTGCTTGACTGTGGGTCTCGCTAGACTGCCTCCCCTCTCCATCCTGCCGTCGTTTTATACTTCACAAATATAAGTGTGCCCGCCCGTATCGTCGAATTAATTTCCTAGAAATATTTAACCACATACCTGCTTAATTATTCCTGCGAACGGCCATAAACTAGTACAATACACAATATAATGTTTTTCTAAGTAAACAAAAGAAGTCCAAATGCGGGAAGGTAATAAACTATGCTTTATGGCAGGCAGGTGTGCATTCACTTTTGTCGGCATGTAACAATAGAATAAAAAGTAGATTTAAATGTTGACTGTTGTAATGTATGAGCTTCAAAAAGTGTTCTGCAGTGGAACTTATTATGAATAAAAACTTTTGGATTTGAAATAGATTTTCACTTATTTACGGGTTTGTGTAAAATGCAGGACTATCTTCAAGGTGCTTCAATCAGACTGCGTCCCCCTTGGCAATAATAAAAACTAAAGGTACTAATTTTAACTTATTAGATAAATTAATATCTTAACTATTTATCGGATCTCTAATAACTAATTTTCGAAACTAGTAAATTTCAGCCAAGTGCCACCCACCCTATGAACCCCCAGGTAAAAACGGTCCTGCTTAAATAGGATAAATGTAGCAGTATATAGGTATTCTATATTATAAAATATATATTTATTATTCATAGTCTGAAAATGATTCTGAAAACTTTTTGAATGAATTAAACCCCTCCCCACAGTACCCTTGTGTCGTCTGTATGGGCCATGGCAGGTTCGAGGTATTAATAAAAGGCTTTTGCCTTCAAGCCAAGATTCATCAATTCTAAGTAATTGATGAATCTTAGCAAATACCGCCAAGGGTGACTAAATCCTTTCATTACGCTTCTTAAGAGCCCATCCAATCCAATCGTGTTGATTTTACCAATCTATATACTTAAACGTATATAATTTACAAGTATATTAATTAGATACAAGAATCTTCAGCTGTTAAACTATAACTGCTCAAACGTAAATAGGTACACAATTGTTAACATTGTGACGATTTTTTTCATTTATTAATAGCTTTATTTACCACATTAATTATATCATCGTAAAGCAATCGTTTTTCACGAATAGTGATTCGTTAATTTTTATTGCTTTAATAGCCTTAAATCCTATTCGCGTTTGGAGCATTTGCTTCGAAGCCCGATTTCTTCTATCATACTTTTTCTTCTGCACTCAGTGTGGCATTCGACATCTCTTGTTGCGAGACCATTGGAGCGCATGGCGTCCTTCATGACGTCATGCCAGCATTTCTAATTTGTCTTTCTCATGTTTCAATAACTATATAATGAATATTATAAATTAGTAACCATGTAGAACATCGCTTAACAATCAGGTCAAACGTTATCGATTATTCGAATAAAACATGCAAAGTTACCACTATACTGGAGTTTCGTTGATCAAACTCTCCAACAGATAAACTAGGCCAAATGTATTGTCATTCATTACACCTGTAAGTTTTAATAGCTTAAGCCTTTTAGAACAAGTGCGTAATGCGATTGATCAATACAGGACTCAGCTGTGAACGGAAAATTATAAGGTACAATGACGGGCTAAGGTGATATTGGTTACAGCGCAGTGTTTATAGACGATGAATAAATTAATTTCAAGTATTCAAATAACTATTTTTCAATTTCGCTGTTTAATATAATATTTAATGTAATATTTTGCTATGATTAGTATGTTTTGTACTTATTGAAAATTAAGTACACTAACTTTATTTATAATACAATAACTACACAATATATAATGAACATATTTTAATATCAGTGTTATGTCATCTGTAGCATGATAATATTTTAGAAACTTTTAAATACAATGTAATATTAAGGTATGGAAGAGCGGGATCTTCTGACAATTAAAATTTGCTCAAAAGAAGATTCCAGCAACTGACTACAAATTGTGCATATATTTCTTAAGAAATATTTTCATTTTCAATATAGGGTATTTTTTATTTATTTTTTTATTGCAGATCAGCAGACAGGCAGACGGCCCACTTGATGGAAAGCGGTTACCATCGCCTATGGACATTTGCAACAGCAAAGATGCTACAAATGCGCTGCTGCTCTCTTAAGGGAGACTGGAACCTGGTCACTAATGCCGGAACACAATTCAAGGTTGTTATGGCGACATACTTTAGAGCAGGGGTGGTAGCCATCCAGTCGGGCAAATGCCCACCACCTGACTGTGGGTTGTTAAGTCGTATGACATATATAGATACCAATAAAATGTCGATTACATTTAAAATAAAATGGAACAAGTTTACCAAAACCACTTATAGTATACATTACACAAGCTTAATATAAAATAGCTTATAGCGCTTACAAAGATTTACTAAACAACAATAATGAGCAAGGTATGCATAACCCCTGTTAATTCATAAAAATGGCAAAGTTCAAATAATCTCCGCATTGTGAAGGTTGCTTCTTTGCATCACAATAGAAAATTAAAGTGAATGAAACCGTAGAGATAATGGGAATGAAAGAAATTTATTTCAGAAAAGATTAAACAGCTTAATATGGTGGGTTTTCAGTTCAAATGATAGTTGAATGATAAAATGAACGAAAACTATTTTTCACCATAAACTTAAACCTAAAACAATATGGGTACATTTACATTAGAACAATGGTTGGCCTTATCGCTCCTAGGGATCTTTTCCATGCAACCCGGTGTCTAGATGTAAAGCTAATTTTCATGCTATTTTTAACCATAGGTAATGTTACAGTTATTTAGTAGCATAGTTGTTCTTGTCATGTTTTTTTAAAGTTAATTTTGTTATGTACCCTCTTATTTCTAAACGACACAATCGGCCATTTCCATAATTGAATAATAATGTTATATTTTTATTTATTCGATGATTAGCGCCTGTTTTGTATAGAGTAGGTAGTTCTCTATAATTTAACATAATTTTGTGTAGGAATGTTTGTCTTTATAATGTAGTGATTGTGTACAGATTATAATTCAAAATCTCTCAATTGTATATAGACGGTATTCACTAAATTTTGTTTTCATGTTGGCAGACGCGATAGATTTGTACTGTGTTCAGTTTATTTTATTACATGTAAAACTTTAAGTATAATGTTTTGTATGATATCTTGTATAAAACATTATCTGGAATTTCCAAACAGTAATGTATTAAATTCTTTTAATTCATTACTGTTTCATTCAAACTTTAATTAAAATAGTTTATCAATGACTTCAATCCGCTATAGGTTGTGCTAATTGCTAAGTTTCATGTAATGTAAAATTGTTGGAGGGATGGCGAGGTGTTCTAAAAATGCTTGTCGAATGTAAAATGTTAGTATAATATGTGTTAAAACCGTAAGGTTCTCTGATTATAAAGTATTATGACCAGTTGCTGTTCTTTTACTACCATAAACCCTTCTGAGTTGTTGCAAGTATTACAGTATGTACTGTCACGAAAAATTCTCGAGATATAAGTAAACAAACATTAAAAAATGAACTTAGCTATCGTCCTAGTGAACATTGTAATCAACTAATTATTATGCACCCTAACAACTTTAAACAGCTTCTGGGAAAAGTGCCGAATCATTCCTGGGATATAAAGTAAATCAGGAAAATTGCTATCGATCAGTGACACCCGCATTGAAATCGGCTCAGTCGTATTTACATGAATACTAAACAAACAGACAAATCTAGTCTATCTCAGTTATGTTTTTATATACGCGACGGCTTTACAATTTTATAATATTATAGATTTTACTAATGGTCTGAATGTATATTCTAACGGTCTTATTCATACTGTATTAGAGTAAATTTGTAGGCTTCCTTAAGAACCTTATAGAAGCCTACAAACTTACTCTAACTCGATATGAATAAGACCATAATAAAATGTGGTACGTAATGAATTTGAAATTATTATTAGACTCGCGAAATCTTCAAAAAAACTTGGCGGGGATTTATAACCCATAATATTAAACAAAAGAAATAAAAGACTCGAAAAGTTACCGAAACCTCTCAATAATACAACAGTACGAATGAACTCCTAGATTTCAAGGAAACATAATTTATTTGAACAACAATATAATAGAATTCTAAGAAATATTCGTCAATATTTCCCTCAATAAATCAAGTGTGACTAATGACTTGCCTTTCACAATTTTCTAAAGCTTAAGAATAAATACCTCCTAAGAAATGGTGTTTGTTTGTTATTGTAATATTAAATAACGAAATAAAAATGTTTAAAGATTATTTAAAACTAGTGGTCGCCCGTGGTCGAAATTCGACCATAATAATTAATGTCTAAGACTATACTTCTACAATCACAGATTTCGCCAAGGCTGCACTGTTAATTTGGCTTGAACAATAAACAAAAAAGTATAGTAGTGTGTGTAATATTTTTTTATTGATTTAATGTATTTTATATGCATAATTTTTTTTATTCGTCGCTTCTCCTCTAGATAAACTATACGTGTGCGAAATTTCATACTCCTCCGTCCGAGCAATTTTCGTAAAAAGGGGTACAAAGTTTTTGCTTTACGTATTCATATTTAAAATTATTCTTATCGTGACATTTAAAGGTAAGACGTCAAGTGTTTTAGGCAGTGGCCTGCTTCGAACACCATAGGCTGCGTACAGCGAAACGCAATGGACGAATACTAATAATGCTGGGGCCGCACCTGGGATAATGTTACAGAATTAGGCCTAGTAATGCCTTATTTGCGATGCGATATTGTTTTTAATTGTTAATGACGTTATATATTGACGGGCCCTTTTTTTAATAAGGAGAAATCCGATACAGGACTAACCTCTGCGGAGGAGACGCGGCAGGAGCGTCACTGCTAGTAGTCTTTCAACTCTGATTGCGTGGGGCTAGGTGTGGATTGATTATTAATGGAAAATACCTCTCATCTCAAAAACTACTCAATTGATATTGTCTAAATTATTCGAAAGAATTTTTTAAGTTCTGCCACAACCTCAATTTTTTCAGAATTCTCCACTTCATAGTTTAAAAGTTAGATTCTTCATCTTCTTCTGTTCTTTCTACACAATTTTCAGCAATTTAGAAGCTTATATCTTGCCACCTAATGACCTCATTAAAATAATCATTGGTTTCTTTAAGATCTAACGAATTATAACCCCCCACTACTATATACACTGAAAAAAAAAACAATCTTAAATTACATTACGACAATCTTGAATTTTTACGCAATTTCACTAGATAACTTTATAGTGCTAAATAGACTACACCTTAATGTCGATAAGGAATAAACTCAAATAAATTCCATTAACAATGGGTCATGGTACTTCTGGCATTATAGGTATTTAGCTAAATTGTGGAAATTTCCAAAACTCTATCTGGAGTCCGTGAAACCTAGTGACTGAAAATAAACTGCACATCAAAATATGACCCCTTCGGCGTCTAAATACACAAACATGTCATTAAATAGAAAAATCGTTTGCCTGCTTCGGAAAAAGCTTGTACTTTAGCGATGTAATATCCGTAATGGGAATGCTTTTAAAACTTTTACCTTATCTGCGATCAAATAAAAGCGTTCTGAAACAACGTGCAACGTTGGAAGTATAAAGTAACGTTTTTATTAAAACTTTTAGTTCTTATACGCTTATTTTTTATGGTTTGATAGCCACTTTGGCTTAAACAAACCCTTATATAATACATTCGTCTTTCTATCTATATGTCTATTCATCTGTTTTTATATCATAATTATTTTTGCGAAAACTACTACATACGCAAGTGGTATATACGCGTGAGGATAATAAAAGCCATTATTGTAATATTACTTTTATCCAGTTACATTTAATAATCGAATAATATATCGAATAGAATATATCGTTGAACAAAGGAAAGACTAGTATTGAATCAATTTGATCTGTCTTAGAAATTAAAATTTCATTTAAATTCATGTTAATTTAAATTCTTATTTAAAAAGTCAGCACTAAAATTATCGGTTTACAATAACCATTAACAAAATCTGTACGAGAATAGTACAAAATACCACGGAAGGACCCTTGATGTAAAACTGCGTTGGAAGGAGCCTGTCAAGAAACTACATAAGGAGCTAGAAATACGTTTTAAGAAATGTATTGGCTTATGGGTAGACACTTCCTGCTATGAATAAATAATAAACTATTCCCGTACAATCAAGTCTTTATGCCAGCATGGACTTACGGCATTCAATTATGGGGATGTGCCAATAAAACAAACATCCAAAAAATACAAATATTCCAAAATAAAGTAATGAGGCGCATCGTTAGCGCACCACAATACATAAGGATTGTAGTTCTGCACCGGAACCTGAAAATGAAATTCGTGACAGAGATAGCACAAAAACATGCAGCAGCTCACGAAAAAGTACGACAAATTAAAACTCTATATAAGTAATGTTTAGAACACGAGAGGACTTGTGAATATAACAGACAATGACTAAGTAAAGTGCCAATCAATGAACACATTCTTAGGTATAATTTATTTTGTATATTAGGTTAAAATATATTATGTTATATCCGTGCAGGAACGGAAAAAGAATACAATTTCCTACGGCCGGGCGGCCTGTCGTAAGAAGCGACTTAACAACCCACAGCCAGGTGGTAGGGCATTTGCCCGACTGGATGGCTACCACCCCTGGTCTAAAGTATGTCGCCATAACAACCTTGAGTTGTGTTCCGGCATTAGTGACCAGGTTCCAGCAGCGCATTTGTAGCAACTTTGGTGTTGCAAATGTCCATAGGCGATGGTAACCGTTTACCATCAAGTAGGCCGTCTGCCTGTCTGCTGATCTCCTGCAATAAATAAAAAATACTTATTAGTCTCTAGAGGTTAGATCGTAATATTTAGTTTCCAAAATGTAGTAGAGGATATTATTGACTTCAATAAATTTCATAGTTGTCAAGAATGGCAAAACTTTGTTACTAGAGGAAATGAACTTGGATTAAATATTATACATATGAATATATGTTCCTTAAGAAAGAACTTCGGTGAAATTGTTGTTTTATTAAAAGATTGCACAGACAAAATCGATATAATATGTTTAACAGAGATAAATATTACAGAGGAAGAAATAAATAATTACCAAATAGAAGGTTATTGTTCGTTTTTTATTACCAGGGAAAATAAAAGGGGAGGTGGAATAGTTATATATAGTAAAAATATTATACAAATGGACATTAAGAAAAAACATATCGACCTATGTTATGAGTTAATTCACAGTGAATTTATAATCAAAAATCGAAAAATGAATTTAATCATTGTATATAGACCTCCGCATTCG
This sequence comes from Dendrolimus kikuchii, assembly GCA_019925095.2. NCBI lineage: Eukaryota > Metazoa > Arthropoda > Insecta > Lepidoptera > Lasiocampidae > Dendrolimus > Dendrolimus kikuchii. The sequence continues at coordinate 12,188,458 of CM034408.1, forward strand.
AATAAAGACAGATTTACGACAGAAATTAAAAGTATAATTAGTTCTATCCCTAATAAAAACAATGTGATTTTTATGGGTGACTGTAACATTAACATTATGCCAGGAGAAATGGATGTATCTGCTCATAAATACTTAAATATGCTATCTAGTCTGGGACTGGAGTGCTGCATACAAGACGTAACGCGGGAGGTGATAACAGCGGAGCGACGAGTGACGTCGTGCATCGATCATATATTTGTGCGAACTGTGCGTCAAGGGACCGACTCGTACGGCGAGAACAAAGACATACATGCCTACATACTTACTACTAAAATATCTGATCACTATTTAACAGGGCTTTCAATAGCAACGCGAAAAGAAAACCAATTACCTTGTTATTGTACTATACTAAATAATAAAACAGTTAGGGAAAAATTAAATAATATAGCCTGGAAAGATTTATTATTGATAGATAATCCTGTGGTTTTGTACGAACAAATTTGTAACATTTTTGCCAACATTTACAACACATCAAAAGTAGATATCAAGATTAAAAAAAGAAAGCATCATATATGGGTAACGGAAGAGTTAAAACAAATGTTAAACTATAGAGATACATTATTTAAAAGATGGAAAAATGATCCAAAAAATATGACATTGCGGTTAGAGTATACGAGGTATAGAAATAAAACTAATAAAGCAGTGAATGTTGCCAAAAATGAGTATAAAAAACATGATATTAAGAAATGTAACGGGGACATGAGAAAAGTTTGGAGTAAGATGAATAGTTGGCTTGGAAGGGAAAAATTAGATGTAGATAGCATAATTAGCAAATATTTTAGCAAAATTGCATTGGAGGATGTTTGTAATAATTTCTGTCAGGTTTTTACAGAAGAAATAGACGCCTTAAAATCACAACATAAATGTAACCGATTATTCTACGAAAGACACTCGTATGTAAAAGAAAGTAACGTTAGTTTTAGATTTAAACCAGTATGCCCAAAGGATATATACCAAATAATATCTAATTTAAATAGTAATAAGTCACCTGGGATTGATGGTATTCGTGTAATGGACTTAAAAGGTAGTGTGAAGGAACACATAAGTCATATATTGTGTAAATTTATAAATTTATGCGTAAAAAAAGGAGTTTATCCCAATCAATTAAAAACATCAATAATAAGACCAATTTATAAACAAGGAACCCACAAAGATTATGGAAATTATAGACCCATTGCCATATTAAGTATTATCAATAAAATTGTTGAAAAAGTAATAGTAGGACAAATTAGTACATTTTTGGAAAAAAATAATATAATAGAGAACGCGCAACATGGATTTAGACCAAATAGAAGTACAGCTACGGTTATTTCTCAGTTTGTTGATGAAATAAATAATTCATTGAATGAAAAAAATATTGTAATGGTGGTATTCATAGATTTTAAAAAAGCGTTTGATACTTTAGAGCATAAAGGCCTGTTACAGGCCATGAACGAATGTGGTATAAGAGGTCCCGTAAATACATGGTTTCAAAAATACCTAGAGGAAAGATATTTGAAAGTTAGGGTGAAAGGAACAGACAGTATGCTGGGCGAGGTTAAATACGGTGTACCTACTGGTTCTGTGTTTGGTCCAGTGGGATATATCATGCATGTGAACAGTATGGTTAATGTCGTAAAAAACTGTAAAGTTTATATGTACGCCGATGACACGTGTCTGGTTTACGCCGGCCGTGACTGCGAACATATACAGTCAATAATGCAAACTGATTTTGACAGCATTGTGAAATGGGCACATGATAACGGAATTTTAATCAATATGAGTAAGACTAAATATATGATAATATCATCCCCATATAACCCAATTGCTAAAAATTCTAATATTACTTTAAAAGGGCACACATACGAGTGTCTTCATAATAGTATGGTAAACTGTGAATGTGATTCAATAAAGTATGTTAGTAGTTATAAGTATTTAGGTTTAACGATAGACAATCGCTTTTCTTGGGACATACACATCGACTCAGTTTGTAAAAAATTACGATCTATCTTAGGAAAAATAAGTAACCTGAAATGGACAGTTAGCAGAAGTTTACTATTTATACTATATTACGCATTAGCCGATGCTATAATTAATTACGGGTTGGGTGGATATGGTTCTGCTTTTCCGACTCATTTGAATAAAGTTAAAAATTTACAAGTAAGAATATTGAAAAATTTAGTTGACAGAAAAGTAAAGGAAGATTTTAAAAATGATTACGAAAAATTATTTAAAATTTGTAAAATACTACCTATACAGTATAAGTATAAACTAAATATCATTTTAGAACAATACGAGAACACTGAACTTAAGAAATTAATATCGCGGAAATATCCAACCCGACAAGTGTCTAATAAACTGAAATATGAACTACCTAAAGTAAATAATTATTACGGGCTACGGACCAGGAGATGGGTATGTCCTAAGATATATAATGAGATACCGAAAGATATGCTAACGGAAAATATGTCCAAACAGAGTTTAAAATGTATATTACGTAAGCATTATTTAGCATTGTGTCCTTGATGATGGTGCCGTGTTTCGTTGCGTGTATATACTATTGCTTGTTTTGTATGTGTATATATATGTGTGTGTGTGTATGTACGCGTATGTTTGTATGTATATATATGTATATGTATATATGTATATATATATATATATATATATATATATATATATATATATATATATGTGTGTGTGTGTGTGTGTGTGTGTGTGTGTGTATGATGAGTGGTGGTGTATGTGCGCGATGAGATATGGTACTGTTATCAAGGAATCAATGCAGACGTTTTAAACGATTTTAAAGGGGTTTGGCGTATATGTACTTTAGATAACGGTGGTAATTAAAGCATAATAATTATAATACAAAAAATGGTTTACTCAAAAATTTCAATTTATATTATAATTTACTTTAAAAAAAAATGTACTTCAGTATATAATGTAGAAGTTATAAGGTGTAATTTAATGCAATCCACGAGAACGCTGCCGACAAACTGCGCTGCAGTTTGGCAATGTAATTGTTATTATACTCTTGTAACTTTTTATTGGAAATAAAATGGTGAAAGAATGTTTGAAATCGGTTTATTCGTTTTTGAGTTTATTCTATATATTATCTATATCTTTCCTCTATATAATATTAGTGTATATAAAGATTGCACAGTATATTATTCTTAGACACAATGTCAAATGCCATAATTTGACTCTAATTTACATATATAAATTATAAGCTAGTACAATTAAGAAATGTATAAATAACCTAATATAATACAATAAAAGAAAACTTAACTTATTTGTATTGTATTCTACCTATAGTCCTTCAAGACTGTAAGTAGAATACTGAGCCTAGATCACAGTCTTCTATGGGTAAGGTACCCAGAAGGCTGGCTACATTTCCTCGCTGAATCGTCATACTGACCCATTGCCCGAGGTAAGCACCAGCCTTCTGATCACCTGAAGAGTCAATGAGTCGTTTTAATGTTACTCACGTTTAAAAATCTAATTAGGAAGCACTATCTTTTCTCAAATAACTATGCCTAAATAACATGTAATTATATATATTAAATACTTATAATAAAACTATAAACTTATAATTATATATATTAAATACATATTAGTGATGAAATCAAAATTTAATGAGTATGTATATAGATTTAATATAGGTATATGTATATAAAAGGAGTAACCAGACCACTTTGGACTAGACTTGCACAAAGTAGGAACCAATAGAGGATTATGGAGGAGACCTTTGTCGGAAAGACAAGCTGAGAAGGGCTGTCGATATTCAATATTATTTTAGTTAATACAGCCCAGTAATAAAGGCTACCTTTGTCTTCATATATAACTTTAATATATTATAGTATCCAAGTTTATCTACCACCTACACCGTCAGATTAATTAAGAATATCCTTCTGTTTTTTAACGAGGGGAAATATGATTGGAGACTATACACCGTGAAGAACGCGCTGGGGACTCGTGGGATTCGCCACATTGGCTTAGTAATAGCATCTCCGAAGTGCTATGACCACCCGAAGGTTTTAAATCCCTCGGTATTGCTTCCTTCGCCTTGTACGGTTTGCTATGACTACAGGGAAGCAGAAGCAAGACAAACAGCGCGTGCTCTGGCAGGCGAGGGCCCCACGCGCCACTTCCAAACAATATCCTACCTGGCCAATCCCAAACCAAAACACAACATCCTAGGCTTCAATTTAGAAGCACAGGGTTAACTATTCTATTGGGTTGGCAACTAATTGCCGTTTTTGTCCACAGATGAATTTAACTTTCTTTTGTTTGGCTAACGTATTCAAAGTAGCAAAATATTTTTTTCCTTATTGTTTGGCCTTGGCTTGGCTTCTTAATACCTTTCATTCAGTAAAAAAATATCGATCAGTTATTTAGTTAAGTTAAATAGGAATGAAGCCTTGAAAGAAAAGCAATGTTAAAAATGGTTTGGAGGATTTCATTCTGATGATTCATTGTTAAAATGCTCAACGATCTGGCCGTCCAGTTGAAGTCTATGAAACCCATATCAAGACCATTACAATTAAGATCGACATAGCACAAAACGTGATATTGCAGAAAAGCTCAATGTATCGTATACATGCATTGAAAAATATTATATATCTTTAAGAAAATAATAAATTTTAAATTAAATTAACATTTATTCTTATTTGAAATCCGCAATCACTTACTTAGCCACCCAATATTTTTAATTGTCTATTGTAATAGCTATACAAATTGGTTTATACTGATTGTAAATTTGCAGGGCGACGGAGGGAGGCTTGGCCCCCACAGGTGATGGCGAGATGCCAGTGGGCGGACCAAAGACGCCCCAACAGATCGCCGCTCAGCGTCGCCTACAGCAGACGCAAGCGCAAGTCGATGAGGTAACCTTTTTAACCACAAAAGACAATATAACTAAATTAAAGCACCAATAGTTGACACTACACTAGTGCACTTGTAATTGATTAATGTTTTATTTTTACATAGTATCAAACAAAGTCTGTTTTCGCATCTGTCTATTATGTATATATCCGCTAACTCCTCCTAAACCACGCAAGGGGTTTTTAAGCGAGTGTAACCATCAAATAGGTATTTTTTTTACTAAAGGTTTATAAATATAAAAAATCTAATATAATTTTTACGTAAGTAAAATAGAGCTACTACTTAGGGTGTGTGACCCGGGGCGTAATCGACGGAAATCTCTAATGACAATATAAAACAATACAAGGCAAGACGCACGTGAAGAAAAAAAATAGCACATTCAATCAAATAGAAACTTATCTGTTTATCATAGCATATACAGTTAGGTAGTTGTATACTGCATATACATATGTTCACATATTAATTTGATTTTGTGCGCTGTTTCCTTATTTCACGTTTTTAATTAACAGCCAGCCAGTATTAATTATAAACTAGTACAGTGTCTACTACTAGAGCTTTTACCTTAATATTAACTTGGTTACGGCGGTAAATGCGTGAAGAGTTCTTAACAACGACATTCTAAATGCGATTACGAAAAAACACATAATTTTTAACTAGCCTAAAAACCTCATATAACTATTACAAATAAAAGGCTTGAGCATAAAGCTTTAATAATTCCAAAGCATAAAGTAAATATCTGATAGTAAAGTGTATATTTTCATATCGTATGCCCACCACGTCGCTATAAAAATGCCAAGGTCAAACAGATTAGGGTAACGCGTAACGCATCTTTATTATGATGACTGGATCATTTTAATCTTTCATTCGTATAAAAGAAAGCGAAATATATAAGGATATAAAAGAAAAGTGTCGCGCTGAAAACTATTAAAACTTAGTTTAATTAGTTGTAAAAAAAATATTATCTATGTTTATACATACATATTACTTACTTTTCTACGGTAGAGAAGCTTAGGTTTAAGGAGATGCTAAGATCTTTAAAAAACCTGCTTGATATATAAGGATTTTTTATATAAATATCAGCCAAGTGCGTTTCGGTCTGCGCGCAAGAAAGCGTTTCATACAAGTTACAATCATTTACTCTCTGTCATTTTGCTACGGAAAGCTAACCAACCACAAACACCCAAAAGTTATTCAATTTATCTTGTTTAGACGAGTTTTCTTTGAAAGTGTTTTTCGAGTTCTAGCACCTTTATTGTTATCCGAAACTGGGATTTGTCCGTGAATTCGTCCACGCTTGACGGGTAACGTATAGAAAACAATTACTTTGCCAGTATTTAAAAGGTTTTTTCAACAGGGCAACGGATTATCGGGTTAGAGAACTCTATTTCTCATACAAGAATGTTTACAATTCATTTAAACTATGAGAACATTTATAATATAAGTTGTTAAAAATAAGTTGTAATTTGTAACGAGATAGAAAGCACAACTACTAAAAGTTGCAGGTAGTTTCGGTTTATTTTATTTTTTGTACATACAAGTCACAAGTTGATTCTAACCAAAAGAAACAAAGATATAGATTTCGTGGAAGTGGCTTTGTGTAACTTGTTATCTTTATTTATTTTAACTTTTATAGTGTATTTATTTTTATATGAGTAATGTGTTATATAATCATATTTGCAGTTATTGTATATATATATATATATATATATATATATATATATATATATATATATATATATATATATATATATATATATATATATATATATTGTATTGCGAAAAATTTATGTTTAATCTTGGTAATTTAAAAAAATTTGTAACACGTGATTTTTTAGGCATTTTTTAAACACTTTTATTGATTTTGCTTCTGTAATAGTTTTTGGAAGTGGATTATATGTTTGAGCTCCTTCAAATAATATGCTACTTTTATCGTAATTCGTTCTGGGTGCCGGGAGTACTAAATTATCTTTACTTAATATTTTCTTAAGTTTTCGCGACTTGTATACATAATAAAACTACGTTTTAACGGTTTTAAGCGCGGTAATTTTATTTGATTTTGGTTTTTCCGACGTTTCGGCCACTTTTCAGTGGCCGTGATCACGGAAGACAAAGATGTCAAGTGTCAACGAGTATTGTTAAAGTTTTATTTAGCCTACCGCCAACTTATTAATTTTAATTATTTAATTTTTAAATTTAATTTTAATTTTTAAATTTAATTTTAAATAATTAAAATTAATAAGTTGGCGGTAGGCTAAATAAAACTTTAACAATACTCGTTGACACTTGACATCTTTGTCTTCCGTGATCACGGCCACTGAAAAGTGGCCGAAACGTCGGAAAAACCAAAATCAAATAAAATTACCGCCCTTAAAACCGTTAAAACGTAGTTTTATTATCTTTACTTCTTAGAAGAATTTTTTTGTATTTCGTGTCTTTTGATAAATTTTATTTCGGAATTAACTTTTTTGTTTAAGATTTTATAAATTAATGTACATATGTTTAGAGTATACTGTTGTTCAACATTCAATATTTTGGTGTTTTTGTAAATTTCATGTGTAGGTGTTAGAAAGTCAAAATTAAATAATGCTTTTATTAGTTTATTTTGTGTTACTTGTAATCGTTGAAAGTTTGTTTTAGCTGAGGAGCCCCAAATTTCTATCAGGTAATCAATATGCGGCTTAACCACACTGTTGTAAATTGTATAACGTACTTGCCGCGGCACGCACCTTGCAAAGTTTTTCAGTATGCCTGTTAGGGATCTCAATTTATTTTTTATTTTATCTATATGTATTTTCCAGGTTAAATTAGTGTCTAAAATAAGGCCTAAATATTTTTCACTGTCTACTTTATTAATAGTTTGGTTATTTATAGATAAAGAAACATAGTTATTAAGGTGTTTATTTTTTGCCGTAAAAGTCATGTAGTTTGTTTTAGCTGTATTTATCGTTAATATATTATACTGAAACCAGTCGTTAAGTAAGTTAAGATCCCTTTGCGCATCGTCTATTAGCGTATTGATATTATCATCAAAATAAAATAAAGTCGTGTCATCAGCGTATAAGGTGATGTCACCATTTAAACCTATGTCGTGTATATCGTTAATGTAGACAATAAATAGCAGAGGCCCTAAGATAGATCCTTGTGGCACTCCATAAGCCACTGCTTCAGGTTGCCTCTGAGACTGGTTAATTTTCACTATTTGTTTTCGATTTTCTAGGATCTAGATTATTAGTATGAAAATACATGAATTGGGATAGTAATAATTAGGATTCCCGGGACAAAAAGTATATAACAGCATTTTAAAAATAATGTAAGCTATCATTTTAGTGAAAACTGTGTCGGAATAAGCTAATTTTTATGCAGCCGAACAACAAGCCGCTCCCGGGAAAATTACCGGGATAAAAAGTACCACCCATTGTTTTACATAAATTTTGCTATTGAACAGTAAAACATACTGGAATTTCATTTTTTTTTAATCTGGCCATTTTAAATTATTTCCAGAAAATTTTCCGCAGAATTCCCTAAACAAAAAGTAGCGCAGATTTTAAGTCTAAAAATTAGCTGTCGATCACCGAAAACCGCATCGAAATCGATCTAGTAGTATTTTTAATTGAATCCCGAACAAACAGGCAAGAAATGTAAAAATAATTGCTTCATGTTCTCCGTCGTTTATATAGTCTATTTCAGTTGTTTTTTAAAATAGCTTCAATGTACAGACACGGCATGTTTAGAATTTTATTATATTATATACTTAATATAGATTTTCGTCCCATAGTTTAGTTGAAGAGAAAAATAACTTTTTATGGTCATGTGTAGATAACATCAAAGATTTTCCAAAAAGAAATTGTTTGTAGACATTCTAACCGTACAATTATATAAAAACTTGTAATTTTAAGGTTACGTTGGAGCTGTCATTCGTGTATGAGCAGAGAACAATACTTGTCAAAGCCCTTTCAGTCAAAACCTGATAAAACCATACGAAGCCTTGCAAGTAAATCAACAAAAGTAATATGTTATCATTTTCTTCAGTGACGCCAATAGGAGACAATACAATAAATTTATTTATTACAAGTGTAATATATTGAAGGCACTGACGTCATTGCGTGGGTTGTCTTTCAGAAGATGACAAGGCATTAGTATTCTTCAATAGAATTTGTATATATATATATTGACACACATGTAATCTTTCTCTACTTTTAAACACGTAGGAGTATAATATAGAAATGACGTAGATAATGTACATAATTGATAATTGCAGATATATATATATATGTACTTATGTGCTTTTTTATTAGTATAAAAGAAACTTTTTGTTTTGTGTCTTGCTCTGCATATGTCATTTTGGCTGTGTGTATTTGAAATCAAACAGTTTCGAAAAGTTTCAGTAATGCTAATATTAGATGCATCAATGAAATTGAATCAATTCAGAACACAATTCAACGAAGGTTAATGATTCAAGTTTATGTTTACATTCATCACTTCGGTTGATTCATCCAAATTGAAAGATAGAAATGAACGGTCTAATATTGACTTAAAGTTAAAATTGAAATAAACTTTGTTGATATTGTTACGAATTTTTGGGATGTAAGTTAAAAATGCAGTGAGAATTATCACAGTTTATTAGAAGCACACACACATAATTAACCGTAAAGCAGACAACTGTAATCACATAAATCGCGCAATGTTCGTCGTTATAAGATACTCGCTTTGAAAGTACACTAGGTAACGCTTCGATCGTAGTCGACAGACGACTGACTCATTCCCCGACTGACCGACCTCATATCTTTATAAAATAGCCTGGCAACGTGCCACGTCCTTGGAATTCTTAACTTTTCAGCTTATTGACTTCTAAAAATTCGTATGAAATACAAACAAAAGAAATAAGGGTTTGTGACGTCTTACTGCGGCGCAATAGAAGAAATTGATTAACGCAAAGAATAGATCGCTCAAATTCAAAAGGAGTAATAAAGCACTTGCAAAGGATTAGTTATGGGCTCGCAACAATATGTAACAAAATGGCGAACTTTAGTATTTTTGGTAGTAAGTGTAATAATCGTGTTAAACTGTAGTATTTTCCGGCTTCGAGTATACGGGAATTTTCTCTCTACATTTAGACGCAAAGGTCTTATAAGCCTAGACATTTATAATTATGTGGAGTGATTACGATGCCTTACGGGTTCCCTACAACGACAGCTTTATTATCTTAATGAGACGGCTTCGATTCTGCAATACTTATATCAGACATGTATGTTTATAATATATTTAACTGTGTTACTTTACAGGTGGTGGATATTATGAAGACAAACGTCGAAAAGGTACTTGAAAGAGATCAAAAACTTTCGGAACTTGACGACAGAGCAGGTAACTATTTCATAATTCTTTTATCAATACCTTTTTTAATTATACACTCGCATCATATTCCCAATTTAAGCAGGTTACGCTTTTGTTAATTATACACAACGCACAACTTTGGCATCGATTCCAGAAAGTGTAAATAAACAAAAGTTTGTTTACGTAATTTATATGCTAAATATCTAGGTTTTATAGCCCATATTGTTACGTTTGAAGTTACCATAGAAGATGATCAGTTGATGGCTTGATTAAGAGAGGGCTAGAATTATTAAAAAGCCTATTTTTTAATATAATTCCAGACGCACTCCAACAAGGTGCTTCACAGTTCGAACAACAAGCCGGCAAACTGAAAAGCAAATTCTGGCTGCAGAATTTAAAGGTACAGTCTAACCATAAATTTATCTTTGCTAGCTCATGTTTTAGCCAATAATAAAACGAATCCTTTTTAATATAGGTACAGGACCAAATTATAATCTAAGCTATGTACTAATTTACTTTGGTTTACATTTGTATTGAGAAACTGCCAATCATCGTTTGGACAGACGTCTAACGAAAAGTCAAATTAGACTTTTTCGTTCTTAATTTATTTGATTGTTTATGTCTAATTTAGTCTAGTTTGTCTGGAGGGCCATGTTTTAAAGTTCCGTAACAATATTCGGTAAACGGCAAAAACGGAAACCTTGTCATTACTTATGAAGGTACGTCCATTAACCATTCTAAAAAATGTCCCTACCTCCTCAAATTTTTTAACTATAAGATGGAAAAATTAAGATTGTAGAGCTATTTTCAAAAGGCAAGCATATTTTCATCATTCATTTTCTAATTAAAACGAGATAAATAAACTCCTTTAATTAATCTCGGATCTAGTAGCCTTAGACTTGTTCTCACGCCTCTTACAAAAAGGCAGAACAATAATTGGGTATTTGAATCTTTGTTTGTAATAAATGGAAAGATCATATATAAGTTTTATTATAACAAACTATTTTTTTTATTTCGCTATAATCAAAAATTTATTTCAAATTAAAAATATTTTTTTGAACCCGAAATACCCAAGAAACGAAAACACGACGAGCGCGCGTGTTACGTCACTATGATAATTACTCATCGTAGCTTCGTAGCACACGCTACGTGTGCACGATCCTCGGGTACTTCGGGTTCAAAAATTTATTTTTAATTTGACTTTTTAATTCTAGCGAAAAAAATTAAATAAAAATAATTTGTTATAAAACTTATCCGGATCCGTACAGGAACTGAGAAAGAACACAATTTCCTGTGGCCGGACAGCCTGTCGTAAGAAGCGATAAAATAACTCACAGCCAGGCGGTATTTACCCGTCTGGATGGCTACCACCCCTAGTCTGGAGTATGCTGCTATAACAACCTTGAGTTGCGTTCCGGTATTAGTGGCCAGATTATACATTTTTTTAAATTAAATACCCAATTATTCGTTGACTTTCTTCGGTAATGCGACGGATAGTTCATCAAAGGAATCGAGTCGTTCGACGAAAGTCTACATAGAGCCAATGAAACCCATTATTGACACAGCATAGTGCTGAATTACAGGTCTCATTGCCGTGAATGTTATGCACGTTTTTTTTAATAGTTTGTGTCTATAGACCCTGTGTTCGTGTGTATATCACTGAACTTGTCCTAAACAGTTGGACCAATTTTGATAATTTTTTGTGTGTGTTCAAGTGGATTCGAGAATGGTTATTTTCACTATTAAGCCTGGTAGTTGCTGCTGGCCTTATGGTCCAAGATTTTGACGATATTTTTTGTTTATTCGAGTGGGTGGCTTATATCCACAATTGAACCCATTAGATGGTGCTGCAATAGGGACCTAGATTTTTATTTTTCAGAGCAGAACAACATGTGTCTAGTTCACTAGTATTTTATATATACTACCCATATGTCTTTGTTCTATGAATATATTCTGTTTAAGCGTATTTTTAGTTTTATGTGCATCCATTCGTGATAGTAAATAATTTTCTTTCTTGTGTGGGAACTATGTATATCATGTCGTCATTATGTCGCTTGGTAATTAAACTAACGTTATGGTTATTATGACACTTGTATTTTCACCCACATGTTACAAATACAATTTTTGATTCACTGCATTAAAAATCAGCAGATTACAATGTTAACCAAGATGAGCGCGTTCTCTAGAGGTGCCATTTCTCGTTTTTAACTGTCTAAAATATTGATGGCGACAAGGCTCTATACTTGCTTTCTATTCCTTGGTCTTCGTCGGTCCTGTATGTACCCGACATTGAGAAAACTGTCTGGAAAATGTTTGTTTGTAAGTATAAACTATCTTATTAAACGCACTGTATTCTTTCCAGATGATGATTATTGCAGCTGTTATCGGAATAATCATCTTGGCTCTAATCATCGGTAGGTCTAAAGATTAATATAAACCCGTTTCAACGTTAGAAACGTCTGTTTTGTTTCACATTATTAAGTTTTTAGACTAATCATGCCATTATTTTTTCCATATTTTCAGCCAACTTTGTGTGAACAAGTTTCGGTAACCGAAGTTTAATTTAGCAGTTACTTGTTATAATGTTATTGAATAGTAATATAACGTATGTTGTTATTTTTTATAATTACGTTATTGTTACTAAATAGCCTATTTTGGTAAGTGGGCAGAATCGTTACGTTTATGTTGGTGTTGATGATACGTGTTGGCTTTATCTGTACTTCTAACACTTCGTATAACTGTCTTTTCGAAGAATGTTTCATGCCGTTTTGAAATCTTCTAGCTCATTCTGTAACACACCATTCGTATCAGCGCCGCTCGAACGGACATAACAATAACAGAACTAAAAAAATAATAAGCACACAATACTAACATGCTAAAACAAAATAGCAATGATACCTTGTCCAACGATTTATTTTACTTTTGACGTTTGCACTTCCATGAGGTTGCGCATTTTATGACAGTATATTTCACATGTCACAATAGGGGACCGGACAATCAAATCATATAAGATGCTTTTAATATAGTTACAGTTTTCGCACGAGCGTGCCTACTTATGACGTCATAAGTAGGCACAAGTAAAAGAAGTCAAATAGCGCATTAATTATTATTGTCCGAGTCGACGTAATAATGCCGTATGTGAGTCATCTAATGCATAGACTATAAACTATCATCATCATATCTAAATTCAATCGTAATTAATCGTTTCGTTTCGAATTTTTTTTATTAAAGGCGAATAAATAACACGGCACTTATTAAGATTTAAAAAGTCATAATTTTGCATTTAAATATATTGTTTTATGGTTTATTTATTAAACAATACCGTGATTTTAGCAAATGATATCGGTGCCCTATTGATCAAAATTAATTCGCAAACTAACTCGATTTTTATATAAAATCGAATCGGCAACTCCTTAGGGCGTTACTAATTAATCAAATCAAATCAAAATCATTTACTTGTAAGAAACAAGGAGATATATGATGTTCATATAAGTTCTACATTGTACAAGTTTTACCTTATAAAGGCATACAAATCATTTGTTCATATTATATACTGAAATGACCAAATTACTTCATTCATTATTTATCATATATTTTATTATTATTGTGAAGGATGATATGCGTCCCACAATAGGCTCAAAAAGGGGAATGCTGAAGACCGCGCGAAGTAGTAGTAGAAAAACTAGGAAAGCGGACCCTGGACGTCGGAGTGAACGCTCCGTGATGATTTATCATACATTATTAATTCTAGATAATATGATTAAACACGTCATGAAACTTAATACGTCGTAAACTTATTAGTCAATGTCAAAATATAGAATTACAAAACAATATTAATGTTTTATTTCAGAACATTCAAGCAATATTCCAATAAAATAAAAATGATAAGAATAACAAATGTTATTATTTTATTTTACTATAATGAATATAATATTTTAAAACAATAATAAGATTAAGAATTAATAGATGCTGTCAGAATATGTAATCTTATGATAATCAATAATTAATCTGTCAAAAATAAAATAAACTTGGACGCAGTATAATAGCTATGTCAACCATAACGCCATACACTATTAAAATAACAATTAAGCAGATAAATATAACACAATAACAACATCGTTATAACATTTAGTTGATACAAATGGTACATTTACAGTTGAAACTCAGCTTTATTTGCCGATGTGTTTACTCTTGTGTCTAATATTGCTCTTTATGACTGTCAATTATAATATTTAAATACGAACATGAATTAATATTAGTACTGTAAAAATAGACCTTATAAATTGCTTGATATATAATAATAACGTAATCCCAGAATGCGATTGCTTGACCCGAATAACCCTACTTTAGTTTGCTTTTAAATACGCATATAATAAGTAAATTGATGAAGTATAAACTATACAGCAGTTTAAAAAAGCTTAAAATTGGAAGCTTCAATTAATAACCAAAGCTATAAATGCTTCTAATGCTTTTTACGATTATCTACTACGTACGGAATTTTCCTCTGGTAGATATTCAATTCTGTCTATAAATATATTAAAAAACGAGTTTTTTTTATTAACTTCTTTACTTTTTAATAACTCGTAAATTAATTAAAGTATGTAAACTAAATTTAATAATAAAAATATTCAAAGCTTAGGCCCCGTAGTATGTTTGCATGTATTTTCATAAAAAGACAAATCTTTAACAAGTGTTAAATATAAAGGATTTTTTTTGAGTTTATGGCTTGGCAACTAGGCCTTTAAGCCAAATAAAGAAAAAACATTTCATAATTCTAATGTGATGTCCATTCAGCAGTTGTTTTTGCACAAATAACACTATACAGAATAATGTTACATAAATTTGTGGTATTGTGTGGTGGGCCTATTCTTTATTTTATAATAACGGTATGGTTATTAAAATGGTTATTTAATGTTTCTAGGTCTGTAAACATTATAATGGAGGACTAAAAGCCGAGGTAATATTATTTTGGTATAAAATTTATTTATAGATTGAATCTCTTCTCACATCACTGTTTTTTCACTTTATAATTGACCTTTTCGAAAAATAATGGTAAGTTATTAGAGATATTACTTATATATTTCTTGGTCAACAGGAACTAGATTATTAATTAAAAATAAATAATTATAGACCGCGCTAAATTTTAAGGCCTGTCCAGATTAGCTGTAGAAGGCTATACCTGAATTTGAATAACAACTATTATATTCTGACATCTTCCTCGGCTAGACGGCATAGTGTGTGTTGTTAGTGATCACTAAAAAAAATCCACATTCAGGGCGTTCCATTAGTAGCTCACAACGTCCAATATGCTCCTTTAGCCGTTCCACAAGGCGACCGCGGTTGTTGTGATCGTGGCGAAAACGTCACTAATGACGTCATCATTTTCGATCACAAAACTCTCACAACGACCCATGTCAAGAGGTGGGTCGAATATCCGTTCCGAACGGGTAAAATCGCGGACGTGAACGTGGTCGTTGTAAGTCCCTATTGGAACATAGCCATTGTATGATGTTTAGAGTCGGTGCCACAAACGAAGTCACACAGACGCGGCACTGCAATCGCCGTACTTAATCCTGCCCGAGTAATTATTTGCTAATCCGTTCGATATTCCATAATAAAAGTTGTACATTCATTTGCTGGCTACGTTACGATCAAAATTCTACTAAATAGCGGCTGTCACTTATAGTTCCTTTATTTTCTGTACGACTTCTTTTGTGGCGCGGAGTCTAGAAAAAACTCGATTTATCGCAAATTAATGCTGAAATCGTTAAAACCATAATCTCAAAAAAGAAGAAAAACAAAATTTATGCTTATCCAAGTTATTTTAGTAAGAAAATATTTAAAATCACGAAACTAAATATACTCTTACTTAGGCATTCTTATTTTATAATTATTATTATTACATGTAATACTAATAATATACTAATATAATACTTATTTTTTTTGTTTAAATGTTTCAGGAATGGAATTCAGGCTGCTATATAATTCAGAAGTTATACCATAAGAATTTTGTAACATGTTTTTTTCTTTAGGGATTAGTGTTGTTAAATTATAAATATCCTAAAATAATATCACAATATTGTATCCCATGTTTTAGCATCAAAACTGTACTATCAATGATTAGTAAGGTTTTATAAATTTTGAAACCCACACGTCTAGACATGAGTTATTTTATATTAATAAATAACGAATTCTACGCGAGATATAAAATAGTATTTTTAGATAACCATTCTTTGTTAGGATATACTATTTAACTATTTATCACTGATGAATACCCAATACCTATTTGCTTAATCTTAGGTAAGGCTTATCGAAATCACCATATCCCGCCATAAGATCTATAGACAGTTTAGAAAGGAACATCTGACTGAATAAGAACTCTAAATAAGAACCCTGACTATGTTAGGGGAAACACCTGGCAGGAAGAGTCAATTTAAAAAAAAAACACAAAAACACGCCATATCTTCGAAATTCAAATTTAAGTTTAAAAATCTATTTCTTCCAAAAGATCTATGTATTTTTTGTATATAGAACTCAAAGTTTTTTTTATTATTTGTTATCATGCACTAAAAGTGCTTACATTATACACTCTTAATTTTTGTATTTTTCCTTATAATAGATTGTATCAACTTGGTACAAAATCACGATATATTATTTATGCTTTTATCTAGAAAATATTTTATACCTGGATGTATAAAATTCTATAACCGTAAATTTCTATTTGAATCGAAAAATTTGTACTTAATCAAATAAAATAATTGTTGTTTGTTTAAGTAATAGATTTAAAAAACTCATTATATAAAATAAGAATATGTGCTATCTTACGTTATAACGTAATTATCGTAACTGGCCAATATATAAAAATATATGTAATCAAACCTGTGTAACTATATTTAATAAATCCGAAAAAAATTAATGTGTGTGTAATACTCTATGTAAAAAACCGCTTTGTAGTTAGAAATTGTAAAAAATCACATTAGAGTAAAAATTATTAGGTGTTTCAAAATATTTATAATATCCACTCTAGTTGTAAATGGTCGTAAATGTATTATCATAGAACTGGGGATAATTGGCCAGTGTTACTTTAGATGATTGTTTCAAAATTAAAAATTGTTTAAAAAAAAGATGAATAGATTACGATGTGTGAAAAATCGGTATTATTGCAGAACATCATAAACTGTAAAAACGGTTTTTCAAACAGTTATTAAGAAATCACTTTGTTGTTGTTGAAAGTCTTAATTAGGAATGGTATCTGCATAGTTGTTTAAGGTATCCTTAATATATGCGCCTCTTTTTTCGAAACTTAAAATTGAACCAAATTCATTCTAAATATTTAAACAGAATACAACATATGGATTGTTGTTTAAAATGCTAATCGAGAATTCGCGAAAATACCATAAATAAATCGGATCTAAATAAATATAACATATAAAGTAATTAATATTAATAAATAATTAATTAAAACAGTGAAAAATAAATTATTAAGCTTATTGGGATCCTAACAAAATTATAAATACGAATTTGGTTTTTAAAACTACGCTATCGCAATCAAAACATAAATTATCAAACAAAAAAATATTCTTAATTTAAATAACGAGCACTACATTAACTCCAAATCTATCTTAGGCTAGGAGTTAGGTAGTTGGAGTCTTCTTCTTCCACTCAATTTAGACTGTTTTTGTATCTATCTAACTCTATCACGTGGTTGGGAGCAGTTTATGTTGTCGAATATGACTTACATACCCTTTTTTATTTCTTCATGTTTCGAAAACTGAGGCTCGGTAATCACTGTAAGGTAAACAAAAACACACCAGATACGTATGTGATTGGATTAGATATAAACATTTGGCCGTTTTATAATTAACAACTTAAATATTACTAATGGACGTAGTTGTACCGGATAATTTTATAAAATGGGTAAAATTTTACGAGCCAAAAATTTTGCCCACAACGCAAGAACTTTAAGCTATAAATATACAAATTGCATAATTCAAAATAAGTTTGAAGCCATATTGAGTATTTATAGCTGAAATATTATAATGTAACTACGTCTTAATTACGTTGATATATAAACAAAAGTTGTTAATTATTTATTATTACATTCAAATTCTTTGTAAATTAATATTTCTTTTAATATGAACACAAACATTTACTGTTTTGTGAAATAAATATGGAATCATATCAACTAATAAATATACTAAAAATAAAATAATTCTACAATTCTTAAATAACACTTTACCCTGCGACAACGGTCTGGTGGAGCTGGAGAAATTTTAATGTTTAGTTTAAAAAATATTGGCACGATGGTATAGTCCACGCCTCAACTTGTGGTATCTCGTGGTTAACTACATAACTACACGTATATAATCATGTATGCATATATATGTATAGCTATACAAATGCTGCATAACTTGACATAACTAGCATTCCATAATAACTGAGTTCTATAAAAACCATTTATTACGCTATTATTTATATACATTATTTTGATAATTAAGAACTGTCATGAGATGTGGCGCAGACTATATGTTTATTTAGTTAATATTCTCCAATGAGTCCTAATTTTTCTTTCATACATAATTCCAAAGCCAGAACAGATGCTGCTTTCAAGAAATAGTCTTGTCTACGCCAGTGTAAAAAATATATCTAGTCAAAATGGATTGTTCTGAAAAGTTGTTCTACTTGTCACTATAACAATCCATGTGAATCTTGAATATGAAAACGAGAATATTTAAAATAAAGCCGACATGATTAAATTAATTATTATAACTATTTCTATTTATAAATACCTAACTCAACTTTACATACCTATAGCAGACAGATATAATGTTATTAACTTCTGTGGAGTTTACCACCACTTTCGATCTGTAGTTAAATAAGAAAGGTGTAAGGCTGGTAATTGTTTTAAACTTTTCTGAGACCGATCTTGGATAGACATAAGTAAATGATGGATTTTTTTTCGATATTTTATTCTGCCTTGAATTGAACCCCGGATCTCTGCGTTCCAGTATACTAAGCGCTGGCCAACCCTTAAATCACTGGACCACAGAGGTATTCAATCCATTGGCCACACGATAATTGTTTTTGAACGATTTTTCTGTAAGTTTAAGAATATACTTACTAATGATTCCATAGAGTGTATTGACATTGATATGGTACCAGTCATATCAATATGTAGGTATTAATGAAAAATATTCTCAAATAATTACGATCATGTAGTAGATACTTTACATGCACTTGAAACTAACTTTACATGCTGCAAGTAGAAATTAACTTCTGTGGAGTTTATGACTAATTTCTATCTGCTGCATCAGTTAGATTTCAAAGTGTATGATCAGTAATTATTTTATTTTAGCAGAAATATAGACAACTTTAATATTTTATGGTCCTAATAGATATGAAGTTTTCTACATTTGCTTACGGTCTCTATCTCTATCTAGTATGTACCATCTTTCGAGGCCGGCAACACATAGCACTTCTGGTATTGCAAATGTCTAAGAGCGACAGGCAACGCTTTCCTTAGGTCGGTTGTCTGCATATCTTATATACTCCGACAGTAAAAAAATCACCATTGTTCTATGTCTTCGACTTTTGAGTCTTCTCAGAGTATCATAGATTAAACATAATTCTAAATGCCAAAAGGTGAGTTCTTTCTGACTCCCAAACTAGTTTAAATGATCTGTTACAAGAACTAATAAGAGCTGCGTCTGTTCTGGCTTTGATATTATTTCCGTAAGCCTTGTGCTGTTTATTTAAGAAATAGACACTTTCATGTGGTAACATTTACTTGGTATTCGACATTGGTTACTTGCAATGATTAAAAAATATGTTTATATCTAGACGTACCATTATTATATACTTATTTTTACCTTAACTCGTTTCATGTTGTATTGTCAAGCATTTATTTTAAATGGTATTGTATAACATAATAATTATAATTGACTACAACGCCAAGAAACCAAAATTATACCTAATCTGAGCATATTGAATATTAAATACATAATAATTATGTATGTACCAATGTATTGTAATTATTGCTTCGATAAAATAAAGCAACTTTAATAACAAATTGACTTGTTTATTTCTTTCACACGAGGTACATAACACAGTATGTAGGTATGCTAATATTAAATTCTTACGCTCTTATTCATATTGAGTTAAAGTATGTTTGGAGGCTTCTTTAAGGTTTTAAAGAAGCCCTTTTTTAATTGCAAGACTTCAGCAGACAGGCAGACGGCCCACTTGATGGAAAGCGGTTACATCGCTTATGGACAGTTGCAACACCAAAGGTGCTACAAATGCGCTGCTGCTCTCTTAAGGGAGACTGGAACCTGGTCATTAATGCCGGAACACAACTCAAGGTTGTTATGGCGAAATACTTTAGACCAGGGATGGTAGCCATCCAGTCGGGAAAATGCCCTACCATCTGGCTGTATGTTGTTTCTTACGACAGGCCGCCCGGTCGCAGGAAATTGTATTCTTTCTCCGTTCCTGCACGGATGAAAACTTACCTTACTCTAACGCAACATGAATAAGACGCCAAAAAACATATATTTCGAAGAGTGAAACCCGCCAATTTTATAACGAATAATTTTATATAAATCATCGATAAGACCAAAATAAGAAAATAGCACTAGAGAGTAAGCTCCTTTTAGAAACTGAGGTACCAAGCGCGCAAAAGAGTTAGAAGTTCGTTGTTCCGGGGCGTAGTTTATGGCTCCTAGTCTAGGACGTAGGTTAATATCTGGGCTATTGAATAAAAAAATACATATAAATTTACATAAACCTTAACATAAAACAGCCGTTGTAGCTTAACGGTTAATGCACTCGCGTCTCAAACTCAATTCACGCGGATTCTAAACTGGGTCGGAAAAGCATTATGTATGCGTAATGTGCCTATTTTTATAATTACAGTGGAAACTCTATAATTCGAATCTTGTTAAATCGAAATCCTCAGTAAGTCGAAAAAAATGCTGTTCCCTTTCACTCAACCCCCAAATACTCGGTATCTCGAATTATTTAGACTTTATAACTCGAACAAAATGCTATTTCCCTGCGTAGGCATTTTAATACATATTTATACTCGATAACTCGAACTTCAAAAAACAGACTGTAATTTAGTCAAACATAATGACGTGTCTTACTGGGAATTCCCCGAACTCGAAGCAATAAAATTGAAAAGGAATATCTGCGTTTATTCTATTGTTTCTGCCTGAAACATGTGCAATGAATGAATCTATTCACTAAACTTTCTGAGTCACACAGCTGTCTACCATAAGGTAATGAATAATTATGATTATTTATTTCTTTTGACTCCTCGAAAAATATACTCAAAAATCGCGCCTCCTTAAGTCAAAATTTTAGCCATCAAATACCTATTTCATATCCCGAACCTCTTGTTAAGTCGAAGACTCAATAAGTCGAAGTTTTTTTAATTTCCCTTGACATTCGAGATATCGAGATGCTACTGTACTATGTGTTAATAGTGAAGGAAAACAACGTGATGAAACCTGAATATAAGATATAACCGATAAGTCAAACCCGCCAAACTGCCGTGGACAAAGTGGCGGATATAGGTACTATCTATTTGTCCAGCAGCGGGACGTTTATAGGCTATTAGCTTCTGCCCGCGATTTCGTCCGCGTGGAATAGTTAAAAAAATCCCCTATTTTGAAACATTCTTCATTGATGCTCCGCTCCTATTGGTTTTGTCGTTATTATATATAGCCTATAGCCGTCCTCGATAAATGGACTATCTAACACTGAAAGAATTTTTCAAATCAAACCAGTATTTCCTGAGATTAGCGAGTTCAATCAAACAAACAAACTCTTTAGCTTTATTATATATTAGTATCAGATGATTAGAAAATAAATATATTTAATTCAAATCGAAATACATATGCTAAAACATCTATTCACTAAAAAAAACGCTCATTTGGTATATGGACTTGTTTCTAGAGAATATCAAGATTTAAACTGTTGTTATTACCTGTTAAAATAGTCCAACGATGCGAATTTTAGTGCAAACTTGGAGGATGATGTTATGCCGTACAGTTTTTCAAATCATATGCACCAAATAATGGTTAAAAATGTACACTATAAAGTTGCAGGATATTTATTGTTTTTTACTAAGAATTATGTGTTTATGTTAAAGAAATCGACTGTTTAATGAAATGTGCCTTTCGCCTTTGTGTGACATCGGGTATAAATACTGGAAAATATAATTACATATGACAAGGCAGTAAAGATTCCGTACTTTTGCCTGCAATTACGGTTAATTTAAAAGTAAATGAAGGAATTTGACGGTAATTGATGGATGACACTAACAAATACTTAATGACATTAATTTTTCACCTCAGCTGTGAATTGTGAAAGTGTGAACGTGTTTTATACTTGTTTTGAAATTCTGTTTTAATTTTATGTATTGTCTTTTATTACATAAATAAACATAATACTTTTGAAGTAATTGTAAATTAACTTGAAGTAAGTTGTTACTTTAAAGTGTTTGTATTTATGATTTTGATATCGTATTGTAACGTCAACATTACACCGTATTTCACAACAATATTTATATTAAGATATTTCTGTTTTTCTTCTTAGAGAAAGAAAAGATTCAGAGCTCTTGCTCTTAATCTTTATTTACATCTCTCTCTCATCCGTGCAGGAACGGAGAAAGAATACAATTTCCTGCGGCCGGGCGCCTGTCGTAAGAGCCGACAAAACAACCCACAGCCGGGTGGTAGGGTGATTCCCCGACTGGATGGCAACCACCCCTGGTCCATAGTATGCCTCCATAACAACCTTGTGTTGTGTTCCAGCTTTAGTGTCCAGGTTCCAGTTTCCCTTAAGAGAGCAGCAGCACATTTTTAGCACCTTTGGTGTTGCAAATGTCTATAGGCGATGGTAACCGCTTTCCATCAAGTAGGCCGTCTGCCTATCTGCTGAACTCCTGCAATACAAAAAAAATGAAAAAAATACATACAAAACTACACTAATGTCTTACTATTATTTTACAGGTAAGTCTATTAAACCTAAATTTTACGAAATGATAGAACTGCCCCGCATAACTAGGGCTCTGAGAGCACATACTCAGTTAGACAAACCGAGATGTCTAAAACCAACTGTTGATCCAACTAAACCTTTTATAATCAGATCCAGGAATTTACAAAAGTAAGTATTCAATTTTAATATCCAAATGAGACTAACAATTTTCCATCAGGTTAGGGCCATAAACCTGTCTGTTATACTCAAACAATAACAAGATTATCAGTTATTGAAAGTGATTATTAGGTTTGCTGTCAACATTGTTAATTGTACCAAATCAACTTATATTTATGATATCTTCAAATGGCTTGAATGTAATGTTATTTGACAGTTGAGTCAACTGAGCTAGTTTTTAACCTATAAAGTTCATATGCTCTGTCTCTTATTAAGGATCTGGTATCAGGTTCAGGTTCAAACTTGAAATGACTGCATTGTAAAGTTTATCATATATTAAAATAAAGAGAATTTTTTCTTTTATATAAATCCTATATAAATAGGAAACAACAACAGTAAATTATTTCACTTTAAATTTAAATTATTATGATTTTATATGATTATAACATGTTATGACCACATAATAATATGTTTAATGAGTCAAATAGCATATTTATTATTTTTTAAACAGTAATTAAAATGGTATCTATTATAGTACTACTACTACTACTATTGCTAAAAATAATTTTTGGGTCTAAGTCTACTACCAGGCATGTCACTCACCTTAACTGGAAGATTTTCCCTTTACACTACATTCCACCTCTTCTCTTCTACACTTCTTTTGCATGTGAGGGTGGAGAAGGGACTACTTCATTTAGCCCGATATCTCCAGGAAGTCCACCAGCTTCTTGATGTTGCCGCAAACTTCCCAGACTACTAAAGTTGGATTCCACCTCACTCCTTCATTCATTTCGATTATCAACCAAAACCTAGCTTTTCAGCTTCCATTTCCAGCATTCCAGCAAACTACTACATTGATTGTTCATGATTTATCAGTATTATGTATATTACAGGTTCAAATCTTACTCAGACATTTACAACTATGTCAAACAAAATGAACCAGATTCCTCGACTATACTTGAACTCTTCAATAACTTGAAGGAAGCTGCCAAACTCCTAACAGGAGACCAGCCGGATGAAGTCATTGAGGATGCTACAGTGTTGACATTGAGAATGTTCATTGATCAAGATATTGTTATGCTGAAACATTTGTCACAGTTAAGGCAAATGTTTGGTACAGTACAGTCTAGTACTGCCAATAAGATCTGCGAGGTAATGTTAAAGAATTTATATTAACTAAAAGCAAATTAGCTATTCATGATCATATACTAAATTTGAATGGGTGTAATTATTTTAAACTTAATTTTTCATATCTTTAGTGTGGCATTAGTGTAATGGTTATTGCATATGTCCTAAACTGAAAGGGTGTGGGTTCAATGCTGGCCGGAACTCATGCACTACTTAGGCAGTTTTCTGACCTAATGTGCATATTGTTACAATTACCACATGCTAACAACAGTGAATGAAAACATTGTGATTAGAGATGGGCCGAATGTGGTTTGAACTGAATACGAACTTCCGCTGAACATTTGGTTAAAACAAAAAATTGTGACCTGTTGACAATGTCAACTTGATATCACCAAATTTTTGGTTTATACACACCATAACCTGCCTCTAGTAAATTTTAACCCTTCAGCTCTTCCAAAAGCCGCAAGACTAACACTATCACTTATCTCGTAATATACCAAGAAAATATTCCCATTTCATACAAATCCTATATAAACAGAGTGAGACAACAACACAATTAACGATCAGGTGCACAAATGCGATCTGCACTGTCATTGCGGCCTAGGGTGCAAGACGTCCCGTATTTTACGCTTAGTTTAAAATGTCCCGGCGGGCCTGACTGTCCCGTATTCGAACCATGCTTTGTTTTTTATTATTAAATCGTTTTTTCACAGATGGCACTTAAGTGGACTGATGTAAAAAATAAATGTACCCCTAATTTAATAAAAAGCGAGTTGATGACTGTTTTTAATTACGATTATAATTGTATTGATTTTTATAAATATGTTAAAACCGATAAAAATATGTTAAAACTGACTTGAATGTCACTATATAATTTTATTTTTTATTTGTTGTTTGGGTGAAAAACTAAATTCCTGTATTTTTTTGCCTTTTGCCCCTTATAGGCTGAAAAAAAATCTGGCAACCCTATCGCGGTCACATATGTGCTAATAGTGAGCTGAAGGGTTAAGTATGAGTAGGTGGATAAAAGAATATATTTTTAGACCTTTAATTGAAAAAAAATCACCATTTCATAATTCTAAATTTATAATGTTGTAAAAAGTGATTCCAATCAAAATTAAAGTTATAATTGCTGATGTCCCTGATACGTGTTTATTTTTTATTCAAGTTACGCATTATAATTAAGCAGAACTGTACTACTTACTAATGTTTCTTAGAGGAGTAATAAGTTTATTTTATTTTTGTTTTAATTTGATGTCTATTTAATTAGGCAAAGACTCGAGCAAGAACTAATTTTATTTATTTTTTATCATATTGCACGTTAAGATTTATATGTTCCTAACTAAAATAAATGACCATGAGTATATAGATGTCAATTTTTATATTACGGTTATCATTTCTATGAACTTCAGTCAAAATAGTGCAAGTAGGTATTTTACTTTTTCCATGCACCAAATGTTCGGCTTTTAAACCAAAGTTCGGCTCAAGCTGCCGAAATTCGGTCAAACCGAATGTAAAACGAATTTCAGCCCATCCCTAATTGTGATGCAACTTGCACATCGAGATAACTGATAAGTCAAACCTACCAAACTGCCTTGGACAAGTATGGCGGGAGTACTGTCCGTCCCTATAATAGGAGGCCCTAGCCCAGCAGTGGCACATTTATAGGCTGTTATTATATAATAATAGTGTGACATTAAATAAGTTGATTTCATAAACTTTTTTATTTATTTATGTATATATATTATGTGAGGAGAAGATTAGGCTGACTGTTGGACTACTAGCGATGTGCTGCCCTGAACAGGCAGCACTGGCACGAAGTGGAGGAGCCTTTTGCCAGAGGGCACTATAAGAGGAGATATTAGATTGAGACAGAGACATGAAAAAACATTGTGTCTCAGATTTAAGGCTATGCATATTATTATTTCTGTTTGATAAAGGTGTAAGGCTGTCTAAAATATTTGCAAGAGAAATAGACTTCCTCTGGGATGCAAAGTTAAAGTTTAATGCACTCATGTTGGCAAAATTACTTGAAACTACTATTGTTCAATTTTCATTCTAAATCAGTATATTTTCTCTTCTCAGATAGTAACAAAAATATCAAATGAAATATCAGAAGATACAAAAGAATACATAAGGAAAGAAACCAGTGATGAAAACAAAGAGAATATAAAAATATGGGGAGATCATATACAGTGTCACTATATACCATATAAACCTGCCAAAAAGCCACTGGCTAAGTTAACTAAGAAACCTGCAACTGCCAGTGCATTTGTTAATGATTTCTCTATGAAATATAGCAATGACATTGTTAATAAGAATAGTGCCAAAGATGTAAAACCTGTATTGGAATCTAAAGTAAGTAAACAAATCAGCTAAGTGCATACCAATCAACAATCATTTGCTCCATAGACATGATAAATGTCCACTGTTTTTTGCATATAACTAGAAATCTTACACACAGCATATTAATAAAAAATTTGGCGAAATACATATCAAGCCCACACATTAAAGTATTCTACAAAGGCAATGAATGTTGAATGCTTTTGTCATTTAGCTATGAAATCCCAAAATTTAATTAAAAATACCCCAAACTCTGCTTACTTAATGGATCTTGTTTAAACCAATTTTCTTTATTTTTAACCTACCGCTGAATATTTTCAGAATTTTCCACCTGTTGTTCAATAGGGGAAACAAACTTTTTACTCCTGAAAAAATTTAATTCCTCAGCTACGAGTATGCCTCCAGATACCATGATCTTTACTTTTTTGAGATTTCATTGCATTACTATTTAGTACCATTCTGTGATATTTCATCTACATTATATATATATCCCTATTGTATATACATGTATATAGTATAGTAATTATTTACAAAATTTGGTGTGATATACAGAAAGAGACAAGTACTATTTAGATAGATATAATAATTAAAAAAGGGAATATTAAAGTATATTTTTATCTGTACAGTTTGCATATCCAAAGTTTTACTTGTATTATTATTTTGTTTTTTTGTGGGTTTCCATCTATAATGTGAGTGTGTGTACATTTCAGTTTGGAAAATCCTGGTTAGAGACCAAAGTCAAAGATCTCTATGATGACACATCGGGCATATCAAGTGCGGACATATTGCAATCTGTTATAACATTCTTAAATTCACCTCGAACTAATGATGAATTGCAGAATGATCTATTTGAATTACTGGGCTTTGACAAATTTGAATTTATCCTAGAAATATTAGAGCATAGACAAGATATTATAAACAGTTTGAAAGTGCCTCCACCACAACCTTCTTTAGTCGAAAGTAAGACAATTTGAATATATTTTAAATCTAATGTACTGTTAAAATGTTTGTGTAAATGAATACTTTAACTCTTTAGCTCACTGTTAGCATATATGTGTCCGCGATGAGAGTGCAGGTCACGTTTGTGCACGTGATCGTTAATTGTGTTGTTGTCTCACTCTGTTTATATAGGATTTGTATGAAATGTGTATATTTTCTTGTTATATTATGAGTGATAGTCTTAGTCTTGCGGCTTTTTGATATATCGATAATAGTCTTAAGGGTTAAGTCTTAAATGATTAACAGTCAGGCCTGTTGTTTGTACAGTCATGTGCAACAATGAATATGCTGTCCCTAATTTAACAATGGCTATACTGATAATATTTTCTTAAGTTTTCGCGACTTGTATACATAATAAAACTACGTTTTAACGGTTTTAAGCGCGGTAATTTTATTTGCCATAATTTTCAAGCCATAACATGTTGCGAAGCGGTAATAAATTAGATTAGGCTCCCATAGATTAAATAACAACCATAAACAAAATTAAATAATTAAAATTAATAAGTTGGCGGTAGGCTAAATAAAACTTTAACAATACTCGTTGACACTTGACATCTTTGTCTTCCGTGATCACGGCCACTGAAAAGTGGCCGAAACGTCGGAAAAACCAAAATCAAATAAAATTACCGCGCTTAAAACCGTTAAAACGTAGTTTTATAATGGCTATACTGATTTTGCTGTCAAATTTTAAAATTTCTTTCTCGTCATCTTATAAAACAGAACACTTTGTTCATGATATAAAATAGATCTATGTTGAATATGCTGTATTTTTAGGCCAAATTAAGCTAGCAACACTAAGTAATAAATTTCATATGTGACAACACTGTTTAAACTTTCTTTTTCAATATGAATTCACCTATATTATTATACTTACCAACATATAGGTTTCTTTACTGTTATTAACATACTACCTCTAAATGGGACCTTTCGATATCTTTGAATATTATATGTAGGAATGCTTTGATTGCCTCTTTGTGAATGTGCCTCTCAAATTGGCATTATTAACTCGCTTATGGCAGGTCTGTTAACAATCCTGAAATTTAAATAATTCAAACGTTTTCTAGTTGGTTCACTACTCCCCGAAAACAAAATGCCTCAATATATGTGTCAAGTATCAGTATTGTCTGAACAAGAGAAAATTATCGCCAAATTAGTAAGAAAAGAGGAAAAAAAAGCAAAAAATGCAAGAAGGAACGAAGAGGAAGACGATGAACCCGAAATTAATGTTGCACAGTTGAGAGCCAAGAGGTATTTGGTTGATGTTATTATTTTTAAGTAGCGAAAAAACAAGTCATTGATTATGAATTCCCTGATTTCCGATTTAGGTATTATACCTTGATTACGCTGCACATAGTTAGAGAGTTGGTAGAGAGAATAGACTTGAGTGGTCACATACTTAAAGACTCCGACTGTCTTATTACACTGTCCTAATTTCAAGAAAATGTCCCTAAATCATAATTAATTAATGTAGTGAACACTTGAAGCCTATGTTTTACAAATCACTGCCGCTCTCACGTTTATTTAGGCTAGAAGATGTAAAACAATTAAGTGTGTTAATATACAGGATTACAATTAACCCATTGGCTAATTTAAGACAAGGTGTTGGAAAGATAAAATAAAGACGATTTGACATATATTTCTTGTCAGACAAAACAAAAGTTATTAAGCATCAAACTGTTCCCAAAGAAATCGAATTATTTGTCGTTACCGAACTGTTACCGGTTACGTCATTTTTGCATATAATGTACATACATACATACATAACTTCACGCCAGTTCCCTTGCGGGGTAGGCACGAACAACAGAGTGCCATTTAGGCTTATTCTTACACACCTCACTTGCCTCTTTGACATTCATAACTCTTGTCATATAATGTGATTTTGTAAATACCTGGTCTAAAATGACAGCTGTGATTGAGCTTTTTTTTTATGTTGGAAGCTTGAAGCAACTTGCAACTGAATAGAATTTCTATAGAAATTCTGTAGGATTCAACTCACAGTGGTGAATTGTTGATTCAATACACACAACTCACTTATGAATAAAAGAAAAAAAGTTGATCGCTGCTGTCATTTTAGTCCAGGTAATTAAAAATCAGAGTATAGTTATGTCAATACCCAACTATAGCGGGTCAAGCGGCATGGGGCGGCATCTTTAACTGTCTTAGTACCTTTAAATTATAAAGATTCGCCACTTGTGCTGCAGTTTTAAGCGATTTTCTTTTACAAAAGTGTTCTATTACTGATGCTGGTTCAAGGGAAAAAAATTAAACAAAAGTTTATTTATAACACAATATGTGTGTGAGTTTGAATTCATGAATACATATTGTACGGCAATGATAGGTATGGCAGAAGAAGCATGAAAGTAGGATATATGCAGTTGAAATGAGAGCTTTGAGAAGTATATATAAGGTTAATGTAAGTGATATGATAAGAAACAGTATGTATGATAAGGGAGTGTTGTGATTTGAAAGAAGAAGTAGTGACAAGAGTTGAAAAAGGAATGTTAAGGTGGTTTGGCCATGTAGAGAGAATGAATGAAAGCAGAATCACAAAACAAGTATATGACAGCAATGTGACTGGTAGAGTCAGTGCCTGTAGACCGAGACGTACGCACCATGATCAAATTGAAGATATTTTGAAGAAAGGTCAGATAAAAAGTAGTTTATATAAACGTGTATGTATGAAAAGATTAATGAAAGTTGATGAAGCGAAAAGTGTTTGTCAGGATCGTAGCAAGTGGAGATCCATCGTCTCTGCCTGCCCCAATGGGAAATAGGTGTGACAATATGTACGTACATACTATGTATGTATATAAAAAAGCTAATGTTTAATGATCGTATGGAAGAGAGAGCATGAAAGTAGAGTAAATGCGGTCGAGATGCGAGCACTGCGCAAAATCTGCGGAAAGACGCTCGCGGACTGCGTTCCTAATACCGAAGTAAGAAAGAGAGTGTCGGGGTGAAGGTAAGGAAAGGAATGCTCCGGTGGTTCGGGCATGTGGAAAGAAACAGATATACAATGCAAAAGTGGATGGATGCAGAAGTCGTGGAAGGCCACGACACACCTTCCATGACCAATTGATCGTGTACTAGCAGAAGGTAATGTCAGGAGCCTTAAGAACAGACGAGCGTGCATGACAAGAGTTATGAATGTCAAAGAAGCAAGTGAGGTGTGTAAGAATAAGCCCAAATGGCGCTCTGTTGTTCGTGCCTACCCCGCAAGGGAACTGGCGTGAAGTTATGTATGTATGTATGTAATGTTTAATTTATTGAAAACCTTAAGAAATCTTATTTTTTTGTAGCCATAGAATAGAATAGAATGATAATAAAAAAAAATATTTATTGCAGAATAGCAGAACTATCAAAACCAGTGGTTCCGTTTTCAGCATCTAGTAGATCTTCCAATGTAGACCCAGTGCTTCAGAAGATTTCATATTTTCAAACCAAGGTGCAATATCCTAATGTTTACGACTCTTCTATCAACGCCAAAAACGCAGCTGGTAAGTTTAAAAAAAGATATTTTAGCAGATTTATGCATATTTTCAAGTTGACCCCATTATGAATATTTCTTTCTTTTTACATACATACATACATAACTTCACGCCAGTTCCCTTGCGGGGTAGGCACGAACAACAGAGAGCCATTTAGGCTTATTTTTACACACCTCACTTGCTTCTTTGACTTTCATAGCTCTTGTCATGCACTTCTTTCTTTTTATTTGGAATTATGGCTCCAACAGTTTCGAAATGTTTCAACCAGCTTATAGTATTTGCGTTCAAGATATGACTTAACTGTTATGCTTGTTTAGTTTTATAATTTCTCAAAATCAGGCAGGTGATCCACCTGGTGCAAAGTGATCACCATCATCGACCTATATATATATATATATATATATATATATATATATATATATATATATATATACTTCTTATAATATGGGTTGATATCTGTCCACAGTGTTGTATCTAGACAGTTGTGTTATCTGACTCAAAGAAATTTTATGACATCATTATTAAACATAATTCCATGATTTTATTTAATTTATGGAAGTTTACTCCGACTCACTTCAATTGCACAATATGTGTGGCTTGAGAAATGAAAGAGCGAGTCATGCACCTTAGCTAATAAATAAAGTATATATAAGAAGTCTTCTGTCCCCAAGTCGTTCCAAAAACGGTTCACTATTAAGACTAAAACCAATTATTTTTTAGTATATTTTTGTTTGTGTAATAGTAATATAGATATTAAGTCCTAATTTCAAAGTTGCTTTTAGGTTTTGTATCAGGTTTGAAGCTAATTCTTCCAGAAAATGCAATCAGAAAAGATAACAAGGAATATGAAGAAGTTATAATACCCAAGAATGATCCATCACCTTTAGAAATTGGGAATAAACGTGTGCCCATATGTGATCTGGATGAGGTAAATATTTTAACATTTTAAATTCAAATAAAACCCTTAAATGGGACCAAAAATATTATTTTTGTCCATAATCTGCCAGCTGCCATCAAAATTGCCGCGCCAAAACCAAGAGAATTATAACGTCTCTTTTTCTCTAATACAAATTCTATGTAGTTAGAGGGAGAAAGCAATTCGTTCATTTCAATTATATGTATTTGACCATAAATTTGTGGTACTTCCCAATTAGCCGTGTGTGACAGTTCGGCAACAAATTTGCGGTGGTTCCGTCTTAAACAGTTAATAGTGTCTATTCAAATAAAGTCTAGTGAAAACTGATTTTCACTATACCTACCGACATTCCTTAAATTTGATGTCACTAACTTAATTCACCTTTATATTGTGTAAGTTTCTGTTTGCTTTGTCAAAAAGAGTATAAAGAAGTTATAGAAATATTTTACAAATATTATATGTCCGGTAATAGGATTCAATTAGATCGTAAGAGTTGAAAGAAAATAATTAAGACAAGAACAAAATAGTAAAAATTCCTAACAAAACAAGATAGTCAGGAGGAAGAGTTTTAAAAACTATGTATATGTCAGGACATAGGCTTTTATTTCACAAAGCACAAGTTGAACCTCACATAGAGTAGTGCTGCCATCTCTGAGTTGGGGCACGCCAGTAGCAGCTGCTTCCTTCCATTTTACTCCAAATCGCGTAAAATGGCACGAATTATTTACGAGCACGACCACATAGGCCCTGAGCGTCTGTCTACCGTATGCGGCAGTTTCAGATGCCCCGCCCCCAGGCGGAAATAACCGAATGTCGTCGTTCGAATTGCCCTGATGAACTGTTTTTTTCTCTGTCTCAATTTAACCTCTTTCATGATTTAAGAAAGAGAGAATGGATCTATGGATCTAGAATATTTTTACTGATACTATATAATAATTTAGAATAATCTGATATTGTACATTAGCAACATTATATATTTAGTTTTTATTTATTTATCGATACGCAGGTCGTCTACATCTAATATCCTAGAACTGTTTCATTTGGTGCCACTGTCGCCATCTTATCACCGCACACTCGCCGACTGTGACGACTTTTCTATGGAGTTACTTTTTGAATATTTGGTAAGGGTCTGCGGAATGAACTCTATGATTTTCCCAGAGCGCACCATTATGGGGTTCTCCAAAAAGCTCAACGAGATAGACAAGCTTAGTGTTGCAGATGCAAATACCATCTGATGGACTGTCTGCATATTTGCTTAAACCAATATTTACTTTACAGATCGGTCAAATGGCGTTTGAAAATATAAAAGAATTAAATCGCATACAATCAGTAGTTTTCCAAACAGCATATAATACAAATGAGAATTTGTTGATTTGCGCACCTACGGGTGCTGGCAAGACTAATATAGCTCTACTCACCGTTGTCCATCAAATAAAACAGCATATCGAGAATGACGTTATTATGAAGAATAAATTCAAGGTATGAGAATGTACTCTGCAATATATTTTTTTCGGACCTTATTCGATTTATAACTGTGGATGCATAATTAGTGTCACGATGTAAATTGGTGGTCGTTTTGTTTAAAATTAAAATAATAAATTCTGTTTTTATTCTGTAAATTTCTGTAAAAAGATTCGATACTTAAGTAGATGCATATTTGTACTCATTTTATCAATGGTATTACTCCAATGATACTTTCTTATTTATTGTTAGCTTTCAAACCTGGTTAGGATTGTGATTTGTTATTGCACACGCTATATTTCAAAGAGCCTCCAAGAAAGACGTCTGAGGATCTGGCCGACTAGTACAAATCACTAATCGCGCAAAAACGCTGAAATTCGACAAAAGTCGAATATTAGTCAATTAAGCAAAAAAAAAAATACTTTGCGTACTTCAAGTGCATGTAACTAATTGCGATCCATTGCTTGTTGTCAATTAATTACATTTCTACATCATGGATGTCAAAGTACAATCATATTTAATGCCATTTGTAAAAGTTAAAACAAATTCAAATTATGACATTACTTTTGCCCCATCTTTTTTATTTATTTTTAAATGATTGATTTACTAATGTTTCCCGCGGCTGTGCCCCGTGGAAAAGCCAAGTAGTAGCTCTATGTTACGTACATTAAAAAAAATATTTCGTGTTTATACATATAAACCTTCAATATTTTAGTTTTTTTGTTAAGTTCACTACAATTACAAAGAAACTAAGCCAATATAGTGTAGACAACTGCACAGCAAAAATAAAGAAAAGTCGCAGTCAACTTGATTTGAAATTCCTAAAACGTAATGAATTACTTGTGTGCAACTTCACAATGTATTTGTTATGAAATTACAGCGATGGTTGTCTACATCGCAATTGCAGCGCCATCTATTTAGTTAATCTATCAGTTTTATGGAAACGACATCATTTATAGGGATAAAAAGTATCCTAAGTTTTGATTCGGGATATAAGCCAGCTCTGTGTCGAGTTTTGTTCATATACGTTAAGTCAAAAAGGATGCGATCGCAGCTCGATTTTTCCGATATTGTTATCTTTCCCGCGGAAATGACGCCATTTATCGGGATAAAAAGCACCCTAAGTTACGCCCCGAGATATGAGCTAGCTCTATGTCGAGTTTCATTTAAATCAGTATGTAATGTATATGTATTTCTTAAATTAGGTTGAGTATTTATGTATTTATTGCCTTTTCCCTGCACCACCTATATCGCCTGATTCAAATTTCTTTCGTATAGGTTGCCTGGAAGAGATTGCTTTGAGCGATAAGGCCACCTATTGTATTGCCTAGAAAATATTGTAAATATGGTCTGTTTTTGTAATTGTATATTTTGGTGTGCAATAAAGTGTTCTCTCTCTTTCTCTCTCGCTCCCTTCCCCCTCTCCTCCCCCCTCTCTCTAAATCAGTTCAGTAGCTTCATGTGAGAATTGACCCCCTGATTTCTTTCCCATTTTTATACGCAATGTACAAACTCGAACCATTTACACTTTTGTTATAGTATATAGAACATTTAAAACTAAACGAATTTTGTTGGAGGATTACGTTAGTGAGTACCTAATTACTAATTTAATGTACTGTACAAAAAACTACAGATAATCTATATAGCACCAATGAAAGCGCTCGCGTCGGAAATGACAGCTAGTTTCGGAAAAAGGCTAAAAGGACTGGGCATCGTTGTCAAAGAGTTAACTGGTGACATGAAATTGACTAAAAGTGAAGTACAACAAACTCAAATGATCGTTACTACTCCTGAGAAGTGGGATGTGGTTACTAGGAAAGGGGCAAGTACGTTACATTTCATTACTCTAGTATACATATATTTATAGGTAACTTTTTTCCATCCTAGACTGAGTCATAATTTAACATTAGATTAACGAGGCAGCGATCAAATACGAATCAAAACATACAAGTATTTTAAAATACTTATATTGTAACTTTTTACTTAAAATAGTGTTATAGGATGTGTATAAATTACATAATCAACTCTACTAAGGGCCGATGTTTCAATCATCAGGTAAACAATCAGATAGGGTTTATTCGACTGATAATATAAAATTGAATTTTTCAATCGTCAGTTAGCCTTTATCTGGTGAATAACTGGACTTCCTGAGGAATAACTTTATCTACCGCTTTGAGGGATAGATAATCGTTATTCAACGGATAATTTTTAAACAAAACTATTGACTTTAACATTTTAGTAATTAGTAGATATATTGAGTTTTGTTTCTAGATTTTGCATAACTTTGAAAATTCAATACGACATTATTATGAATATTTTTGATGGTATACAGATGATTTGGCAAATGAATAAGAGACTCTTATAAATAAATTCATCAATCCATTTGAGAAAAAAAAAAAATTCCATTGTCGATTCTGACTTTCAAAAGAGTCTGTGCAATATTTACTTCCTATGATTATAAATAAAATCAAACGCAAAGATAAGTAATAAGGCTATACAGATTAAATAATTCCCCAATTTCTTGTGTTAAAATTGTCTGCCCTAATTAAATTC
This sequence comes from Dendrolimus kikuchii, assembly GCA_019925095.2. Taxonomy (NCBI): domain Eukaryota; kingdom Metazoa; phylum Arthropoda; class Insecta; order Lepidoptera; family Lasiocampidae; genus Dendrolimus; species Dendrolimus kikuchii. Next base: position 12,224,734 of record CM034408.1, read on the forward strand.
CTCAAATAAAAATAATTTGCCAAAATGGCGCTAAAAATCCCAATCTGGAAACCCTAACTAACATTGTCATTTTTATCGAAATTGACGATTGATGCATGTAGAAATAGTAGAAATAGTCTGTCCTGCTCTAACATGTGTTTAATCGGTATATTTGTTTCACCTCCCTGAAGTTAGCATTGTCTCAACCAATCAAATGATCATATGGATATTCGTCAGTTAAATATCAATTGAAAAATCCATAACCGTCTATTGGACAGATAAACAGTCTGATAACTTGATTCCTTAGGCAATTATTAAACAATTTATCTCTATTTTATCAGTAATTATTGTGGTGTCATTTGTTTTTTCTTTTTTTATTTTGTTCAATATTGACCTAATGTAAATTAAGTAGACACTTTATGTAATTTTGGTATAATTGTATTTCTTTTTTTTTTGTAATTAACTGTTTGAGCCAATTTTTATTTTTATTATATAAATTATTTTTTAGTGGAAACTTGATTGATATATGTATTAATTTTGTGTTTTATATTTAAGAATATTAATTATTGTATGTTTCCCAAACAAATTAAATAAATAAATGAGTAATCCTCGTCAACCAATTAATATCCACAGCTAAATATAGGCCTACTAAAAGTAAGTAAGATTTATCCATAACGTTGTTTTCCCATCGACAGCTGATACGGAACTGGCGTCAATAGTAAAACTGATCATCATAGACGAAGTTCATTTACTTCATGGTGATCGAGGTCCAATCGTGGAGGCGATTGTTGCAAGAACGTTGCGTCAAGTAGAATCGACACAGAATATGATTCGTATAGTGGGGTTGTCAGCTACATTGCCTAATTATTTGGATGTTGCCAGGTAAAGAAAAAATATAGTAAATACTTTAGGTCACGTTGTTGTAGCTTAGTGGCTAAGCTACACACGCTCACTTGAATCTCGTATCAATAAAATGTTTTCTGTCTTTAGACTTTGAATTTCCCGAAAAATTTCTCTAATTTATTTTTATTACATTTTAGGCGTTTTATTGTCGCTGTAAAACTCATAATTATTTATTTTTTTATTGCACGAGTTCAGCACACAGGCAGACGGGCCACCTGGTAGAAAGCGGTCACCATCGCCTATGGACATTTGTCACACCAAAGGTGCTACTAATGTGCTGCCGCTCTCTAAAGGGAGACTGGAGCCTGGCCACTAATACCAGAACACAACTCAAGGTTGTTATGGCGGCGTACTCTAGACCAAGGGTGGTTGCTATTCAGACGGGAAAATACCCTACCACCTGGCTGTGGGTTGTTTTTTATGACAGGCCGCAGGAAATTGTATCCTGCACGGATGAAAACTTATTAACTTATGTAATTTCAGATTCCTGCGCGTAAATCCGAATATTGGTCTATTCTTCTTTGACTCTCGTTTCCGTCCCGTTCCATTGGAACAGCAGTTCATTGGAGTCAAAGAAATCGGAAGTGGGGGTGGTTCACATCTTAGACAGGTATGTTTACAGCTTAAATCAGGTACATTTCATGACGTCATCAATATACAATTTAGAAATGGGTTGTTGTACTAAGTAAATTTAGTAGTGAATCCAACTGTTCCTAATATGGACTGGGAATTGTCGGTAGGAGTTGGATGACTGTTCCTAGACCTGAATTGATGACAAAATGATGGTTAAATAAAACTTTACTGTCCGTTTTGTTATGTCCTCTTCATCCTATCAATTAGAACTGGTGCCACCCAATGTCCAACTAATTAGTTCCCATCTCATCAATTTTAGATTCAACAAATGAACGAAATATGCTACGATAAAGCAGTAGATATGGTATCTAAAGGTCACCAAGTTATGGTATTCGTACACGCTCGTAACGCAACGCACCAGACCGCAATGATACTCAAAGAAATCGCCCAGAAAAAAGGGCATTTAAAATATTTCGAACCGGAAGATTCTGGAGGGTTTTTAAAAGCCAGAAAAGCTATTTCTAGCAGTCCTAATAAGCAGTTGGCTGAATTATTTGCGAGTGGTTTCGCATGTCATCACGCGGGGATGTTAAGGAGTGATCGGTACTGTATAATCCATAATCATAATTATCATTTTAATTGATTGTGATCAATGAAGTGTTTTCATTTATTGATTCAATGTCATACCATACCAAAATGTAACTTTTAAAGCCTTTTATCGCGTGTGGCGTTAACAAGAACAATAATTGAAGAAAGAACAATAATTCTTCCCCTACATTCTGGTATGGCGAAAAAAGTAAGTTGTTCCGTAATTACTAGAACAATCAATTTTTCCGCGTATTTCATAACTTCCAATTTTTGTAAATTTCAAAACAAATGCTTGTGAGCTATCGACGTCGTTGCTGCCCTCACACGGACAGTCAGTGCAACTTTCTACACCGCACGCGCTGCATCGACCTTCCTGTTTTTTTCGTCCATTTCAAGTGTATTCTAAACTATACAATTAGCTAATCCTCTAGCCAATCAAGAAATCGTGTCAGTGACTGTGATTTACAGTCAGTCAGTACATAAGTTTTCAATATTTTCTTAAGTTTTCGCCTTAAGTCTTCCATGATCACGGCTACTGAAAACTGACCGAAACGTCAAAATAATAAAAAGCAAATAAATTACCGTGCTTAAAACCGTTAAAAGGTAATTTTATTAAGTTTTCAGTAATAAAAAGTTGATAGAAATTCTACGTGTATTTTTGTATATCAAAACATAAATTACTTGTGACATCTAGAAATTTAAATGTCAAAGAGGCGAGTGAGGTGTGTAAGAATAAGCCTAAATGGCACTCTGTTGTTCGTGCCTACCCCGCAAGGGAACTGGCGTGAAGTTATGTATGTATGTATGTATCTAGAAATTTATTATATAAGAATTTTCAAGAGGGTAAAACACTGAAAATAATTTGGAGCATCGTTATATTTAGGACAAGATTTATATTTCCTTTCAGTTTTTCGACAGCCATTGAGATAATAAAGTTTAGCCAGTTGAGATGTATTATTATTAATGCTGTTTTAATCTAATTGTAGAAATATGGTGGAGAAATATTTTGCAGAAGGCTACATAAAGGTTTTGGTATGCACATCGACATTAGCGTGGGGTGTGAACTTACCTGCACACGCTGTAGTTATAAGAGTAAGTGTTATTTTAAATATTAATTATTTTCTTTGACTATCGAAACAGTTTGTTAAGTTTATAGAAAATTAATCAAAGCGATATATTACATTGTACATAAATTGTACAGTCCTATCATTTTTCTGCTCCACCTACATCGCCAGATTTGTTAAGAATTTCTTTTAAGCTAGGTTGCCTGGAAGAGATCGCTTTTAGCGATAAGGCCGCGTGTTGTTTTGCCAAGAATTATTGTAATCATGCATTTTGTTTTTGTATTTGTTTACTTTGGTGAGCAATAAAGGGTTATCTATCTATCGTGATTTTTTTTGTAATCTAATACAGATTGGGATGATAATACTTTTCACATAAATTCAATTAGTAATAAAAATATAAAAGTTAATTACTTGTATTAAGTCGATCACCGAATTTAAGTGAAGGTATGAACTCTCGTAATTTTAGACTAAAAATTGAAGCTATTAGTTACTGTTCTGAACCCGTAACGCCTAAAGGTGATATTAACTTTGAAATGCGCTTTCCGTTTCGTTCATTATTCTTATAGTATTTATTAATCGCCAGGAAACTCACGAAAAAATACTCTACAAGTATATTTTTAACAGGGTACAGAAATCTACGACCAAAGCCACGGTACTTTTGTAGACTTGAGTATACTGGACGTCCTCCAAATATTCGGTCGTGCTGGCAGACCCCAGTTCGATACATCCGGTACCGGCATCATTATAACTACACACGACAAATTAACGCATTATCTGAAATCAATGACCAATCAATTCCCGATTGAGAGTAATTTCATCAATTTGTTGGCTGATAATTTGAATGCTGAGGTAAGATTGATCGAATTTTTTAGGTTTTTTATCAAAAACTTCATATTCTATACATTTGTTTTGATCCGACCCGAAGGACCAAAAATTTTATTTAATATTGTTAAGACAATGTTTGTATAGTCTCGTTTTTTTGTCTTTTCAGCATATTTACTCTTAGCCACTGATGTAGTTGACGCCCGACTATTTCTATAAATAAATATAATATTTTTTTCAGGTGGCTCTTGGCACCGTAACAAATATAGACGAAGCAGTTGAATGGTTGAGTTACACCTATCTGTTTGTCAGAATGAGGATAAATCCGCAGGTAACTTGTCATTTTCTGTTAGGTCACAATTTTATAATTAATGACTGTGGGAGGATATTAATTGTTTAAAACAGTGTCTTCGTGTGGTGTCTTCTCTCTCATAATTCTTTTAAAGTTTGTAAATAAGTTGTCACTATTAAACTAAGAATCGCGTGGTGCTTTCATTTAGGTGGATTAAAAGTCTGCTTTATGTGGGTTACGGGAGCCGTTATTTTTCTCTAAGATCTATCTGGCGATAACTTCAGTGCACATAAAAAATAATTCAGAGCAATATGTTAAAAACCAGTCAAAATCTGGACTGTATTTTAAACGGAGTAACATCCAAAGGTATTGCAATCGTCGCAAAATAAATACACCAAATCATAAAAATATAAACATATTTTTTTTTACAAAGCCGTCTTATGTAATCGATTTATAAACAAAAAGTGCTCTCGAACTATTTTGATGGAGGAAAAATGAAAATTTAATATGAAAATATGACATTTAATTAATTTTTAAGTAAATTATTATTATTCTATAGGTGTACGGTCTCACATACAGCGATGTGCAAGACGAACCAATGTTGGAAACTAAACGACGTGAGTTAATAACAGCCGCTGCGATGCAATTGGACAAAACTCATATGATTAGATACAATGAGAGGACCGGAGATCTAAATATAACTGGTCAGTGTGTTATGAAATGCATGTTACGAAAAAAGTAAGAAATTTGACCGCCCCGTAAAAACATATCTAACTCTCGAAAGCTTCTTAATATTTTTACGAGTTAACTGGACTCGAATTAAAATGCCGTTAGAATTATTATAGAGTTTATTAGAACTATACAAACACGTATAACACAGGTACAAATATAACCGAACACAATAAATCCAAACGTAATGCAGAAGGTCGTAATTCAATAAAACGCGCAAAGTCCGTCACTATTAAATTCCCGAATGTACACGTCACGCCCGTATCGTAGCTGTAGCTCGACTGCCTTGTCTCTCAGTCAGGCCGTCGTTTTATACTTCACAAATGCGAATGTGCCCGCCCGGCAACGTCCACACAATTTCCTAGTAATCGTAATCCGCACACCTGGCTAATGATGCATCCGCAAGCGGCCGTAAACGAGTACAATAGAACAATCGGCTGTTCTCTACAATAACTATAAACGTATGCCAATAAATAAGTGAACTAAAGAAGACGATCATAAAAGGATTACAATTAGTTTAAATGCCGACAGGTAATAAAATGTGCTTTACAGATTTATACGTGGAATTTGTCTTTGTCGGGGTCTAGGTTGTAACAGTATTAAATAACTGATGTACGTTTCTTTTAATTGCAGAGACATTGACGTGTTTTTATGGACAATTGAAAATGTCAAACATCTATCTAAATGCACAGGTTATTTTTAAGTTTGACATTTGTAAATTAACAGTTTGGTCTCTGCAATTAAAAAACAAACTATAAATCACTTCGCCTTAATCATTCGCTTTTTGATGTTTTATTATTTAAAACGTATTTATCTTAGTCTGACCAAATTAGATAAGAATTGAAATAATACGTAGATTTTCAATTTTTGACTGCTTTAGAATGAAAATGTTAAATACACAGCATGATGAGATTGTTATTTTAAAGTGTGACCAAAGCATTTAAATAATAAACGAGTAAAAAGCGAATAACAATTCAGTTGCGGCATTTAATTATGAAAGATTGAAAAGCATTTACTGTTAGATTTCATACTGAGTTGTTTTTTTTTTATTATAAGAATAAATATTCCATGTCATAAAGTAACAAATAAAACAACAAAATAACCTATTTCGTTTTTGTTAAACTAAAATTTCTGTCATAGATTTGGGTCGTACAGCCAGCCATTATTACATAACTTGCGAAACTATGGATGTTTTCAACTCTATGGTACGGAAATCTATGACTCAAAGTTATATACTGGAAATGTTAACAAGGTGTTCAGATTTTCAACAACTTAAGGTATTTATGTTATTTAATATGTGATTTTTTTCTTCATAAGCTTTTTAAAAGACCACTAACATTTTCAATGATCAATATTTTGCTATTTACAACATATTTTAGGCAAAATCCGTCAATTATTTGAAACCTTAATATGTTTCATCATTATTGTTTGGGTAGCAGAAATGTTAAAAAGAGGTCAGGTTAAAATGAGGTTAATAAAAGTTACATACATACATACATAACTTCACGCCAGTTCCCTTGCGGGGTAGGCACGAACAACAGAGCGCCATTCAGGCTTATTCTTACACACCTCACTTGCTTCTTTGACATTCATAACTCTTGTCATGCACACTCGTCTGTTCTTAATAAAAGTTGATGAAGCGAAAGTGGTTTGTCAGGATCGTCGCAAGTGGAGATCATCATAGCCTCTGCCTACCGCCATGGGGCTAGGCGTAATAGTATGTATGTTTGGACTTATAACTTTTTGACTAATATTTCCCATTCGTGTCAGGTATTATACCAAACAAAATATAGTCGTGTAATTTTTTATGCTTTTATTACTTGGCTTAGTTATTTAAGTACATTTTTAAATATTTTAGAATAAAGGGTACTTGAAAGTCTAATCAACGTAAGACATTTTTTGCACCGCGAAAAATGCAGCAGTCTCCTAGATTTCGTATGAGCATAGAAAGTTATAACAAGTCAAATAACATTAATTATTATATATAGTCAAACAACGTATAAAATATCATGATACAGTAGAACCTCGATAAGTCGAAAACCTCCCCATTTCGATTTTTTTTGTGTTCCCTTCCCTTCAAGCCCCAAAACCTCGGTTACTCGAAATCTGAACCCTCTATAAGTCCAAATATTTAGTAAGTCCCTATAAGCAAATTCAGTAATTATTTTTCTTCTATAAAGCAAAAAATTAATTGGACCTCTGTATCTCGAACATAGCAATATTTGAAAAACATTTTATACCTCCATAATTAATAGGATTTTTAATTATTTCACCTCTCTAACTCAAAATCAATTAGAATAAATCTTAACTTCTACAAGTCGAATGATTCCTTACAAAATTCGCTAAGTCAAAATTCTCCATAAGTTGCAAAACTCTATAACTCGAATTTTTTGGCGTCTCCCTTCAAGTTCGACTTACAGAGGTTTTACTGTATTTTATCGCCCGCTCTTTTATAAGAACATTGTTTTAGAATTGATTGTAATATATATGACCTACCCAATTAGGTACGCAAAGAAGAATTAACAGAGTTGTGGAGCCTTAAAGATCATTATTGCGAATTGCGCATAGACGATCCTCCAGAAGATATCCACTGGAAAATCAATATATTGTTACAAACATATTTATCAAGGGGACGTGTCAATGGATCTTCGCTGCAATCAGATCTTAACTATATTAGTCAGGTATTGTATTTTTTTATTATTTTTCTACGATTTTTGTATGATAACATAGTTATACCCTTTCACTTTGACAGCTCATTGACGAATCTATTAGTAATGTCCTAATTCGTTACCGACTCGATTTATTATAATAATCGACTTCATTTAAATGTATTTTTAATCAATTTAACTTATCTATATATTTTGGTAAAAATACTATATTGTGTAATCAATATACCCACATTTAAATGAACTTATTTTACAAATGGTAAAGAAGCTGTTTTTGTAATAAAGTAGAACATTTTTTATTTTCAAAACGATTACTTTCGTTTTATTTACGTATAATGTCGATAGCTTAATAGTCTGTGCGTTATGTGACTCACAGAACATCATTATTACGTCACCCACAACAATAAAGTACGACAATTATGTCATTTGTTTCATGTCGGTTTTACTATCAATAGATATGTAACTAGATAGACTTGCAAACTTCAAAAGTAAACTAAACGCTTGAAAACAATAAAATTGTTTAAAAATACCATTGAACAGTTTCAAAAGGGATCTAGACTTTTTTAGTCTAAAGTTTTATGCTATATTATAAAGTCTAAAGTATTATGTTTTTGAGAAAATTACTGATCTATTTTTATATAAATGAATCTTGTACGATCTTGTAGCAGTACCATTTTTACCAAAATCGCTATGAAATTCTAAAAACTATCTTTAAATCATTAAAACTTCGTTTGTTGTAATTACAAATCCAATAATGTGTGTTCTAGAACGCAGTTCGTATCGTTCGAGCATTATTTGAAATAACGTTACGCAAAAATAACGCGTACATGGCAGCACTTTATCTCAAAATAGCCAAAATGATGGAACTCCAGCAGTGGGACTTCTACAGCGACATGCGGCAGTTCAACTGCTTTACTATTGAGACCCTCAAACATATTGAATATCCAATGTTGAAACCCGATCAGATAAGAGATATGGACTGGCAGGAATTGGGTATGTTTGTTGTTTATCATTACGGTATATAAGAATACTATAGTCGGACCATTCTATAAAGCCACATTTGGCACCTGTCAAACTTATTTTAGTAGTTATGTGAACTATCGATAATGATACAATCACAAATTGGAATCGATATAAGAAATCACACATTACCAAATGGATGAAAATAAAAGGCTTTATTATTTAAAAAAATATATTCTACGTTTCGTTACCTTCTTATCTTTAACTAGTAGCCGCCCGTGGTCGAAATTCGACCATAATAATTCATTTAAATTATAAGTTTGAACATTATTAATTTCTGTTGTCAAAGACTAGATACTTCAATAATCACAGATTTCGCCAATTTGTCTTTAACAATAAACAAAAGAGTATATGCGTGTGTGTGTGTCAAATACGTGGTAGTGTGTGTAATGTTTTTTTTTTATTGATTTAATGTATTTTTTATGCATAATTTTTTAAAAATATTTGCATTCTGCACTCCTTCTGTATATAAACTATAAGTGTGCGAAATTTCATACTCTTCCGTCCGCGCAATTTTCGTAAAAAGGGGTACAAAGTTTTTGCTGTGTTTTTGCTTAACGTTAAAATATATAGATATGTATGAAGAAAATTTGCGAAATTTAATTACGATTTATGATTAAACAAGTATGGTGTTTTAAATTAATATTAAATTATTTTGATACTGTTACAAAATTAGTTCGTCAGCATTTATATGAAACTTCAAATGAGGCTTCTTAGAACGGTTCGATTATAAGTATTATTACTTTGAACGCGGTAGAGCCATGTTCTTTTTACAGTTCTTAGGGCCGGTTTTATAGGTGTGATACTACGCTCTCACAGTATACAGGATAAAATGCACAATTTTATTACATAAAATTTATTAATCGATAATAAAAAAAATCCTTTGGAATTCGATTTTTTTTAATCTGGCCATTTTGAATCATTCCTAGAAAAATTCCCGCGGGATTCCCGGGATATAAACTAGCGCAGATCTTAAGCCTAACAATTTGCTATCGATCAGCAAAAACCGCATCGAACTCGGCCCAGAAGTTTTTACATGAATTCCGAACAAATCGGCAAACAGACATGAAATCTAAAAAAAATTGAATCGTGTTCTCTAACGTTTATATAGTGTATTCCAGTTTTTTTTTAATAGCTTCAATGTACAGTCACGACATGTTTCGAATTTAGTAATATTAAATAAATTAATATTCTCCATAGTCTACGTAAATTTTAGGCAAACAGACAAAATACTAAAAAATTATAAATATTTTATTTTTTATATATCGATTACATGATCGATATATGTATAACCTAACCAGAGTCTTTTAATGCCTTCTAAATACATGGGGACTAAAACAGTCACTATGCGCCCCCCAGGTTGGATAATTTATAATATAGATAAATAATCGACAACATGTGTATTCTGATAATTTAAGGTGATCTTATAAGAAATCCGAAGAATGCAAGACATCTAAAAAAATGCGCAGACGAGTTTCCGTTGTTAGAAATGGAGGCATCTTTACATCCTATCACTAGGACTGTGCTTAGGATACGACTTACAATCACACCTAACTTCAAGTAAGTGATTTATGTTCGTGTGGGATTATAAATATATATTTGAAATACACTTTATTGTGTGTGTGTGTATGTATACTAAATGTGCATTTTACAGAATAGCCTATGAAATTGTAAAGCTGTTTTATAATTGCATTTCAAGACGCCTTTTTTTTAAATCATTGATTTTTGAGGCGATGGTAACGGATTTCCATCAAGTGGGCCGTCTGCCTGTCTGCTGAACTCCTGCAATAAAAAAAAGCGACACACCTGCGGAACATACCGTGCAGAAAGTTCGACGACAAAAGGATCGGCGGTAATCTGAACTGAGCGGGATTTCCGCTGATTTGTCATAGGTAACTTAAAAAACATTGCGAGCGTGTGTAGCCGAACTTTCCGCGCGGTACGTTCCGCAGGTGTATCGCTAATGCCACTGTTACAGATGTCAAACTTAAAAATAATGTTACCAGCTTTTCTTAATTTAATTCCGTAAAATTTCTGTATTGTATTTTTATTATTCTTATCAATAATGCATTGTATTAAATTATTCATCTAGATGGAATGATAAATATCACAGCAAAGCGCCTGAAGCTTTTTGGATATGGGTGGAGGATCCTGAGACTGATATTATGTACTATCACGAATATTTCCTTATCACCAAAAAACAGGTAAGGCTGTTCGATTACATTTATTGTACCTTACATCACAAATGTCATCCTTCACACGATCCTTCCCTAGTTTTTCGGTATACCCTAACATTTTGCCATGTGCCTTTCATCCCTCCTCATTACATGCCTACACCACCTTAGTCTACTTCCTCTCAATGTTTCATTCACGGGTGCAACTAGAGACGAAAAGTTTTTATGAAAATTAAATTAAAAAACTTATTTATTACGATATCATTACAGGTAATTACAAATGAGCCCCAGGAGCTTATAATAACAATCCCAATATCTGAACCCTTGCCGCCTCAGTACTACATCAGGGCAACATCAGAAAGGTATGTCATATTGCAAATCACATTACACGTTTAAAATATAAGCAGTTTATAAATAAAAATAATTAAGATATCTTTTCAGTCTGTCTGTTGAGTCAATCCCAGAACCCAGACCATAGTAAATAACGAAAAGTTCTGTTCAACCTCCGCGTTACAGTGAGCTAGGCCACCAAATCATCCACCAAGGCCGTCTAAATTTTGTGTTACTTCTTGATCTTGTTATTTTTTTGTGTTATTTTCGATCTTGATTTTTGTATTGAACTGTTAATATAGTATTTGATTCATAAAGTATTTTCCAGGTGGCTCGGCTCAGAGAGTGTATTGCCGTTGACCTTCCAGCACTTAATTTTGCCAGAAACACATCCTCCACACACAGGTTAGTTTTAGCAACAACAAAAAAAAAGATTATACTGTTACGAGTTGCAGGACTCGAATTAAAATACCGTTTGAATTATTATAGAGTTTATTAGAACTATACGAACACGTATAACACAGGTACAAATATAACCGAACGCAACAAGTCCAAACGTAATGCAGAAGATCGTAATTCCATAAAACGCGCAAAGTCCGTCACTAAATAGATTACCGAATGTAGTACACACGTCCTGCTTCGCTCGTGGTTATCGCTAGACTGCCTTGTCCCTCAATCGAGGCATTGCTTTATACTGCATAGATGCAATATGTCTGCTCGGCCGCGTGGACACACACAAAGTAAACAAAAGAAGTCCAAATTCCGAAAGGTAATAAAATGTGTTTCTACAAGTATGCAGGTGTGAATTTGTCTTTGTCGGCGACTAGGTCGTAACAATACTATAATATTTAAGAATATAATATTGCAATATCTTTTGAACAATAATAGTAGATTGTTACACGAGAGGTGAAAGTGACCTGTTTAGGCACGAGATGCATTGTCGAACGATCGTAGCGAGGGCGCTAATAGTTCGAGTGCCTAAATAGGCCTTTCAATCGATGTTCAGACTCTGCTTTTCATTTTGAATATGAGGAAAGTAAATAAAAACTATTTAATTAAACAAACAACTACTTCTCTAATGAAATTAGGCATTAAATACATATCTAAATCATTCAATAGGTCACATATGAAACGTCAAATAAATTTCTTTTTCTGTGGCGTTCTACCAGCCAATATTTTTTGTCACTGATGATAGTAAATATTTAGCTCATATTTATGTAAATTAAATAATAATTTAGTGAAAAGTAATTTATAAGTATAAAATGATGTTACAAAATTGTTGATTTTTTTTTACAATTTATGTCACGGTTTAACAGTGGCTGTAAAAAAAGTTGGGACATGAGTCGCAGGCATTATATATGGTTCGCATAGTTTTTAAATTTTTTGACAGCAGGGAAAATCGTTTCGCATGGACGAAAAATACTGTTTTCATTGCCTGTCATCAGGCAATTCCAAACGTACTTTGAGAATATCAGAAATTAAAAAATATTTTCATCCATTCATTCCTTCATTTCAGACTTACTGGAACTCCAACCGCTTCCAGTGACAGCATTAAATAATCCCTCATACGAAATGCTATACAACTTTAGCCATTTTAACCCGATACAAACGCAAATATTTCATTGTTTATATCATACGGATAACAATGTACTGTTAGGCGCACCGACCGGATCGGGAAAGACTATAGTCGCTGAGATTGCTATGTTCAGAGTGTTCAATCAATATCCTGGGTGTAAGGTAAGAGTGCTAATAATTGTCTTTTTTAAATATTAAAAAATATCACCAACCATTTATATGTTCTTTTAATAAAGATTTATGGTTGCATTTCATGATACGGCCAGCTACAACTGACCACAACGTTTTAAACTTCAACATTTGATGATATGTCAGTCCACGTTTGGCCATATTATCATGTACGGTTTCCATGATACCTGAATATGAAAGATATAATAAAAATTTAAAATAAAGAAGGAACTTATATTTTTTTACTTGTAAGGACGAAAAGTCGGGTGCGGTATGGATATGAGGCAGTTTTATTTATTATTTGACATATAAAGTGAATTTTGGGTGATTATAAAAAAATTACCACGAAGCCTAAGGCGGCAGCACGCTCGCTCCCGCTATAGCCTTCTAACCTATATTAAAAAAGTTCGGATGTGTTCATAATAGATCATAAATAAAAGTACCCTATAACTATACCCCACCCAAAAAATCGCTTAATGCAATTGGCTTACAAACAGTAATAATATATAATCTTCAACACTTCTAATTTTTTTTAATTAATATCTCTTCACCCGCAATTTCCATGTCATATTTTGAAATCCAATAATAGCCCGTGGATTTTCGTTGCGTGGTCATCCTACTTTCTTCCAATCGGGGGCTCAAGCCAGCCATGGTACGATAAGCTGTGTGCTGAGGCTGTTAGGCAAAAGCAGGCAGCTTATCGGACATGGAAGGCAGCTAAGCAATGTCAGGATCCGAAAACATCCGATCTAAAAAAGAAATACAATGCCGCCACCTGGTCCCTCAAAAAGCGGCTGGCAAGAGCAAAGTTTGAGCATATCGGCAGAATAGGCGAACGGCTTGCTCGCTATCCTTCTGGAACGCGAGCATTTTGGTCGCTCGCCAAAGCTGTCGAGGGCAATTTCTGTCGGCCGTCCTTTCCATCATTGCGCACAGCGGACGACCAACAGGCTCACACCGCAACAGATAAAGCCGAACTTCTGGGCAACATCTTTGCGGCCAATTCGACACTTGACGACGGGGGAGCAACCCCGCCTACTGTATCGCGGTGTGGGAGCTCTATGAAAGAGATTCGCTTTACCCAAAAAGCGGTTCGTAGAGCTCTTAGCTGCCTCGACGTCAAGAAGTCGTCCGGGCCTGACGGTATACCTGCTATTGTGCTTAGGACATGCGCTCCAGAGCTTTCTCCAGTCCTGGCCCGTCTTTTTACACTTTCTTACACTACTAGCTGTGTCCCGTCTTCGTGGAAGGTTGCTCTTGTGCATCCTATCCCAAAAAAAGGTGATAGAACTGACCCGTCCAACTACCGGCCCATAGCGATTACTTCCTTATTCTCAAAGGTGATGGAGCGGATTATCAACGGACAACTTCTGGGTTACCTCGAAGATTCCCAGCTACTCAACGACCGGCAATATGGCTTCCGTCATGGTCGTTCCGCTGGGGATCTGTTGGTATACTTAACCCACCGTTGGGCAGAAGCCGTTGAGAGCAAGGGAGAAGCCTTGGCAGTCAGTCTTGACATTACTAAGGCCTTTGACCGGGTCTGGCATAGGGCACTTCTTACGAAGCTGCCATCGTACGGGATACCTGAGGGGCTTTGCAAGTGGCTATCCAGCTTTCTTGGTGGACGCAGCATCAAGGTCGCCGTCGACGGTTGCTGTTCTACCACCAAGCCTATCAATGCTGGTGTGCCTCAAGGCTGTGTGCTGTCACCTACACTGTTCATCCTGCATATCAATGATCTGTTATCTATAGAGAACATTCATTGCTATGCGGATGACAGTACAGGTGACGCTAGATATACCAGCCGGGCTAATGCCCCTCAGTCGCTAGTGGAAGAAAGTCGGGTCAGACTTGTGTCTGAAGTGGAGAACTCCCTGGAGCGAGTCTCCGAATGGGGACGACAAAATCTTGTCCAATTTAACCCCACGAAGACACAGGTCTGCGCATTCTCTGCAAAAAAGACCCCATTTGTCCCTGCGCCACAGTTTCAAGGAACACCCCTTACCATCTCCAACAGTATCGGGATTCTAGGCGTTGATATAACGAACGACGTGCAGTTTCGGGGTCATCTGGAAGGCAAGGCTAAACTTGCCTCAAAAAAGCTTGGTGTGCTAAACCGGTCTAAGCAGTATTTCACCCCGCGGCAAAGACTTGTGCTTTACAAAGCACAAGTTAGGCCGCATATGGAATACTGCTCGCACTTATGGGCTGGAGCACCAGCTTACCAGACTGACCCTCTCGACTCCATTCAGCGTCGCGCCGTTCGTATAGTCGACGATCCCATACTAACAGGCGGTTTAGAATCGCTTAGCCTTCGGAGAGACTTTGCGTCCCTCTGCGTATTCTACCGCCTGTACAACGGAGAGTGTTCCGAGGAACTGTTTGATTTGGTGCCAACGCCCCATTTTTACAACCGCACCGCTCGCCATCGGCGGGGTGTTCACCCCCATTTCCTGGAGCTCCCACGCTCAACTACGCAACGGTTCTCTAGAACGTTTATTCCGCGTACAACAATGATCTGGAGAGAACTCCCCGCCGAAGTTTTCCCTCTGCGCTACGACATGGGGTCATTTAAGAAGGGCGTTATAAAATTTCTTAGAGGCCGGCAACGCGTTGGCAACGCCCCTGGACTCAACAAAATTAAACCCCACAGATTAAACTAAATTGATAATAATAACGCGTAAATATTTACGGACTAACGAAAAACATATTTTTAGGTCGTTTACATTGCACCATTAAAAGCGCTCGTTAAAGAAAGGATTAAAGATTGGAAAATAAGGCTTGAAGAAAAATTGGGCAAGAAAGTCGTCGAATTGACAGGTAAGTTAGGTGTCATGACAGAACATGCTTGTATATTGTACAGCATCGTTTGCTCAAAATTCTGCATTACAAAATTAAGATTCTATTATTACTAGTGGTCGCCCGTGGTCGAAATTCGACCATAATAATTTGTTGTTAAAGACTATACTTCTTTAATCACAGATTTCGCCAAGGCTACACTGTAAATTTGACTTTAACAATAAACAAAAGAGTGTGCGTGTGTGTGTCAAATACATGGTAGTGTGTGTAATGTTTTATTTATTGATTTAATGTATTTGTTATGCGTATATTTTTTCAATGTTAGCATTCGTCGCTTCTTCTCTATATAAACTATAAGTGTGCGAAATTTCATACTCTGTCCGCGCAATTTTCATAAAAAGGGGTACAAAGTTTTTGCTTCCGGTGTTCATATATACTTATTACATATATGAATTTTTCAAATAGGCCTTTATCCCCAAATCCTACACTATACAAAATAGTGAAAAATATTTAAAGGAATCTCGAAGCTGATTTTGATGAAAACTAAAGTGGTATCACTTAGATTAGGTAAAATCAATTGCCCTAGTCAGTAATCGAATTGACTGATTTTGAACAAAAAAATAACATTCTGTGTTACTAAACCAATCTACAGTTTAGCTCATAAGGATCAATTTCTGTGATGGAATGTTAAACCCTAAACTAAGGGAGAGAATTCATATCCACTCATGCATATTACACATGCATTAAACATCTCACTCATGCATATCTATAATATTATAGAAGGCTACACATGTCGTGTCGGTACATTGAAGCTATTTAAAAAAACACAACTGGAATGGACCATATAAAAGTTGGAAAACACGATGCTATTTTTTTATAGATTTCTTGTCTGTTTGTCGTTTTTTCTGTTTGTTCGGGATTCATGTAAAAATTACTGGGCCGATTTCGATGCGGTTTTCGCTGGTCGACAGCTAATTTTTAGACTTAAACTCTACGCTACTTTTGATCCTGGGAATTCTTCTGAGAAGTTGTTCGGATGCATAAAAATTAGCTTATTCCGAAACTAAAACGATAGCTTACATTCTTTTTAAATGCTACGATATTTTGTGTCCCGGGAATCCCGCGGGAGTTGCAAGTCCAACGTGGACGAAGGCGCGGGCAAATCCTAGTTAAAAATAATTTTAATCTGTACGAGTGAGTTTGAGAGTGTTTAAGTGAATTTATAAGTTTATATGAGTATGTTTAGATTTTTTTTTAATGAATAGTATTTTATGACTGGACGTGTGTATATAAAATACACTTGCGCTATATATAATAGACTGCGTGATTTATCTTACTTATGTGCGTGCATTATTATTTAAAAAGGTGACGTATCCCCTGACATTCGAGCCATAAAATCTTCACACGTGATCGTAACGACACCTGAGAAGTGGGATGGTATTAGTCGTTCTTGGCAAACGAGAAATTACGTACAAGATGTCGCTCTCATCGTCATTGATGAGATACATCTCCTGGGGGAGGATAGAGGCCCAGTGCTTGAGGTTATAGTGTCAAGGTAATGAATAACAAGTGGTAATCATTTTGTCTACGCTTTGAATTCCCGCCACTAATGCTTAAAAATTTGTCATTATTTTTATCTCTGGCAACTTTTCTCTTACTTTTCACTTTTTATTTTTGTCAACTACGAAATTAATGCTTTTAAAGGTTCCTTTTTTATATCAAATTAAAACCAGAAATACTTATTCAAATAAAAGAGTATCGCACAGTTAGAAGACTCCGAAACAATTTTGAATTTATTATTATAAGAAAGAGAAAGAATAAACACATCAACATACATCACATACACCATGCCTTGAAATAATAGTGGGCATATAATTTTTTTCTCATAAGCAACGGGGTAAGGTATTTTGAAAATCCGGAAAAATAAAATCGAAAGAAAGTTTGATTCACCAATTATTAAAAAGTTATACGAAAGGACTGTACATATTTGAAATCCCAAACAACAGATGATTTGGAGCAACTCTAATCTATCTATCTATACTAGAATAAATCTGTAAATAATTGGAATTTGTACATTGTGTTTAAAAATATGAAAAAAAATCAGGAGGGCTAATTCGGACCAGCAAATTTCAAACATGCAACTTTTAGATTTTTTTGTCTTTCTGTCTGTCTGTTGTTTTAACGTCTGTCTGTTAGAACAACAGACAGACAGTTCAGTAGTTTTAACGTGATCTAGACTTGATCTGTCTAGATCATGTTAAAACTACTGAACGGTATTAAATAAAACTTGAAACCTAACTAACTTATATCACGGGGCGTCAATTAGGCTACTTTTTATCCCGATATAATTTCCGTGGGATAGATGGAAATAGCGAAAAAGATAGCGCTGCGATCGCATCTTTTTTAGAAACTACTGAACGTATACGAATGAAACTCGGCACAGAGGCGGCTTATATCCCGAGTTAGCACTTCGGATACTTTAAATCCCATTAAATAACGTGATTTCCACATAATAGATGAATTTGCAAAATAGATTGCGCTGCAATCGCGTTTTCCAATTCACTAACAAATACCTACGTTGTCATAAACAACATGTCATTCATTGTATTATTTCAAATCAGGTTGGTTCGAATCACCTCTATGTTTTGCTGGGCAGTTGTCTAGACTATATGGAGTTAGTTTCTATATTATACGCAATTAATAATTATATTATATCTAAAAAACCGAATTAAGTTTTTATGTAAGTAAAATAAAGCTACTGCCTAGGATTTGACACGCGGCGTAGTCGCGAGGCAATCTCTAATACAAAATATAAAAAAGAAAACTACGTGAAAAGGTAATCATTATCTCTTTGGGGATACATAAAACATGAGAAAGTTATATTATTTGGATTTTTATTTGTTCCTCTTTCAATTCTTCACTATCTATGGAATATTTCATCTGGATTATAAGTAGACTGACAGATACACATTTTATAAGTATATTCCCAAGATAAGCAAGTTAGGCTTGCGTTATGTGTGACTCTGGGACCGTACCTAGACACTTAGCCCAGAGTAAATAATTCCAAAGAATCGAATCCGAGAATTAGCCAAGTCAATTCTTCGACCACTAGACCATAGAGACCCTATATCGAAATTTGGTATACAAATACTTTCAATCATAGGAATAAACATTAGGTACTTTTTTTGTCCCTAATGTTTTTATGGTATCAATTTTCAATGCTCTTTAATCTATAAATCATGAAGATCGAATTATTTACATTAAAAATTAAGGTGCTAAAGTGTGCCTTCTTTCCGTAGAACAAATTTCATCGAGTCGCACACGTCGCGTCGCCTCCGCATTATTGGACTGTCTACTGCCCTGGCAAATGCCAAGGATCTCGCTAACTGGCTTAATATTGGTGAAATAGGTCTTTATAATTTTAGACCATCAGTTCGTCCTGTTCCATTAGAAGTAAGTAAAAATATTGTCGTGAAGTAACGACATGACATATTATATTTTAATCAAATTTTGTTTCAGATTTGAGTGAGAACATTTTTTATTTTTATATTATAGACTATCAGAACTATAGATGCAATTTGTAGGACAAGACTGATCCATGTCTTTAATCTATATTGTACATATAATACAATTCTTAAAAGTTTTATTTCAATATTAAAGGTACACATATCAGGACACCCGGGACGTCATTACTGCCCCCGCATGATGACCATGAATAAACCGACGTTTCAAGCGATTCGAACTCACTCGCCCTGCGCGCCCGCACTCGTTTTCGTCTCGAGTCGTCGTCAAACACGGTGAGGTGCCAATATTCAAACTAATCTTCATAGCTTTAAGTTCTGGTTTTATTTTTATTTGCCGCTTCGGAAATTAGAGATTTCAAAACAATCTTTATTGCGAACTAAATGTTATTAAGTGATTCACACTCACTCGCCGTGCGCGCCCGCACTCGTTTTCGTCTCGACTCGACGTCAAACACGGTGTGTTGCCAGTATTCAAACTAATCTTCTTAGCTTTAAGTTTTGATTTTATTCTTATCTACCTCTTCGGAAATCAGAGGTATCAAATCAATCTTTATTGCGAACTAAATTTTATTAAGTGATTCATACTCACTCGCCGCGCGCCCGCTGATGTTTTCGTGTCGAGTCGACGTCAAATATGGTGCGAAATCTATCATCAAAATTGTTGTCTCAGTTTTAAATTCTGGTCTACTGTTATCTGCCGCTTTGGAAATTAGAGGTCTCAAAATAATCTTTATTACAAACTAAGGGTTCCATGCGGTTCGCTTAGCCACTTGCACGCCCGCTTTCGTACGGTGAGACACCAATCACCACAATCATCCTTTTATCTGTAAATATCAGTCGTGTTGTATGTTTATTGTTGCCTACCGCTTTGGAATCAGAGATGTGCTTGCCTATTAGCTTTTTCCATTGCATATGGTCTTCTACAATCCTCGTTTTGAGGATATTGGCACACATCCACGGCGTCTGTCATTGAGTGGGCTAAGCCTTTACCGGCCTACCTCACTGCAGGCTTCGGGTTAGATTCCTGGTATGGTAAGTTTCGGAAACGATTTTTATCCGTTATTTATTATGGTTTGGGTGTACGGGATCGACCCCAGAATAGTCCGTTTTCGTTCTTTACATTATATTTTTTTTTTTTATTGCAGGAGATCAGCAGACAGGCAGACGGCCCACTTGATGGAAAGCGGTTACCATCGCCAATGGACATTTGCAACACCAAAGTTGCTACAAATGCGCTGCTACTCTCTTAAGGGAGCCTGGAACCTGGTCACTAATGCCGGAACACAACTCAAGGTTGTTATGGCGACATACTTTAGACCAGGGGCGGTAACCATCCAGTCGGGCAAATGCCCTACCACCTGGCTGTGGGTTGTTAAGTCGCCTCTTACGACAGGCCGCCCGGCCGCCCGGCCGCAGGAAATTGTATTCTTCGTTCCTGCACGGATAAAAATACATATGTATATCAATATTTTATATAGACAGAATAAGTCAAGTCCAGATAGAACAGTCTGAAAAAATTGTTATACATATGTTTGTAATGATCGATTCGTGGCTTAAAAAGATTTTCTCCCTCCAGATTAACAGCGTTAGATTTAATAGCGTATTTGGCAGCCGAAGACAATCCAAAACAATGGCTACACATGCAAGAATCGGAAATGGAGCAAATACTATCAAATATAAGAGAAACAAACTTGAAACTTACACTGGCTTTTGGGATTGGTATCCATCACGCTGGTTTGCATGAGAGAGACAGAAATACTGTCGAAGAGTTGTTTATTAATCAGAAAATACAGGTAAGTCATATTTCGTCATATGATATATACCTAAATGAGCTAGATCATGTAGATTAAGCTGAAATAAAAACTTCAATCATTGATTAAAATGTCTATTTCACTAAAATCTTTATAATGAATATCAATTCTCTGTTCTTTAATTTTCCTTTAATCTTTCTAAGTACGTCCGTCACCTTATTCTGTTAGTCTTTTCAAAACAATATTATGAGGGAATAGAAATTAGAAAGGTATTTTTTTTACCTCCGAACTATTTTATCGACACCAACTATATGAAATTACTCCTGTTTTATCGTCATGATGAAAAGTAAAGACTTTTTACAATTCCTCCGTGTAATGAAAACCATTAGTCGCTGTTCTTAGCTATAGAATTTATCAATTGTAAATTTGGTAATCGACTATTTCAGGTCCTCATTTGCACAGCAACATTAGCTTGGGGGGTAAATTTCCCCGCTCACTTAGTAGTAATAAAAGGAACGGAGTATTTCGATGGGAAGCAAAAGCGTTACGTCGATATGCCCATTACTGATGTATTGCAAATGATGGGTAGAGCTGGGCGACCGCAGGTTAGATACCTCCATTCTAATACTTGTAAAACTTAAATATTTATAAACTATTAAGATTCTTATTTTTTAAATAGGATTAAAGTCTGCAACGTTAGTTGACGTTACCCAAGCCTTTGTTTCGTCTTAATATCATTCAAGGCATATAAAATATAAAACCGTATGCATATTAGCAGTGCAAGTACTCTAAGTTTGGTAGTTATATTAGAAACTTGGACTTGTTGAGGGTATTCTTCTTTTTATTTGACTTAGTATTTTTGATGATTATAATTATTTTACTAGCTTCTTTATATTGATAGAAAGTGAGAGAAGAATAAACCTGTGCTGCAATGTCATGTAGGATATAGGAGCTTTTTGAAGTTTTTTTTTACTGGGTGGATTTTATTCCTAGTATTCTTTAATGCTGCTACTCGGTTCCCATTAAACTATTACTTTCACAGTATGACAACGAGGGTGTAGCAGTGGTCCTAGTCCACGATCAAAAGAAGAACTTTTATAAAAAGTTCCTTTACGAGCCTTTCCCGGTTGAGTCGAGCTTACTACAAGTATTAGCTGACCATTTGAACGCCGAAATTGTTGCTGGTAATTTTTTTTAATTTATACACAAATCACAGATTATTAAAAAAAATAATTGTGTCACTGCCATAAAGTGCCAGTATACTTAGTTTTCATTTACTAAATAATTTGTAGTATACATACTGTATGTACATAAGTCGAATATTTATCGATATTTTCCCTTGTTTCTTGGGTACGAGTAAAAAATTTAAACCGCCCGACAGTTGGGTTTTGTACCGAAGTGAGCGTTAAACTTTTTTAATATGCAGCTGATATCAATTTCATTTTGACCCTCTTCAAATTTAAAAGCAGTAAACCTCGTAGCCTGCCGATCCAACGAGATTCACCAACAGACTAGCCTGAACTTCCTAGGCTCTTTGCTCACTCCAGATGCCTTTAAAAACACCTCGAAAAGCTTCCGCCATTTTCGCCACGCTTCTGAACGCGCAACCGGGCCGCCTTCGAGACACAATTCCGGAGTCCGTTTAACCACTGTACGTTGTATTTAAAGTACCACTCCTGTCACCATGTAGTAAACACAGGCGTGTTGGTAGAACATTTTTATTTGAATCTACCCACTTATGTAAATACATACTTATACTAGATATACTAGAAAATTATTATTGTGTACGTATAGACTCCTCTTCTACACGTTTATCGGTCCACGCATTGGTAATCGCGATTTTCAAATTTCCTTGCGATCTTTTTTTTCACTAATGAAATTGTTAATTATGCCTGTGAATTTGCTTGCTCTCTTAGGATTCAAACTTGCATAATATAATAAAACGTAGGTGCCTTTGTCGATTTCCCCATCATCATTTATTTGCATTTTTCTTATATTTACAAAAACACGTAAACATTCACACTGTATAACATCCTCTCATTTTTTGTATCTTTATAATTTTTCCAGGAAAGATGGAAATATTATTTCCATCTTTCTAAATAATAATTTATATTATTAGTTTGTGAAATTGATTTAATAATTTAATTGTAAGGATATACATTTAATATCTTTAAAACTATTTTTATCGTTTCTAATTCAGGTACGGTTCAAACTAAACAGGACATATTGGACTATATGACATGGACATACTTCTTTAGGCGTTTATTGAAAAACCCTTCATATTATAACTTAGAAAGCATAGAGGCACAGGATATAAACTACTATTTATCCAATTTGGTACAAACATCACTCGAAGCTCTGTATAATGCTAATTGCATAGAAATAGAAGAGGTATGTAATTTGTTATTACCGGATAAACTTTAAGGCTCTAAACATCCTATTGCTGGGATCGAGCGTCCTCATTTATCGGGGAAAGGAAAGTATACCCGTCACTCTTTAGCAGATTTCACACATGGGTTCCCTTGATGTGCCTGTTTCTTCTCGATTTATTTCTTCGTTGTCAGCATGTGCAACATGCCACAATATAATAATACTACATTTAAGCTGTCAAGTGTTGCACTTGTCAGCATATTTATAATGTGTGTGTGCGTGTGTGTATATTTGCATTAGTGATGAAAATTACAGCTACTTTAATATATCGGTCACTCCTGTGAAGTTATTTTATTTTGTCCGCTATTTCACCGGTGAAAGATCACCACCCGATAGAAGTAACGATAAAATAACAGTATCGCGACGTGTCACGGTGATAACTAGAACTACAAGTGATTGTTAGAACTAGGAAATGAAATAATAATAATGCACTTTCAATGTTACTTCACGGCGTTATAAATAACTCGAGCAAATGCATGCTAACGTTCTAAAGAATGAGTTTCAATTTTACTCAAATAACTTCGCTCGTTTATCGTTTTGACTATCTACTTTAACTATTTTGTACTATATTGCGCTTCTATTCTCCTGTGAAATAAGGCTATGGTGAAATTGAACGGTCGTTTCCTATCTTGTAACTGGAGTGAAAAATGATTTATTTTACATGAAATGTGGCATCAGTAGTATGCGTGTATACGTGCTTATGCATGAGTGGTAGTTCGTTGCTCGCGCGTTTTTATGGGTGTGTGAACAACAATGTAAAAATCATGATTATAGCAATCAAAATTTAATTTGAGAAACGTTCTGAAACTTTTTTTTAATCATTTACATCTTTTTACCAAGAATTTGTATCAACAGAAGATTACTAAAATCCTCATTTTTTTTACAACACTGACAAACAGGCTCATGGCCCAGCTCATGGAATCTGGTTAGCATCGCCTACAGGCGTTTCCAATGCCAATGGCAAAGCCCACTTTGCAAACACACTGCCAGCCTTTAGGATGGGATAGGAGAATGAGATAAAAAGGATGGGCGAGTCTTCGAACCGGATCAAAATTACCGGTTGTAATCGGTTATAACCTGTTTTAGTCAACTATTTCGTTCGCAGTGTAAACCTTAAAGAGAGTTTTATATAAACCTGTATTAACCAGTTTATTCCGCGAGCACAGGAAGTATCATTTTATCTCTCTCAAAACTTGCTGTACAACATAGTTAGGCTTTGAAGGTTGTGTGACAGAAACCCTTCTTTTTTCGTTCTTAACCGGGCCTATTCCACATAACCTATACAACAAAATTTTGTTCCCAAAAACTGTTTAATTAAACTTAAGTGAGAACAAAACCGAAAGGCAAATTCATGTGTGCTTAGGCTCTAACTAGTTCGGCGTTTTTTACCGGTTTCCAAACCTTAGAGTTGAGATTAGAATAGGGAGATGAGATAGGCAAGGTTGAAAGGGGGAGGGGGATTCGCTCGTTGTTGATATTCTGTGAGATCGTGGTATCACACCCATCGAGCCGGCCCTAAGACCTGTGATTCCAGCATGCCTATACCATGTCTTATCAAGTAACACAGATTAAAATTAAAAACTGTTTTTTGTCCAGGATCTTCGTACAATCCATTCAACATGGATGGGTCGTATTGCATCTTACTATTATCTATCTCACAAAACAATGGCCCATTTCAATGCAAATTTGCAAAGCAATCTCAACACAGACTCTTTGTTGCGTGTTTTGTCTGATAGTGCAGAATATGCTACTTTACCCGTGAGGCATAATGAAGATGTGCAGAATGGGTAAGCTACTTAACATTTTACATTAATATTATCCGATCGGGTTTCAACATTAGATAGTGAAAACCAGGCTTTTTTTTGTCACTTCTTTTTTGGGGGCACGCTAATTCTCGAAAATTGTAATCCCATAATTTTTTGTTGTTATTTCAGTTTTTATGGCAATTTTTTGATATTTTAACAATTTTCTTTAAGGGCACTGCGTGTCCCCACGTGCCCCCACAAAAAATCTCTGGTGAGAACTATACCATTGTTGGCACCCGGTTATTTTAATCAATATTGTTACAATTTGGGCCACCTGCATCCGTAAACAAAGCACATTTATTACCTGTCGGTGTTTGAGCTACTAACATTGAAGCGCTTTTATGACCGTCTTATTTTGTTTACTTTGTGTTTAAAATTTGTTATTAGAAAAACAGCCCATTGTGTATTGTAATCTTTATGGTAGTCAGTAGCCAGGTATGATCCTTAGAAATTCAGTCGACAGACATATTGTATTTATGCAATATAAAGCAATGCCCAAGGGAGGGGTGAGGCAGTCAAGCGATAACCACTAACGAGACAAGACGTGTGTACATTCGATAATCTATATAGTGACGGACTTTGTGCGTGTTATTGAATCGCGCATTACGTTTGAGCTGATTCTGTTCAGTTATATTTGTACCTGTGTTATACGTGTGTGTATAGTTCTAATAAATTCTATAGTAATTTTAACGGCATTTTAATTCGAATCCTGCAACTCGTAACAATATATTGCAAAATCTTAGTATTTTTAATTTTATGGCGATACAATATTATTATTATTATCATTGTATGGCTCCAAAATAAATATTATGACTTCTTAATGTTTTAAACAAAAAATAAGCGCCTGTCACTGTACTGGGGTACCAACAAAAGTACAGTTTCCCTTACTTAATATATAATTTCAATGATAAAAAGCAAAAAAAATGCCGCGTGTTGCTTTAGAAGAAACATAGATGGAGTTCCAGAATTTAAAGTATTCCGAAATACTACAGTACGAACAAAACTTAAATGCGTCTCGACATAGTTAGCTCAAACATGCGCTGGGTATAATTATGTAATTACGTCATTATTTCTTCAAGTAAAGTCTGTCTTTCTTTTGAAATATCATTATAGAAATAATTTTAATTACTCTTTAAACACTAATGATTTCGCTATTTGACTATCGCTTTTACTTGTATGTACTTATGAGACATCATAAATTTGTACGCTCGTGCAAAATCTATAACCCTGCGATGTTTACTAAGATGATAAAACGTATCTTAGGTTAATAGGTATCATAAAACGTATCTTAGGTAATTAGACGGTTCCCTATTGTCCATTAAATAGTCTAGATTTAAGTTTTTGATGAATAATGAAGGGTTTTCATTCATTCATTAATATAATTATTATTTCATATTTATAGTGAACTCTCGCAACAATGTCGTCTGCCCGTTGATGCGTTGTCACTGGATTCTTCCAACGTAAAGACATTCTTGTTACTCCAAGCACATATGACCCGTCTATCTTTGCCTAATACAGACTATTTGACAGACACGAAATCAGTTCTCGACCAGGCCATAAGGATTTTACAAGTAAGTTAATTTCATAACTTTAGTGACAATTTGAAAAATTGAATGTTTATTGTGCAATTTTATATTCAGAAAGTCGGCAAAGTGCGTCATTTTTCACGGACAGTGAAAAGTTCTTAAGAAGTGAATACAGCGTGATGGCGATCAGCCACTACTGTTCTTATTATTTGAGTAGGGAGTACTAAAATAATCATTTAATACAAAATACATGGGGTATTTTGTATTAAATGATTATTTTAGTATTTCAACAAATATTGCACGGATCTTGTTGATACTACTTTTCCTTATAATTGTTTTTGGATTCTATTTCTCAAGATGTTTTTCTTCACCCGCAGCACTTGTTACTATAAAATTATACACAAGAGATCAAAACAACTGCCCTTTTTATATTTTCTCAGGCCACAACTCCAACCCACGTTATTACCATTTAAACGAGACTAAAGTGCCGCAAACATTAAGCTGTCACGACCTTTAAAATCTATATCTCTTATTCCCGCATATTTGTACATACCTACTTTCTTAATTTCCAGGCAATGATAGATACATCAGCCGAAAATGGTTGGCTATCTGTATGTCTGTCCTGCCAAATACTAATGCAGTCGATAGTCCAAGCCCGTTGGCCTACCGATTCACCCTTAACCACTTTACCGTACATTGAATCGCAACATTTGTACATGTTCACGCAAATGTCGAAAAGCACAAACAGACCTTGTATGGTATTGAATGGGTTAAAAGTGGCCTGCATGAAGAATTACGAGACGCTTGCTAAGTATTTAAGGCGAGAATTCGAGGAGAACCAGATCGAGCAAATTCATAGAGTGAGTATAATGAGTGAATAATTTGTCTTGTTGAGCGAGTTGTTGAGTTATTAAACTTAGTCAATTTCAAACAGGATAATATGGGAGAAATTACGTAAAGAGATAAATAAACTTCGTTATATATATGATTATTAATAAATAGTAACAGCTTTATAGTAGATTATTACACGAGTGGTTAAAGTGACCTATTTAGGCATGAGATTCTTTCGAGTTCGAGTATCCTTTTCATTTTGAATATGAGGAAAATAAATAAAAACTGATTAGTTAAATAAACATCTACTTCTCTAATTAACTCGCATTATATCCATGTCTAAATATGAAGCGTAAAGTATTTTTTTGTCTGGAGTTCTGCCAGCCAGTATATTATTATCATTGATGTCGGTGAATATCTCTTTATATAAATTTTATGATAATTTAGTGAAAGTAATTTACGGATATAAAATGATACTTACATACATACATACATAACTTCACGCCAGTTCCCTTGCGGGGTAGGCACGAACAACAGAGTGCCATTTAGGCTTATTCTTACACACGTCACTTGCCTCTTTGACATTCATAACTCTTGTCATGCAAGCTCGTCTGTTCTTAAGGCTCCTGACATCACCTTCTGCTAGTACACGATCAATTTGATCATGGAAGGTGTGTCGTGGCCTTCCACGACTTCTGCATCCATCCACTTTTGCATTGTATATCTGTTTAGTCATTCTTTCATCATGCATTCTTTCCACATGCCCGAACCACCGGAGCATTCCTTTCCTTACCTTCACCCCGACACTCTCTTTCAGACCAACTCTCTTTCTTACTTCGGTATTACGATGTTAAAATGATGTTACAAAATTGTGGATATTTTTTTATTACAATAAAGCCGCGCTTTAACAGTGGCTGTAAAAAAATTTATGTGTGTGTGCAATTCACACACAGCAGAACTGAAAATGCCTACGAGAAAATGAGATAAATATAGAATATCAGGAGTATTAGGATAATTATAAGGTTTATTACTTTTATAACATTTTTACTTTATATGTTTTAATCTTCCAGGCCATATGTGACATGCCCACTCTGGATTTGAAATTCTATGTTCGCGGTCTATGGTTTGATCATGACCAAGAACAAAACAAGCCAATCACCCCACCACAGACGAGAGAGGGATGGATGCCTTTGCATGCTGATCAGGTATTTGTCAGAATGAGTTTTTCAAGTATGAATTGTCAACTGAATAAATTTTATTCATTTATTCTTCCAATAGGAAGTAAACAAAAGAAATAGAATATATTAGAGAAACTTAATTAAAGTAGGAAAGATAGGAGCCCAAACTATTCAGTTATTACTATGATAACCACCACCGTTAGACATGACTTAAAGAAAGTAAAAGAGTGTATGTATGTAAAATACTGAAATAGATGTGAAACGGATTTTAATGAAAACTAATACTGCATTATTAGATTTCTGGAAATAAATCGAGTCATTAAATTAATTTGTCTTTCGATTTGGATGAATCAATCTAAGTAATCCATATAAACTTGAATCATTCATGTCATTGAATGCCGTGGTGTCCCCTTTCAGTTCAGTTTCTTTGAACCAAATTGACACATTAGCAGTGCGTTCCATTAGTAGCTCACAACGACCAGTTCTAAACATTTATATTACATATAACAGAGTATACATTTAAGAATAAAGAAAAATATTCTAAATCGGTACACAATTGACGGAGTAATCGCGTAACATACATACAAAAAGAGAACCTCCTTTTGTAAATCGGTTAAAAAAGCACCAAAACACCTGTATTTTTTTTTACTGTGAGATTAACGATACGAGGGCCCATGCAGGAACTTAGTAAGAGTGTTACAAGCTAAGTTGATAATGACTAACTTTTTGGTACACAGGAATATACCTTAGTAATGGATATGCAACGTCGCGGCGGGAACCCCAATAATGTGTTATGCCCGAGATTCCCGCGCGGTAAGAACGAAGGATGGTTCGTTACTCTCGGAACGGTGGATAATGTGGAGCTACATGCCTTGAAGCGAGTGCCTCCTAGAGGAACGGCGCAGGTCACGTTTCATACGCCGTCACGGACTGGTATGTATAACAATAGCAACACTATTATACACCAACATAATAAAAATAATATTTTTTATTGTCTTAAGACTAAAAGATAGTGCAATAACACAGGTCTACCACCCAGCTCGCACAACTTTTTTGTAGACCTGTGCACAGGTCCTTGAAAAAATTGTTTAAAATTTCAAACTCCCTAAAGAACCTGACGGCGGCAGACGCACACTGGAATGAGACGGCCTCTTTGGTTGAGCGGGCTAAGCCTTTGCCGGCCTACGTCACTGCAACGCAGAGGCTCCGGGTTCGATTCCTGGTATATTAAATTTCGGAAACGTATTTTCTCCGTTATTTACTATGGTCTGAGTGTCTGGAATCGGCCCCAGAGTAGTCCGTTGTATATTACCCATAACACAAGCGTAACTTGCTTAATTTGGGGATATACAATGTGTGTGTTTGTCTGCCGATTATATAAAAAAAAGGATATAAAGGTTCCTTTGCAGCTTTTGGTATCTTCAAAGGGACAATATCTATTTAAAATTTTACATACTACTACTACATAATATGAGTGCTTACAAACAATATAAGAATGTTCACAATTTCAACATCAGGCATAATAATAGACTGATACTGCCATCTTTCAGATTACAAAAAGTACTATCTTCTTTCTTGGGGGTTGGTATACGCTTCTTCAATAAAATTCCGAATGAAGTGTTAAATCTGCCTGTCATTAAATTTAAAGCTAAATTGAAAAGTACCTTGCTTATAAAGGGATACTACACTATTGAAAAATATTTAAATGACCAAACTGCATTTACATAGCTGCTCGCTTCAGCGTTTTATACTATCTTCTGTATAACATTTCTATTTTGCGTGACTTGTAAAAAATCTATGGAGATTTGTAGCAGTATTCTTAGTATGTCATTATTACGACGGTAACGATATTTTTTGTTTGTTACAACTCCATTATTACTTTGAAAAGTAATTGTAATACAACTTCTATGTATTTAAAAAAAAGAACCTGAGATAATATATAAATAATTATGATGAAAAATGTTTTTTTAGCTTGGCATGTTGCTGGGGAGTATCTTGCCGCTTCTTCCCTTTGAACAGCGATAACACATTGCTAAGCGGTGTACTTGGAATAGGAAGTAGATTTAAATTTTGACTTATATGTATAACCTGCAAAGTGTTCTCCGGTGGAACTTATTTCGAAAAAAAAATTTGAAAAACTTATTTTATTTACAGGACGAATAATATACACTGTGTATATAATGAGCGATAGTTACATGGGACTTGACCAGCAATACGATTTGCAGTTTGAACTTATGGATTCCTTACCACCAGAAAATGTAGACAGAGTTTACGACGGCATAGATAAAACTATAATTGAATGAACTTGTATGAAAAATAAATAAATTATTAATTTTCTGCAACACATTTTTTTTTTCATTAACAACTTACCATAAACATCTCCGGGGTATGATTCGGTCTCGTATTTCATGGAACCGTCATTCTTTGTCGGATAAAATATATCTAATGTAAAATATAGTTTCAAAATGATATCACGAAAATCAATTCAAATACAAGGATGCAAGGGTGGAACTGTACAAACAATATTTCGTATTTCGCATTTACTTGCCAAATCGATTAACTCCATTTTTTGAGTTATGTTTAATTTTAATATCAAATCACTGGGTTGACTCTTGTATAGAATAACTTTAATGGTAAGTATACGTAGGCTGCGTTCCATTGGAGCTCATAACAACCACGCTGACGACCGCGTTTTGCCCGTTTCACATGCTTGCAGGCGTTACAATCATATACTCAAGTGGAGTGAATTGTAGAGCATTGATGTCATTAATACGTAAATGTCATTGATTGATTTGAAAATCGCGCTTTTGTCAACGTATCGATAAAAAAAAATCTATGGGCAACGCCCACTTTGACCCACGTCTTGACATAGGTCGTCGTCAGCCCTGCATGAGCAAAAATGATAACGTCATTAGAGTGACGTTTTCGCGGCGACCATAACGACTGTGGTCGCTATGTGGAACGGCTGAAAGAGCATTTTGAGCGTTGTGAGCTACAAGAGGAATGCACCCTTATACTATTTTACTGCCACCAGTTTTTGATGATTCGACAAATGAAGCATTTGTGTATTTTAACAATATCTCATTGTATAGATATTTATAAGAAAAAGTCGCTATAAATAATACAAAGAGACTGCTATTGTTACACTCAAAGTAAATCAAAAAATAAAATAAACAATTGAACTGCGATTTTAAACCTAAAAGTATTCAGTACCTATACTTTATCTTTTTATGTTACCGTCGAATAGTCAGAAAATTGAACTACCATATTCTTAAATGGGGCTGTATACTTATGAGAAAATAACAAATAGTAACTTTTCTATTATAATTTTATTTATTACAACATTTATGACAATTTACAAAGTTTTCGATTTTAACAATAATCACAATGCTTTTCTTACACCTAGCCTTTATTATTAAAGTACAATTGTACATAGAAGTAGCTTCGAAGCTAGTCATGAGAGCCTAGAGCAAGACAAAATATGCATCTACAAAACTTATGTAAAAAACCTCATGGGCTGCTGGGTTTTCAGTAAGCCTATTGAAATTTACACCCTAAGCTTCTTTGTGATACTATGTAGAAGCAATAAAGATAACAATATATACACGTACTTATTCTCCTACAAATTCAGAAAATTGGGGTTACCAGTTTCGAACAACATTCACTAATAAGTGTTTTATGGCACCCTGAAAATGATTTTAATGTATTACGCAAATATAAACAAATAAAAGAAATACTTAGGTACCAATATTTATAATGATGTTAAATAAACTTTTAATTTAATACTAAAATAGCTTTGATACTATATTAAATACTAAAATTTTACCATTTTTAAATATTTATACTACATAGTTTCAAACTTTCTTTAAATACAAAATTGTTTAATGGCGGATTCCTATATCTTACAGGCCGTTCATTTGCCTTACTATCGGTTAAAATTTGACAGAAAAACTCCAATGTAAAAGTAATGTCCAAATTCAACCAATGGTGAGGCAAGTGAATGAATAGTAAGATATAGGGACCGGCCAATAGTCCACACAAAATTTTATAGCTGTTTTAGCCAGCAATAAAGACAATTTTAGTGGTGCTTTTTAAAAAATCAAAACATGAGAGAAAAATAATTTATGGTAATGTCAAGAAGTATAATTAAAGGCTTTTTCTAAGCTACATTATTTCCTGGGAAATATTGTCAGAATTAGAAATATTCTTCAGATTGAAAATCTAATCTGGACCCCAAATCTCTGTTACACAATAGTATCTGAATGGTCAATAACTGACCTCAAAATGGCACCATACCTGATTTTAAAATATGGTGCCATTTTGACATCAGTAATCTACCATTCTGACACTATTGGAATAGCAGACTTGGAACCCTGGAGAGACCATAAAATTTACAATGGACTACTTGCATTCTTGATAATTCTATTACAAATTACTTTCATACATCTATCTATGAAAGTATGTTATAAATATCAACCATTTAGTACCAAATATGTAATAATAATTAATTGCATTGATGTAAACAAGTGTCAATAGCCATGACATGGGATTAATGATGAATTAATTGCATAAGTATTGGAAAAGAGAAGATAAAATATCTTACTATCTTATTATAGGCAACCTTGACCTGACGAGATAAACTGGGATATAAATAAATTCTTGCCATGAAATGCATGTAGAAAAAACATAAACTTCTTGCCAGATATAAAACAGGAACATAATTATTACTAACAAAGTGCAAGACATATCGGCAGAATAGGCGAGCAGCTAGTTCGCTTTCCTTCTGGAACGCGAGCATTTTGGTCGCTCGCCAAAGTCGTGGAGGGTAATTTCTGTCGGCCGTCTTTTCCATCGTTGCGCACAGCGGACGACCAACTGGCTCATACTGCAACAGATAAAGCCGAACTTCTGGGCAACATCTATGCGGCCAAATCGACTCTTGACGACGGAGGAGCAACCCCGCCTTACTATTCCGCGGTGTGGGAGCTCTATGAAAGAAGTTCGCTTTGAACAGAAAGCGGTTCGTAGAGCTCTTAGCTCCCTCGACGTCAAAAAGTCGTCCGGGCCGGACGGTATACCCGCTGTCGTGCTCAGGACTTGTGCTCCAGAGCTTTCTCCAGTCCTGGCCCGTCTCTTCACACTCTCCTATACTACCAGCTGTGTCTCGTCTTCGTGGACTGACCCATCCAACTACGGGCCTATAGCGATAACTTCCTTGCTCTCAAAGGTGATGAAGCGAATCATCAACGTGCAACTTTTGGGTTACCTTGAAGATTCCCAGCTACTCAACGATCGGCAATATGACTTCCGCCATGGCCGGTCTGCTGCGGATCTCTTGGTATACCTTACACACCGCTGGGCTGAAGCCATTGAGAGCAAGGAAGAAGCTCTGGCAGTCAGCCTTGATATCGCTAAGGCCTTTGATCGGATCTGGCATGGGGCACTTTTCACGAAGCTGCCCTCATACGGGATACCCGAGGGGCTTTGCAAGTGGCTAGCCAGCTTTCTTGGTGGTTGCAGCATCAAAGTCCTGTCGACGGTTGCTGTTCTACCACCAAGCCTATCAATGCTGGTATGCCACAAGGCTGAGTGTTGTCGCCGACACTGTTTATCTTGCATATCAATGACTTGTTCTCTATAGAGAACATTCATTATTATGCGGATGACAGTACCGGATGACAGTACCGGTGATGCCAGATACATCAGTCGAGCCAATGTCCATCGGTCGCTGATAGAAGAGAGTCGGGTCAGACTTGTGTCCGAAGTAGAGAACTCCTTGGAGCGAGTCTCTGAATGTAGACGCAAAATCTTGTCTATTTTTAACCCCACGAAGACACAATTCTGCGCATTCCCCGCCAAAAAAACCCCATTTATCAATGCACCACAATTCCAAGGAACACTCCTCACGATCTCTAACAGTATTGGGATCCTTGGGGTCGACATAACGAACGACGTACAATTTCGGGGTCATCTGGAAGGCAAGGACAAACTTGCCTCTAAAAAGCTTGGTGTGCTAAACCGGTCCAAGCAGTACTTCACTCAGCGGCAACGACTTGCACTCTACAAAGCGTAAGTCAGAACGCATATGGAGTACTGCTCACATCTATGAGCCGGGGCACCCGCTTACCAGACTGACCCCCTCGACTTCATCCAGCGTTGCGTCGGTCGTATCGTAGACGATCCCATACTAACAGGCGGTATAGAACCGCTTAGTCTTCAGAGAGATTTCGTGTCCCTCTGCGTATTCTACCGCCTGTATAACAGGGAATGTTCCAAAGCATTGTTTGATCTGGTGCCAACGCTTCACTTCTACAACCGCACAGCTCGCCAACGACGGAATGTTCACTCCCATTTCTTAGAGGCTATACGCTCAACTACGCAACAGTTCTCTAGAACATTTATTCCGCATACAAAGATGATCAGGAGGGAACTACCCGCCATAGTTTTCCCCTTGCGTTATGATATAGGGTTTTTAAAGAAGGGCATTATAAAATTTCTTAGAGGTCAGCAACGAGTTGGCGACACTGCTGGTGTTGCAAACGTCTATAGGCGACGGTAACCACTTTCCATCAGGTGGGCCATCTGCCTGTTTGCCTACTTCAGGCAATAAAAGAAAAAGAAATAAAATCTATTTACTGAACATATAAATATCTTGTTTTATTTCAATGAAAAAGTAAAGAATAATGCTTTATTATAATGAAGATCAATATCTAATAAGTCAATTTAACTATTTGTAATAAAACCATAGGATTGCGATTCAAGTAGATTTAATAAATAAATATACTTACTTGAATATTATGTATGTTTAATTTTTAAGGCAAATTTTTAGATTCAGTTTTGGCTTAAGAAGTATGAAAAAGTGATTAAAAAACTTTACTTTTTTTTAAAAAAGAACAACATTGTAACCTTTACATTTTAAACATAATCATTACACAATAAATAATAACCTTTTTCACAACTGATGACTAAAACTTAAATTTAGAGTGAATAATTAATATTATACTACTGTATGATGTACTGGTGTAAATATTAGTCCAATAGAACACAAATTTAATGTCCTGGATTCAATTAAAGGGTACATTTTGTAAACAAATATTCTAATAATTACTCTAGTCTGGGTGACAAGAATTGAACTTAGAATTGTCCATTGTGTATAGTCCATAACACAAGTATGTTTAGTTTGCGGAAATATTTGGCTGCCTTTGATTATTTAACTGAAAATTAATAATATAATAACTGACCATTAAAAAGTAAAATATAATCTGTGCCTGTCTTTTTGAGTTCTTTAGATCACCTACTTCGGGTTATTTGCTTTTGTTCTACTGTATAGTCATCAGTTGTTAGAAGCATGTAATAAGGGAACGTTGTGGATTGAAAGAAGATGTAACAAACAGAGTTAAAAAAGGAATGTTAAGGTGGGTTGGGCATGTAGAGAGGATAGATGAAAATAGAATCACAAAACAAGTGTATGACAGTATTGTGAATGGTAGAGTTGGTATTGGTAGACCACAACATACACACCATGATCAAATAACAGAAGTGTTAAGACGAGGTCAGATAAAAAGCATATCAAATAAACATGCATGTATGAAGAGGCTAATGAAAGTAGATGAAGCGAAAATTGTTTGTCGGGATCGTCACTAGTGGAGATCTATAGTCTCTGCCTACCCCCATGGGAAAAAGGTGTGATAATATGTATGTACGTATGTATGTTAGAAGCATCACTCAGTGGTAGATTGTATCTGTGTATTAACACAAACTTGTTTTGATATAAAAATATCTTTTTTTGTTAAATTACAAATATTACAATTATAACTACTAAAGTGTTTGCCGCTCTCTTATTATTCACACATTAAGTGTTTTAAAAGTATAACAATAACTTTGTTAGATAGATATTGCTACTCAAGTGAAAACATCACTAAATTGGCAACACTGACTATGAAATTTCTTTGGTCAGTACACTCTCAAACAATATCAAACATTGTTGGAGTGTTAGCATTATGTTATTTACGTTTTTTCTGTTCATATTCTATTGCTCTTGCTTCAGAAACTATCTGTCTTTCCCTCATTAATATACCATCTAACTGCTCAGTAAAAGCTTCAAAGGAAAACTTTGTTTCAAATCTTTTTGCACCAGCTTCACCCAATCTTTCTCCTAATTCTGGGTTTAAGACTAATATGCTCATAGCTGATGCAAATGCTTTGCTTTTTGGTTCACAAAGAAACCCAGTAACCTCATTAACTATTGTTTCAGTAGGTCCTCCATTATTAACTGCTATCACTGGTTTCCGGAAGTACATAGCTTCTAATGGTACAATTCCGAAATGCTCATTTGACGGAGTATATACAAGAGCCTTACAATGATAAAGTAATGACACTTTTTCAACATCTTTTGGTGATTTC
Organism: Dendrolimus kikuchii; assembly: GCA_019925095.2. NCBI lineage: Eukaryota > Metazoa > Arthropoda > Insecta > Lepidoptera > Lasiocampidae > Dendrolimus > Dendrolimus kikuchii. Next base: position 12,261,867 of record CM034408.1, read on the forward strand.
ATAAAGATGACCTTGTCTTCAATATCTAATTCGGCCGCCAAATCAGTCAGCTCAATAAAATGCTCCATATTTTCTAAATTTATTGGGTCAAAGCCACCAGCCATTATGAAAGATACTCTATTCCAGTCTGATTCACTTAATATATGTTTTAAATGCTCAAATGCTCTTAAGCCTAATTGTAGGTTCTTTTTTCTTTCATATCTATTTATAGAAAGAAATATAAATTTATCAGTACCTATGGGTACTATCTCTTTTAAGGGTACAGGAATGGTTGCTTTAAAAAATTCTGTATTGATTGATGGATAACATATATCAGGAACATCTTTTATCCTATGAAAAGCATCCTGATAAACCCTAGCTGTATATTTACTATTAACCAAAACTTTATCAGCTCTAGCAGTTGTAAATTCTTCTAGCCAATTCAATGGTGCCCTGTACAACTTTTTCAGAAATCCGCCCTCTGAGCTTAGTAATTTGTCAGGATGATGGCAGTAGAACACGACTCTAAATGGTCCACGAGCCATTTTCAAAAATGGAATACATAGGGAGATTAGATCACAAAATATTACAGTTGGTTCCTCAATAGGAATAACGTACCACGCCATATAAACAGCTGCATAAACCATACGTACATAAGCACATGCGGCCTTGAATCTTCCAAGTATAGACCGGGGTATCCAATCACCCAATACAGTCACTGGGAAAGTTCCGTCTCTTGTTTCAGCAAAGCAATGTGTTGGATCGTGGTGGTTCGTAAAGAAAGCTACGTCATGTCCTTTCTTCTTGAACGCTAACGCTGCATCCAAAACTAAGCGCTCGGCGCCGCCGATACCCAAATCTGGGTGAAGGAATATTATTTTTACCATATTTGTCGCACTAAGCTAAGTTCACCGAGAAGTAGGAGCATGAAATGCAAGTCACGGAAACGACTGCTTATAAACAATTTAATCACAGAGTACATTAATATAGAAATTAAAACATTAGACTCCAAAAAAAACGAATTGGAAACAAATTGCAAATTCGGATTGGAACGACTTAAGTAGTGGAGTCTGGACTGGAAGCACAAACTACTATAGATACTACGTATACTGGAAGTACTGGACACAAACTACTATGGATACTACGTGTACTGGAACCACTGACTGGAACCGAATCTACTATGCACAAACTACTATGGATACTACGTATCTACTATGGAAGTATGGATCACAAACTACTATGGATACTGTCTGGATGGATTGTGTCACAAACTACTATGGATACTAAATACCTAAATTGTGTCTGGAAATAAAATTATATATATATATATATATATATATATATATATATATATATATATATATATATAATAGGTTGGGGAAAAAGTCTTTTCGCATATAGTATGTATGAACTTGTAATAGGATCTCTTTGGCTAACCATTTGGCTGGTTTCGGTATCATTAAAAGTTTTAATTTTAAAGAAGACAATTCCAAATTCAAATTAGGAAAATGTGTGATTTTCATTTGTTTTTCTTAGTGTTAAAATGAGTTAATCTAATGAAGAAACTCGATACATTTTAAAATTTGACTACAAAAAAGGTAAAAATGCAACACTAGCCGCGAAAAAAAATTGTGATGTTTATGGACACAATGCAGTATCTGTGAGAGTAGCGCAAATTTGGTTTAAGCGTTTTCAATCCGGAAATTTTGATATCAAAGATGCACGTCGCTCTGATCGCCCTGTTACGGACAAAATTGATGCCATTTTTGAAAAAGTGGAGCAAGATCGGCATATTAGTACTTACGATGTAGCTGGAGAACTGGGAATTGACCACAAAACGGTTTTGGCGCATTTGAAAAAAGCTGGGTGCACAAAAAAGGTCGATATTTGGGTGCCTCATGAGCTCACTGAAAGAAACCTAATGAACCGTGTACACATTTGTGATTCTTTATTACGACGTAATGAAACCGAACCATTTTTGAAGAAGCTGATAACTGGTGATGAAAAGTGGATCACGTACGACAAGAACGTGCGAAAAAGATCGTGGTCAAAGGCCGGTCAGGCTTCACAGACTGTGGCGAAACCCGGGTTAACTCGCAACAAGGTTATGCTGTATGTATGGTGGGATTGGAAGGGCATTATTCATTATGAGCTGTTAGCGCCAGGCAGGACCATCGATTTTGAACTGTACTGCGAACAACTGATGAGATTAAAGCAAAAAGTTGAGGGAAAGCGGCCTGAATTAATCAACAGAAGGGGTTTGATTTTTCACCATAATAACGCTAGACCTCACACAGCTTTAGCCACTCAGCAAAATTTACGAGAGTTTGGCTGGGAGGTGTTAATGCATCCACCGTATAGTCCTCCGGACTGCACGGCCCGGAACCCCCACTGCGCGGCGTGTGCGGCGGGGGGACTCAACGCTGCCCACCCCACGTTGGCGAGGTTCTGCCAGCCTCCCTACGTGAAGGGCAAATTCGTCCATCCGAGGACGAAACAACGCACGGGTGTTACGGGAGTACGCGCAATGGACACCTCCAATGCCTAGTACGCCCGTAACAATACTATTTCAGGCGAACGTAAACCACTCCCCCACCGCTCAGGATTTGTGCCTGCAGGCGATGGCGGAGTGGCAAGCGAACTTGGCCGTAATAAGCGAACCTTATTACGTGCCGCCTTGCGGCAATTGGGTGGGCGACCTCCACGACGTGGTAGCGGTGGTGGCCAGAGCCGGTTCTGGCACACCGCTTACATGTCTCGAAAGAGGAAAGGGCTATGCGGTGGCGGAGAGCGGGAGTATCGTCGTCATAGGCGTTTACTTTTCGCGCAGCCGCCCCCTGGCGGAGTTCGAGCTTCACTTGGACGCCATCAGGGCTGCCATAGACAGATTGTCGCCTAAAACGATCTTCGTGATGGGCGACTTTAACGCAAAACACTGTTCCTGGGGAAATGCGTTCACGGAACCTAGGGGCCGGACGGTTGAGGAATGGGCTCTTCAATCCGGCCTGACCATATTGAACCAGGGATCGGTCCAGACCTGCGTGCGCGCGCGGGGTGGATCGGTCATCGACCTGTCATTCGCCACTCATGCGGCCGCCCGCAGAGTTGTCGGATGGAGGGTGCTGGAGGAGGTGGAGTCGCTCTCTGATCATCGGTACATCAGATTTGAGCTTACCCCCTCCTCCGGTCCGAGCCCTGTTCATCGCCCCCCTCTCTTCCCGCGTTGGGCCCTTACCAAGCTCGATCCGGAGCAGGCCGAGGAGTGGGCACTCACGGAAAGCTGGGCCTACCCAGTCGAATTCGAGAACCTGGAGTCGCAGGCAGAGCACATGCGCAAGACCCTGGCGAGGGTTTGCGACGTGGCGATGCCTCGCGTCTCCAAGCGGCAGCCTCCGTGCAAGGAGGTCCACTGGTGGACCGAGGAGCTGGGCGAGATGCGAAAGGCAGTTCGCATCATCAGCCACAGGCTCAAACGCTGCAGGGCGCGCCGTCCTCCGGACTACGTCGCGGAAAATGGACTCGTGGGAGAGTTTAGGGAGGCCAGAAAGGCCCTTTCGATTGCAATACTGCAAGCGAAAGCCCGGGCTCGGGCCGAGCTCCTCGAGACGCTCGATCGGGACCCTTGGGGGCGTCCGTACCGTGGGGCCCGCAACACGTTGCGGCCTTGCACATCCACGGTCACGGAAACGCTCGAACCCGAGGTGCTCCGGTCGGTTATCGACGGGCTCTTCCCGGATCCGGGAAACTTCACTCCTCCCAGTATGGGTCCACCCGTTCCCGACACTCCCACGGACGAGGAGCCTCACTCCATCTCCGAGGGGGAACTAGACGTTGCCCTGGACCGGCTCCGGGGCAGGAAGACGGCACCGGGACCCGACGGGGTTCCAGGTCGACTCCTCTTCCTGGCCGCTAAACATCTACGCGGCCAGCTGCGGGAACTGTTCGAAGCCTGTATTCGCGCAGGTCGGCTCCCGTCGCAATGGAAGGAGGGTCGTTTGTGCCTGATTCCCAAGGGAGGTCGGCCTCCCAACGATCCGTCCGCCTTCAGGCCCATAGTGCGTCTTCTCGAGGTCGCCGGCCTTCAGCTGGCACCCGGAGAGGCAGGTACGCGCATTACTTCCCTCCCTGAGTTAGGTTCCGTTTACCGCGGGGGGCCTTTAGCTTGCTAGGAAGAGCAAAGGACCTTCTACCCCCGCACAACGAAGTGGGGTGTGTTCTCCCAGGGCACACTCCAGGCACTTTATTGCGCTGGATCGGCTGGGCGTAACTATGTTCTAAATCTCAGCCTTTCCAACACATTCAAAGCGCAGGGTCGTCAGGGAGGAGGGGGTTTTTATTGGGTATTGGGGTTGCTCGCCCGTGCAGCAACGCTCGGAGTCTTCCACACTATTCTGTGACGTCGATTGCGGACGGAGCGCTGCCAAGAGCATACTATTGCTGCAGTGTTATCGCCCCCGACCGACGCGTGTCGTTCCCCTAGCAACGACCCAGTTTGTGCGTAAATCGGTTAAGCATTTTCCCTCGCCTCAAAACAAAAAAAAAAAAAATCCACCGTATAGTCCTGACCTTGCACCTTCAGATTTTCACCTATTTCGGTCGCTGCAGAATTCCTTAGGCAGTGTCAGGCTAACATCACGAGTGGACTGTCAAAACTACTTGTCGCAGTTTTTTGATCAGAAGCCCCAAATTTTTTATAGCAATGGGATCACGTCTCTACTTACAAGATGGCAAAAAGTTATCCAACAAAATGGCACCTACATACTTTAGTCAAATGTAAATAAACTTTATAAAAAAACCTTTTCAATTTTTGTATAAAATGCGAAGAAACTTTTTCCCCAACCTTATATATATATATATATATTATAGGATCTACGTATATTATTATATTATGTTTATGGCTTGCCAACTAGGCCTTTAAGCCAGGTACAATTGTATTGTAGACTCCAGTCGACGCCGTATAACGAAGTTCTTGTGAAAACTCGAAAGGCCACATTTGACTTTACAGTTCACATTTCTCACAAAAACACATAATTACTACTCAAAAACTATCAATATCCTACAACTATTGTTCATTTCAGAGTGATTTTACACATTTTTAGAAAATAGAACTGCACAGCACAACGTCCCCTTTCAGTTCCCGCCAAAAACTCCCTGCGTATATTATTTTATTTTAACACACGTGTGTAAGCTTCTTGCCTACAATACAACTGCGCCTGGCTTAAAGGCCTAGTTGCCAAGCCTTAAACATAAAAAAAAGGTAAATAAAAAACATTGTATTTATGTAAATACTTTTGTACTTTAAATTATATTTCTGGTGATCGTAGTTAATTCTTATTTACCCACATTGGGTCTCTTCAGTGCTTTGATGAAGTAGGACGACTGAAAAAATCCCAATCTACCTCAATCTTAGATAAGGAGGGAAACAGAACGCTTGTAAATTTTGTAAAATATTTCTTGCTGTGGTCAACTGAGCTTTTAAGCTAACAAAAATTTATAAATAAACTTCACTAGAATGTCTGATGTCCCAAAGAAAAAGAGAAAATGTATACAATTGCAGGTAAATAAACGAGGGCTGAGCTTTTACACAGATTGGCATGAGATTTAAGGGAAATTCCGTTTAGGGGTATACATAGTACATACGCCTTATATATAGACACTAGATCTGTAATTTGGGCTAGGAAACACATTTTTAGTATCCACCAACAAGTTAGAATGAATAATGGGGAAAAACAAAAATACATACATATTGCAACAATAGTTACAAATAGGTTATGACACTCACTGACCGCTGCTATGACAGACTTGGGCATGGCGTGGGCTTTAGTCGAAAGTGGCGACCAGTGACTAGAATGGTGACTTAGGCTAGGTTACACTTTAAACCAAAACACGATTTGAGCAAGCGTGCTGTGGTAGTGGCCGGCCAGTGCCAGTACAGACCGGTCACCATCGTCGCAATATAAGGGAACAAATGAATGAAAAAAAAATTATATCTCAAGAACTACATGTCTCCTAGACATGGAGGTTGTACAAGGGAGAAGTACTCCTCCGCCCCTCCACCACTTAAAATTCAGTGACCACTTATCTAAAGTTTAACCTAAACAAGTACTAAGTTTGTCAAACACAGTTTACTGTTATATTTTACCTGTTTTCTTATTACTTTTAGACTCGTCAAACTATTGCAAAGGTGTACGACTTCATGAAAAATGATGCACAGAAAATAATTGACCTACTAAGCGATCCACAATATTTTATGAACCCGGAATTGTTAGAAATGATAAAAAGTGATTTAAATAGAACACAAAAAAGAACTGCAGAGGCTGTGGGAATATCTTTAAGAACACTGCAAAATATTTTAAATGAGGAAAGAAACTCTAATTTCAAATCACCACATAAATATCGTAAGGAGTCTAAAAAACAGTTAGAAGTAAATCAAGTTAATGCTGACTTTGTGGAATCCTATATTGAATGTTATACTACACAATACAAAAGGCCACCAACATTTGAAAATATAATGACAGTATTTCGTGAGGAACGTTCCTATGTTGGTAGTGTTACAACACTAAGAGCATTCTTGGCAAAGTTAGGATACAATTGGAAAAGAACTGAAAAAAAGACATTTGTTATTGTAAAAGACAATGATAAAGTCAAAACAAAATGTAACATTTCAGTAAAAAAAAATACTAGTGACAAACAAAGATTTTAATTCACACTTGCACATCAATAATTATAATCATACAATGTAATCTAAGTATCTCAAAAGAGTTATATAGTTTTCCTATACCTAGTTCCTATATTGAATTGGGAATAATTTGAACTTTTACTGTAAATTAGTTATTATGTAATATGTTGTTAATTTATAACTGGAGTACAGTAAATAAGCTAATAGACTTAATGGAAAGTGTCTATGGACATTTGCAAAAACAGAGTTCTAAACCAAAAATCACCCAATAATTCTTCATTGAATATTTTAATATATTGACAAAATAAAACTTTTTTTGTAATACACATATCTTTATTTTAAGTTAATTAATGCACAATTAGAACAGCACTTGCTTATATCTATTAATCATTCTACAAAATTGTAATTTGCAGCATAAAAAAAATGTGTGTTTTAGAGACAATTCTTTTTGTCCATTTGAAGTTTACGTAAAACTACTGGATTTTTTACAAACATACAATGGTCTTTAACCATTATTTGATAATAAAAAAAAGAAAAATATTAATATAAAAAAGATTTTCTGTTACATATTATTATTTTCCTTCAATCTCAACATTTCTAACTTTAAATTTGGTTTATCACTATATCCTGAGAAACTAGCAGGAATCTTAAAAAATACATTTTATTGTTTAGTTTGGTCTGAATGCTACTAGACCATCCTTAGAATTGTCCAATCTGTCACCAGTGCCAAAAGCATGACTTAAGATTCCTTGTATATATATCACAAATTAATGTTCATATTACACTAATTAATGATGCAAGTAGCACTTGCAGACATTTACATTATTAGAATAAAAACATTAAACCAATTAAAGTTCATCTTTTCTTTCAATTTTAACTAAATCAACATGGAATGTCAGTGTTGCTGATTTTGGAATTTTAGGTGGAGCTCCTGCCTCTCCATATGCTAGATCTGGTGGTATAACCAGTTTCCTTTGTTCCCTTCACACATCCCTATAAGACCCTGATCCCAACCCTTGATAACTTGACCCAAGCCCAGTGTGAATGTCAATGGATGGCCTCTTGGTACAGAGCTATCAAATTCAGTGCCATCATCAAGTGTACCCTGAAAAAAAAAACATTATAATTAAGATATGTCTTAAAAATGTGCCTGCTCAAAGAGTGTTTTATGTTGTAAATGAATTTCTCGAAAAATTTGCTTGTTTTTATTACCTATTGCCTATATAGAAAATGCTTATTAATTTTATTTTGGACTTAAATTATAAACAACTATTATTTTTTTTTATTATTAAATCTTAGTTAACATATTCCTGAATTAGAAAGTGTGTTAATGTAAATTTAAGTTTTTTTCTTATAGGTACGGCTTCTTCCATGGTTAGCCTTGAGCCAACAACAGAACTTAATTCAATGTTTTCAATATCATGTTACAGATTGTATACCACCAAATAATACTGCATTTCTACAATAGGGGAGCAGACAAACATGATATTTTTTATAAACTTACAGAATATTGCAGCCTCATCGATTTTGTATGAGTGTGCTTGCTTATGATGTCATAAGTAGGACCACATAAAAGGATTCAATGGCTCATTAATTATTGTTTGAAAAGTAATTACAATAAAGTTATTTATATTATGATATTTTAAAAGGTGATAAGATGTTATTTTAATACCAGTACATAATTTTTATTTACTTTAATTATTAAGAATGCATTGTAAATTGTACCATGTGTCCACATACCTATTGTATAACATCTGTATTATACATTCTTTCAAATAAAGGTATTGAAACTAAAATAGCACTGGTAGCTTTGTGGCTAACACTTGCATCTCAAACTTATGTTTCAAAGTGATTTTGAATCCTAGCTAGAAAACATGCACTACTTGTGTTGGGTTCCCTATATCTTAAACCCATATAGACAGTTAATTTCTGCCATTTAATTTGGATGAATTAATCAAATTGATCCATTTAAATATAAACTTGAAACCTTTAGTGTTGTTCAATACTGTCCTTCCTTTCAATTATGAGCCTTTTTACCAAATTGATTTAATTTTGTTGATCCATCTAATATCAGCATTAGTGCTGTTCATATGCTTTACTACTGGTTAAAATTTGAAATATATTGTAGCAATAATATCAATTTACTATCAATTGTAAGGTACTAAGATATAGAAACACAGAATTATGCAGTTTTTAGAGCTAATGTGCATGTTATTTGCTGATAGTGAAGTAAACATCATGATTAATCTCTGTATATCAAGACAACATGTTGAATCCATCTCAGACAAGTATGAAGGATAAAATGATCATTTCTTTTTAAAATTGGAAGGCCTAAACTCAACGTTAGGGGCCCTGGATCTACTATTGGAAGGCCCGAGCCTAACTTTGGGATGTGCAACCCATTTTGAGAAGCATATGGGTTTACATTATTGAGCTCCATTTAGCTTCACTCACACCTTAGCCTTCTAACCTATATTAAAAAAGTGCAGATCGGTTCATAATAAAAAAAAGGTGTCCCATACCATAACAACCCCACACAATATTATTAATATTCCCTTAATATATCAACAAAAACAGAATTTATGATGGATTGTAACTGACATTGTTCTAAATTAGATTTGTTAATTACACATATTCATCTAACATCACATCTACAGACCTTAAGGCAAGTGTGATTACACATTCGTGGTCAATACAAATATAGGAACTTGGAGCACATTGATAGATCAAAACTCAGAAATGAAAGTTCAAATATAGTAAGGTAAAATAAAAATTATTGACATCTACCTAGGTTTTCATCACAGTCAGCGTGTGGTAAACATAGTTAAGACACTAGTGGCAAATATATATGAAATATTATGAAATAAGAAACAGAAATTTTACCGTATAGTGCATATGAAGAAGATCTCCTTTTCTGCTTTTAATCGGACATACGGCTGGTCGTTTTTTAACTCCTATTTGTAATTTCTTAGTCGCAGAATTCGCTATCACTACATGAGATATAACACTCATAAACACTAATACAAATAATAATGCTTTGCATATATTAGTAATTGCGATATTCATTATCAGAATTATTTCTTTTTCTTCGTGAAATAGACCCGTATATGTAAGTACTCTGTGGACGAAACCACAAACTACTATGGATACTACGTATGAAACTATAAAAAGTCACCACCAAGAAGCTTCTTGGTCACCACAAACTACTATGGTTATTTATTTATTTATTTTGGTTTATGGCTTGGCAGCTTGGTCTTTAAGCCAGATTAGTTTACAATAAAGTTTCTTCATTTTCTTAAGCCTATGTGTAGCACAGCAGAACTGTAGGTATCAGCTAGTGCCATTCATCGGAGTTCTTGTGACAACTCAAAAGGCCACATTTGTCAATACAGTTCACATTTCTCACAAAACACATGATTACTACTCAAAAACTATCAATATCCTACAACTATTGTTCATTTTAGAGTCATTTTACACACTTTTAGAAAATAAAACTGCACAGCAAAACATCTCCTTTCAGTTCCCGCCAAAAACTCCGCAACTATTATGGATACTACGAAGGTCACAGATAAATAAAGTTCAATAAACTTCAATATACATGGGTTAATACTATAGACAAAACATTGTATATAAAAAAAGGCGAGCCTCTCGAACATAAAATATCATTTACCTAGTCCGATAGATGACGCTACAACCGATATTATATTCCTATATATACCACTAGATGGCGCTATAATCGATAATTCTATACATTTCACTAGATGGTATTTATAAGATAATAACTTAGTCTAAATTGGAATAAAGGGAAAAATAGAATTAAATTACAGTTTTAAAAAACTTATATAAACATTTCATAAATTAAAAATTAATCCAAAAGTAAGAAATGGTTCGCACAATAACTTCATGTAAAAGCATGAGATTCACCAACAATGACTATTACTTGTGGTTTCGTTTATGCTCCTAAGATCATGTGAGCGCGATGTAATTATTCAACGATATTGTACTACGCCATCTTCAATGTAGGGGAGACACTAGTTTTATTATTGTACTTTGACAGAGATACATTGTCGATATCGAGAGAAATAAAAAAATTGCATGCAATTAATTTTGCGCCTTAGTATGAAAAAAATCTTCACTTTAAATCAGCGTTCTTAATTATATGACCACCACTATATTTAGTTTTTATTCAAAAATAGATATAGAAAAGATGAGCGGAAAAAGAAAAACGGACTTAAAAACAGATTTTATAATAATAAGTAACTGAAATTAAAACAAAGCTTAACGATAACAACGAAAAATAGCAACTTTAGTAACAAAATAACAAAAACAAACAAACGAGTCTGTATGTGCCCGGATTTCCACAGAATACTGAAGGAATGTATCCGGGCATCCGAATAAAACCGCTGGTTAGCAAATAGCTCAACTTTGCGCGTCCGTTGTTGTGTATTCAAAAAGTAGGTAATAAATATGAATACATATAACTTACATAGCACGTAGTTTACGTCCGCTAGCACGCTGCACTTTACACAATCACAGAAATATAAGTTAAAGTTCACTGGGCCGGCCTTTGATATTGTTTTTATATAAAAAGTATGTTGAGAAGTTTAGTGTCCCAGGGTTCGAAGTGAAGTCTTGCAGCCGCGCCGTCGCCGCTGCATTTCGCGCGTACTCGGTGTTGGGGGGAGGGAGATAGACATATGTACACATTACTATAGTAGAGAGAGAGAGAGAAGAGTATACTATGTAATGTATGAAAGTGTAATCTGGCAACCATGCTTGATTTTCCCGCTTAAATAATAAACAGAGTCTAAGAAATTAAACAACGAATGAAAGTTGTCAACGCCAGAAATATTATCAGTTAAAGATGAGATATTCAAATACTATAATTTGATTTTTTTTAATTACATAAATAGTTAAGCTTAGTAAAAGATCAAAAATATAAATTATCTAAAATATTTAATGCCACATATAACTTAGTTCAATAATTAAAACAACAGGGGTGCAAAATAACTTTATTTTGCTGCCCTGTAGTTTAAAAATAGAGCGCCACTTTCGCAAACTTGTCTAAGCTGTAGAACTCCAATGTTGTCAATATTTACTCATTTTACAGGGGGTCCTCCAGCATCTAGGGAGCGAAGGATTCATCCCCCTATTGACGAAGTGAGTTTGTCCTACTTCCCGGGTCATTCTCAAGCACTGATCTATTGAGGGTAGAGGTAAGCAGAATCATCTCATGTAGAAAAATACTTGAAGAAGTGTCCAGTTGTAAGCTGTAAATAACAGTTCAAAAACCGTCCACAATGGCCCTGATGTAGACAAAGGGTATGGTATGAATGTAGCTGTTGTAGACGAATCGAAGTATGCTAAGTTAAAAAAATTAATATCTTTGACGACTAGAGTAGTTGGTGACAGTACACTGTTAGAAAATGTCAACTATTTACGTAGTACAAAGTAAATAAAGTAATTCACTGAATATAACCTCAAAGAATTGTTATGTGAAAACGTAAATAATGATTTTATTTCGTTAATTTTGAATAATACGCTTAGTGATTTTGTAATATTTAATTTTATAAAACTAAAACACTACACTACTCTAATAACTTTTGGCACTTTCTTTAAAATTCACCCTGATGCCAAAGTGGGGCCACCCTAATTTAATGCATTTCGATGGACATTTCATCATATAATCATATGTCAAAGCAGAATGGCTACGTTCCATCAGAGATAACGACCATGTACACGACCGAGATTTTTTCCGTTCTACAGAGTTCCACCTGCTTGCTGGCGTTACAAAACCCAAGTGAAACGGCTATTCAACCCACCTCTTGACATGGGTCGTTGTGAGCGTTGTGTGATCGAAAATGATGACGTCATTAGTGACGTTTTCGCCAAGATCACAACGATCGCGGTAGCCTTGTAGAACGGCTAACTGAGCATTTTGGGCATGTGAGCTACTAATAGAACGTCCTGAATCTTAATTTTCAGAATGCTGCTAACAGAAAAAAATTTGTTCCATTATTTATTAGACAATGTTGTGAACTCCTGTATAGTGAGATCAACATAGATAATACATAGGTAGTATCCATAGTAGTTTGTGGATAATACAATACGTAGTATCCATAGTAGTTTGTGATAATACACAATATTAGTGAACTACTGTTTGTTTTGTTTTATTGTGTTGTCTTAGATTTTTGTAAATTAAAATGAGTTCAACTGCATTTAGATTGTCCGAGTACAAAGATGTCAAGCTCAACCAATATACAGGTTCAACATCCATAATGCAGTACATTGAATATTGTGCTATAAATGAAGGGGTTGGAGCTAGCCATTCCTTTCACAAAATTATGGTTAATATTTATTTTACCTATCGAATTAGTATATAAGTAAAGGGCCAGATGCCGAGGGAAATCTTGCCAATTTAAATTAAAAAATAATACCCTATATTCCACCCCACATTTGATCTTACAGATAGTACCAATATTTGTCAACATTTGGTTAGTAAGGAATTAATATACATTTAAAGAATATACACACATTCACATATGATGCTTTAACATAGGTTCTAACCTATATTAAAAAAGTGTGGATTTGTTCATAATAAATAAATGTGCCGTGTGTATCTATACCCCACCCAACATAAACTATCTGACTCAACCATTAATGCTTACATTTTCAGGTGAATGACTGGTCAGATGAGAATGAGGAGCTCTTTGATGCAGTCAGTGATCATTTTGATTCATCACTGATACCTGTAAATGCAACTAATGTAGCAAATATGGCATCATTTTACACAAGCAATTTAAATTTAATACTTAAAATAATGAAATTAGGTTTCAAATTGCCATTTGCAAGGGACATGTATGAAATTAAAATTGTATTTAATGAGAAAACTTCAAAGCATTTATTTGGGAAACAAGTGACTCTTGAGGACATTGTAAGTGGGGTGGTCAATAGAAGATTTAATGAAAACCAAGAACTGGACTTATCTTCTTTTAGAAACGATAAAGGTTTGTTATTTTTTTAATACTACAGAGACTAGTTTAACCTGACTGTCGTAAAGCCTTTGTATAATTGAATATATGAAGAAAAGCACTTTTGTACATATTATTAACACTAAAATGGTAACTTATTGGCTTCCATGTGTTTATTAATTATTCAAAATAACCAAAAAAGTTATTAATCAAAATATATGGCTATAAACATATTAGACATACATTTGTTAACATTCGAATGTACCATATGTATATATGTACCATACATTCAAAACATTGGTGTACATAATTATGGATTAATTTAAAAAAATATTTGTTCAGAGTTGCCAAACTGAATAATCATGTATCTATATAACTGACATCTAGATAATTGAGTCTCCACTTAATGCATATACATACTAATACATAGTTATGGTAGCTAAGGCTGCGCCTAAAACCATTTAAACATTGTTTTAATTACATACATACATACATACATAACTTCACGCCAGTTCCCTTGCGGGGTAGGCACGAACAACAGAGCGCCATTTAGGCCCATTCTTACACACCTCACTTGCTTCTTTGACATTCATAACTCTTGTCATGCACACTCGTCTGTTCTTAAGGCTCCTGACATCACCCTCCGCTAGTACACGATCAATTTGATCATGGAAGGTGTGTCGTGGCCTTCCACGACTTCTGCATCCATCCACTTTTGCATTGTATATCTGTTTAGTCATTCTTTCATCATGCATTCTTTCCACATGCCCGAACCACCAGAGCATTCCTTTCCTTACCTTCACCCCGACACTCTCTGTTTTAATTGTGTGTACTAATCAAACTTACGAATATAAAAGTTTGAGACTAATGAGTGTTATCCACTAAGCTGCCTTACTTTGTTTACATTTTTGCACATTTTATAATTCCGATTAGCAGTTTGTGTAGACAAGTGTAGACTGGTTTCAGTCATGTAAAAATCTAGATTGAACTATATTTGCAAGTGGAAATAGCAGTGCTGCTTGCTATGCATGCTTAACTCTGTTCTGCTTACACAATTGAATATACTAAAATTGATCTATTATGCAGATACATCAGAAGGAATTATTAGCTGTGAGAAACTACCTTATTAATATTTATACTTTCAGAATTCTCAGAACACAAAATAGACTTTTACAAAATATCTCTTTTGGCGCACTTTAAAACTCTAATGCTTAGAATGGGAAAAGAAACAAAATCTTTAAATTTAAGCCAAAACAAATTGAGGTAAGCATTTTTTCATTTGAAATCCATGTGTCCACTTTGGAACCTATAGGTTTTTTATTCCCTCATTTTAAGACCATACAAGCAGGCTAATTCAAGTTCAAATAGATATTTGAGAATGTTCTAGAACCCATGAAACCCAAAAATATAAGATTTTAATAAACACACATTATTCTTAATATCTTTTTAAAGAATATAAAGAAGATGGGCACTTTTAGGCCAGAGAAGTGTAATAAGTTGAGGTATGTTTTTAAAAAAAGTGCTATATTTTCTACTAGCCTTTTCGCCGCGGCTGCACCGCGTGAAAAGCACTAGGTAGTGCCTCTAATGTTACTTACATATAAAAACTTAATTAGGTTTATATATATATATATGTATATATATTTTATACATTCAATGAAAATTTATCTAACTGATGGTGAAAATCACTCGAAAATCATAGCTACATCATTGGATATACATATATCTGTCAATATTTAACGTCATCACCAATTAATAACTATTGCATCACAAATAATGCATTAAACTCATAGCTACATCTGCATGTAACTATCAAATAACATTATCTTAGAAGAAAAGATAAAAGCCCGTGAACTAAACTGTCATTTTTATGTTTTAAAGAATGTATAATAACAGGCAAAGGAACTTAATACTATACTACTATGAATGTTCAACTAAAAAGAAACCTATGAGATATGATAACCTATTTCTATCCGTGCAGGAACGGAGAAAGAATACAATTTCCTGCGGCCCGGCGGCCTGTCGTAAGAGGCGACTAAACAACCCACAGCCAGGTGGTAGAGTATTTGCTCGACTGGATGGCGACCACCCCTGGTCTAGAGTATGCCGCCATAACAATCTTTTATTGTGTTCCGGCATTAGTGACCAGGTTCCAGTCTCCTTTAAGAGAGCAGCAGCGCATTTGTAGCACCTTTGGTGCTGCAAATGTCCATAGGCGATGGTAACCGCTTTCCACTAAGTGGGCCGTCTGCTTGTCTGCTGAACTCCTGCAATAAAAAAAAAAATATATATATGATTTCTAATGGGATATTATTATTCTAAATTTGGTTAAAGGAGGATACATTCTGTAATTTTATAGACCTAAAACTTTACTGTTTCTTGTCAAATTCCCGACAATAACAAAGAGACTAAGTCCATATAGTCTACACAACTGCCCAGCAAAACATACAGATGACTCGAAGGCAACCTGATTTGCAATAATATAATGAATACAGTGCTGTTTATGACTATGTAGGTATTTATTAGTGAATTGATAAGACGCGATTGTAGCGCCATCTATATTGCTAATCCGTCGATTCCAGGTAAACGTTATTTATCGGGATAAAATCTATCGAAGTTTCCAAAAAAGATGCGATCGCAGCGCCATCTTTTTCGCTATTTTCGTCTATCCCACGGAAACGACGTAATTTTTCGGGATAAAAACTATCCTAAGTTACGCCCCGTGATATATGTTAGCTCCATTTCAAATTTCATTCAAATCCATTCAGTAGTATTATGTGATGCTCTAACAGGCAGACAGATAAAATGTCTAAAAATTCAATTTTCGGAATCTGCTGGTCTGAATTAATCCCCCTGATTTTTTTCATATTTTAAATGAATCGTACAAACTCGAACCATTTACCTATTTATTATGTATAGATTACAAAATGGAAAACATCAGCCCTAAAATCTATCTAGAAAACAAGAAATCTTATAAATCAGGTCACAAATAAAATACTTATGTGAATGAATTTCAACAATTAATTATGTGATAACAGAACACACGACACGATTATTCATTATAAAATGACTAAATCCACTACAATATTAAAAAATATAAACATACTAAAAAGACATCTTAAAATCACTCATCTTTTTACTGTCTTGGCCCATGAATGTAAGAAAGTGTATCCCTAAAAAAATATCTATCTCCCTTTTTATTTCTTATAAAATTATATTTTGGTCATATGTTTTAGAATATTGTACACAAATGAGAAAATAAATATCTATATATATATTTACGCACTTGGTAGTAGTTTTATTTAGTATTTTTCTAATTTTGTCTTTTTGTTTTTCAGTAAAGTTCCTACAGTGATATTAAATTTCTTCATTAAAGGTGATTTAACGTCGATTAACTTAAGTTATAACAAGGTAAGTATTTGTTACTATATAATTTGATTACTGTATTAATAGTGAGATAGTAGACCATTTACCTATCATTAATATTGATGTCACATTTATCCTTGTCATTTGTAGCACAGATTTCTTTGAAATAATATTATTAATACATTTTAATTTCAAGTTTAAGCTGCTTCAATGTAGTTTATGGCGACTAATATAATGTGATTGTAAATGCACGAAATATTATTATTTCCTTTTGTTATAGTCTTTGTAATGTAGTCATTGTTCCTGTATAATGTATTAACAAATTGAAATTGCAATGCAAATTTTCCAATGCACTGATCTTCTGTATCTATAACAAAATGGTTGCAAAAAACCTGTATGATACGATCCCTACAAGTATAAATACTGATGAGGATAGGCATTGTAAAGTAGTTAACAATAGATTAACGTCTGAGTAAAGAGCTTCACTGGAAGACATTCTCACATAGCAAAAAAATCTGCTTGAGTAACAATTTATACCAGTTATTAACGAAATGAATACTTAGGGTAAAACTATATCAAATTATTGGCATCCCACCCAATGATTGGCACCATTCAATTTAATCGAGATATTAAATATTCCTACCGTGGACAACGGATCAATATGGCGATCCAATGACGTACAGGTAAATTAGTTTCAAGACGTTTTTGCGTTTGTAGTAGTGTACTGTCAGCACATAAATAAATACTTTTTATATATTTTTATGGGCAGGTACTTAATATGAAACTAATAATATTAAACGATATTAAATTAATAACTATTAATACGAAACATAATTATTGTAATAAATTACAAGGGAATTTGAATTTAAGTTTAGAAGTCCTGTAAATAAACAAATACTACTAGAAACATAAAAACGTCTCGAAGCTAATTTATCTGTAACATAGCTAGTCTTTTGGGAACCATTGACTTCAATGACCTGGTCTCAGTATTCTATTTTAGGCATTATAGATCGAATACAATATAAGTTATGTTTTCTTCATTGTACCAGTTTATAATTTAATGTAATCTAATATATTGTATTGTTAGATATTAAAAATCTTAATATTTTTAATTTTATCCCCGTACAATAGCATTATTATTATCATTGTATGCCTACAAAACATAAAAAAATAAGATTTCTTAATGTTTGCCAAACATTGTACTAGTGTGCCAATAATGGTATAGTTTCTCCTGCTCGATGGAAAAGAATTTGTCTCGAAATCTTATGAAAAATATAAAATTACTGTACAGTTGCAGAATAAAAAAATTCGCTACTTTTCAAATTTATTAATTTAACATTCCGCGAACACATGTTAACTTTTCAAACTAAGTCACAGAACAGACTGTTCCACAGAAAATTATGTTTAACTGTTTGACAATAAAGTTTAAAATTAGATAGATAACACTTTGTTATACACCAATACAAAAATGAACTTAAAGACTAAAATTATATCTAGTTATGTACAAAGGGCGGTCTAGTTAGATCATCTAAGTTGTTTGATTTTCTATCTTGTCTAAGAAGATAGTTTAGAGATGTAAAACCTTTTTATTGGTTTTAATATTTATGTTAAGGGTAGTGATTATATTCTCTTTGTGTTTTATTATTAATCTCAGCCTGTGTCATTACCAACATTGCAATTTTCGTTTTTCACGATTCTATCTAAACATACAAATAAATAAAATTGTCTGTTTATAACGTCAGAATAACAGCTTCTTACTAAATGCATATGAAAATGTATAAGGTACGTATATCAAAAATCAATTTTAAACATTTTTATCTGTCTGGATGTTCCGGATTTCTGAAACGGCTGGACCGATTTTAACGGCACTTTCACTGGCAGATAGCTGATGTTATAAGTAGTAACTTAGGCTACCTTTTTTAGGATTCCAAGAAAAAAATCCACGCGGACGAAATCGCGGGCGCAGCTAGTATTTTATTAACGTAACATTTATTAAAATGCTTTCAGTACTGTTTTTTGTAGTCGTGCAAGCAATAGTTGACTTTGGTGACGAACATTTTAATTCCGTGAGTGTACGTACAATGCCATCTAGTTAAACATCATGTGCAAGTTGTCAGTAGTCTTGATCTTGGTCTACTAGTGCACAAGACTCCTAAGTGACTGAATGATTTTATTTGCAGATCCAATCATTATCAGACTTGGCCAGAGTAAGTAGCAAAATTGAAAAATTATGGATACAAGGGAATCCATTATGTGATGATATTGAACCTAGTTATTATGTAAAGAATCTAATTGTAAAGTTTCCGAGATTGACTCAATTGGTAAGTGCTCGATCCCCACATAGACAAAGTAACTACATTCATAGTTGACATTAACTGGGTTGCTACGGATTGTATTTTTTTTTATATTGCTGGAGTACAGTAGACAGGCAAAGCGGTTACCGTCGCCTATGGACGTTTGCAACACCAAAGGTGTCACTAACGCGCTGCCGGCCTCGAAGAAATTTTATCACCCCCTTTTTAAAAAACCCCATATTGTAGGGCTGTGGGAAAACCACGGCTGGGAGCTCATTCCAAATCCCCACGGTGTGCAAAAGTGTATATACACAAAATTAATTATGTTTATCATTTAAATACAGCAACCAGTCCAATGGTGTTAATAGAGGTCTCTGGAGGTAAATGAATCTCGTTTCTGTTAAAAAAATAAATTTGATTATGTCTTGTGTAATTAATTTGGTGCTACTATATACCAGCAGTCTTGCCATCTGTCACGTATCTACAAAATAAGCCCAGCCTGTAAGCTTTCTTTGTATAACCGACTAAGGCGAGAGTACTTCAAATTGTCTATATAGGAATCAGCTGTGAAGTCTCGTATTCTATTGCACACTTAGCCTTAGGACTATTGCCAGCAAAACGTACAGAAGTAAGGTCAAATTAAAAAGTTCTTTAGCTGAATTAAAAATCTAATACCACTTCAGGGCAAACCTTAGTAGTAGCGCTATTTTGCTCGATTTTTATATTGTATTTTCACAGCACTCTTAATCAACAGCCCATGATAGACTTCACTAATTTCAAAAGTTATACTAATTTTTCTACCATAAATACACATTGTACACAAATGTTAACCATTGACTAATATTATATAATATGAAATTATGTAACACATTTGTATTTCAACGTTAGTGGTCTTTAGTGTATTGACCTATTGTTAGAGAAACAATAAATGAGACAATTTCATGTTTGTCTTGTAACTCATTCACATGATATTTGAATATACATTTTCTTACTATGCATTTGTTTGTATAAGACAATTTTCATGTAATAAATGTTTTATATTTTAGGATGGAATAAAACTAAACGAACATGGAATGATTCCAATGGTAAGAAATTATTTAATCACACCCGACACATGTACGAAGCTTGTGGTGGAACGATTTTTGATAATGTTTTTCACATTATATGACGACAAGAAATTGTATAAAAAATCTACTCAAATGTATGACGAAAATGCAACGTTCTCATTAATGACAGATATGACAGGTAAACATTTTTGAGGTAAAATTTCTCCAGATGCGCTGTACACTTTATTTTGTGGGTATTGAATGAGACAACCGTCACGCTTGTTTATGTAACGCTCATTCGGGTATAATCGGCTCAAGTCGACTAAGAGAGCAGGAGATATATAGTCAAAGCGTTACTCCTATCCTCGCCCATCGAGCGTTACTCGTCTTGATAAAGTTTTCACTTCTGTCGTGTGGTCTTAAGCACACATTATTGTCTTTTTTTTATCTTAGTTAAAGGATGGAAATATGAATAGTGGTTTTTATTGTGCAGTTTTATCTTTTATTAAGTACCTTGTTTTTTAATTGCTGAGTGTAGACCAAACTGACAGCTTATAAATGTCAAACTTAAAAACAATATAAGACTTTTAGACACATTTTTGATATTTCAATTGTCAATTTAATATCTGGAATTAAAATTTTTTATTTAAAAATGTCTGATACTGTTAAAAAATTAACATTAATTTTAGAATATTGATTGTTTTTAAAGTAATAATTGTGTATGAAAATGTTATATTTTTGCGTTTGGTTGAGCTGACAATTAAAACATCTGACTCAGCTTAGTTCCTTTACCTACACTACTGTGGGGTAGATAAGAACAAATTTAAAAAATTAAAATAGTACATTCTTATCGGAAAGAAGATAGAATTCAATTTCAATTATTAATTTGTAGCCTGAAACAATTTCTGAAACTTCATCTGCGTAACATAAGTTGCTGCCAAAAACTGACATTCTTTTTTATTTTATGGCCTGGCAATGATGTTGTTTTATTATCCAATTTTGCAGGCAAAGGAATTACTCTATGGAACTGTTTGATGAAAAATAAAGAAGTACTTAACTATTACGATAACCTCGGCGCCATACCCCCATGACCCTCGAGTAATTACTTTGTCTTTACACTGCACAAGAAAGTGCCAACTGAACCATGTCTTCTTGTACACTGTAGTAGACACGTGCGTCGCGTTGAAAAACGGTAGCCAGCAGCGCTGTTTTAAGTTACTGTATCTACTCCCGTTTATGTTTGCTTCGAAAATAGTCACAAAAAAGACTCGGGCACCTAAAATTGCCAGCTGCAAACCAGGATTATATTGCTATCAGCGACGATCAAGTTACCGAAATATTTCCAACAAAAACTGCAAAAATAGTATTAATGTATAGTTTGCTTACAATAGTTTTAGAGAGCTCAGTCATTTTTAAATACTTAATTGCCTATAAAAATAACATGGCAATTGTTTACAACTCAACATTTGAATTTAATTATTTGCCTTTATTTGTATCTTTTGACATATATAAATATTGTAATAAATATTTGCTGTGGTCGCGTCAATAACATTTTACATAATTCTTTGTAATATAACTTGTCCTAATACAGTGTAGTAATCTGTAACTAGTGTGTGGTGTAATATTTGTACGCCCTATGGGTAATGGCACGTGGACTTAAATAAGATAGAAATAGAGACCTGCAAGATGAAGACCTGTAATAATTTTTAAGTACCATTTCATATGCAATTAAATTATAATTTTTTCCATTTCATTTCTCAACAAATGCCTTACTACAGTACGCACCGGCGCGGCGCACATATCTACTTTGTAGACATTTTTTTTAAATTATTCCAGAAGTTGAAGAACGTCAACTAGGTTACCAGTACGCAAATAATTCGCGGAATATTTTGGATCCCCACAAAAAAAAAATCACGAACACGAATAAGAGAATATATAACAATCTAGCCAGTATAAAAAATGTTTTAGCAATTGCACCTAAAACTTTGCATGATCCCCATACATTTACCGTAGATGTTCTACAGCACAATGTAAGTAATACATGAATAATTTGGGGATTTTTTATTGCGAAGCGTGCAAAGAGCCCGATAGCGTATTTTAACATAAATACGCAACAAACATTATACTAAACCAGACAAGTACAGTCTTTACAGTCTACAGTCTTTGTACAGTACATTAACATCGCCATCACGTGCGGCACTTGTGCACTGCAAGTTGTCCGTCTCAGGTTTTTTTTGTTTGTTTGTAGGCAAATTGCCTTATAAATATATTTGTATGTAAAGTTAATTTTAAGTTAGGTTGCCTGGGAGAGACTTTAAGCGATAAGGCCGCCTATTGTTTCTACCATGAAAATATTGTAATTGTGTGATTTTGAAATTGTATATTTGGTGAGCATACATATATACATACATACATAACTTCACGCCAGTTCCCTTGCGGGGTAGGCACGAACAACAGAGCGCCATTCAGGCTTATTTTTACACACCTCACTTGCTTCTTTGAATTTGGTGAGCAATAAAGTGTTATTAGTCTATCAAATTGCCAAACTGATCATTTGATGAGAAGTGGCTACCGTCGCCCATGGACATCTGCACTAAGGGAGCCGATGCGTTGCCTACCTCGTTGAGACTTTAAATATTTGTTTACGCCCTTTTTGAAGAGACCCATATTGTAGTGCTCTGAGGAAGCTGCGGGAGGGAGATCATTTCATAGCTTGCTCACGTAGGGCATAAAGGAGCGAGCGCCACGTACAGTGGATGAGTTTCAGGTGTCAAGGAAGTGTCGATGAACGCCCAGTCGCCAGCGAGCGTTGCGGTGGTAAAATGGCGACATAGGCACCAAATTA
Source organism: Dendrolimus kikuchii (assembly GCA_019925095.2). Taxonomy (NCBI): domain Eukaryota; kingdom Metazoa; phylum Arthropoda; class Insecta; order Lepidoptera; family Lasiocampidae; genus Dendrolimus; species Dendrolimus kikuchii. The sequence goes on from CM034408.1 coordinate 12,285,047, forward strand.
AATAGCTCGTCAGAACACTTAGACTATGCTTAACGTTTAACGGTAGACCATGCTTATAGCCTCAATGTGTCTTTTGAGACTTTAAAGGTTCTAAACCTTCTGTAAGGTCAAGATCGTCGACAATTCGGACCGCTCGGCGCTACAAGGAGTCAAGTGGGAGCAGGTGGTACTGAGGTGCCCCAACCTAGAGATGGGAGCAGTAGTCCACATGGGGATGGACTTGAGATTTATGTAATAGAAACCTATGTTACGGTTAGGTCATCAAACAACCTTAATAAACAACATACTACAACTTAACGTGGTTTGGCTTGGCAGCACCCTTCATACCGGGGTCCATCGTTAACGACGATGAAGCCTCAGCATCTTTGAAAGTGTACAAATCGTACACAGGTCGCGTAATGGAAAGTAGTGAGGGATGTATGTGGATGGTGTCGATGTTGTATCCGTTGTGTGTATATATATGTATATGTGTGTTTACAAGATTTTTTCTTCAGCAACAGACTTTAATCTTGGTTGTGGATGGCATTTTCAAAGAATACGCACTCGGGCAGAGGCCTGAAGCATTCTTTAAATTCCGAAGGACATTTATATTAGCGATTTTTCCCGAAGGAGGCGACAATAGAGTGTATTCTATCATGAACGATATGTTGTATGTCGGCTTTGCTTCTCAAGAACAAATTAAAAGCAGTTTTAAGGTATAGAACTATGCTTGTCACTTAAGACTGATTTACATTGATCCAGCTAATGACTCGGAGTGCGGATAAGCTTTAAAATATTCAATTGGGTCTATTAAAGTAAGCCAGTCTTTGTAGCGCTGTACTGACTTCAAATCAATTTACACTATGCCAGAATGAAATTAGTACTGGCTTCCTTCAAATTTCAAGTCAGTAACTGGATCAATGTAAATCAGCTTTCATATGAAACAACCAGTCCGGTGGTAATAATTATGTTATATTTTTCAGAGTCCAATAATAAACCACAATTCAGTTGGTTTGATCAACCCGACTCGAGCAGACATCGACGCTTTACTCAAAATATTTATGAATGTGACGCATTTAATAAGAAATGAAGCAGAGTTGTAAGTCATTATTTTTACTAGGTTATCCATGCGACTTTCCTCGCACAAAATTCGGGTTTGTATAAATAAAATATTAATGACAGTTGGCATACTTGAAAGTCTGGTCAGTAAGTAGTGACCATTGAGATATAACATGTCTAGAGAGAGCATTGCTAACAAACAACACCGCCAAAAACGGCATCAAAAAAGCGAAGCGTTGCTATATTCACTCTCGAAAAAATATCAATGTGTGCGTGTTTTCGGGATATCAGGTAAAAAATATTGCCCATTTTTTAGAATTAAATATTTTTTATGTAAGTGAAAAGTTTAAATGATCGTTATGATTTAATCGCTTTGTGTGTTATAATTTAATATTACTCAGAGGTTTTAGTTTTTTTTGTAATAATTAAAGTATTAGCAACAAAAGTTGTACGTCTTGGAACGAACCATAAAAAAATACATGCACATATGAATTCACATTTTAGTATATGTAGTAATTTTAATTCGCAATAAAATGTCTGTACAGATATTAGTACATTTTTATAAGTCTGTTAATTACCAATACTAAGGTAATAATTCTAAAAAAACTATTCATAATGGTAAATTATTTTTGTATTACACAACATGTTCACGAAGGTTATTAGACGAGTTGCCGAAACGTCTGAATAACATAAATAAAATAAATTACCGCGCTTAAAATCGTTAAAACGTAGTTTTATTATATTCATATTTCATTAAAAAAATCGTAACAAAATTCCCCATATTTTGGAAACTAGTCTCACTGCTCACCTGACAACATCAATGAATTTGATAACCTTTGGAATATCGAAATCAAATTTCATGTTTTTATAAAGAAATCATAAGAAAAGTGTAAAGTTTTTCGATGAAATGACGTCTTATCCTTATCCTTTCCTGTTTTAAAATAGTTCCGACACATTTTAATAGCGCAGGATGGCATAATGTTTTTTTTTTTGCGAGAGCTCTTACCAGTAAAATAGTCGTAGCGAAACTAACAGGCGTGGGGAGCGAGTGCACCAAATCTGGTGCACTTTTTTGGGCCGTTTTTGTACAATTGATGCGTTACCTAGACGTTTATATGATCTAAGGTAGTGGCACAACTAAATGACGTCGAATTCAAAATGTCTTCCTCTGGCAACATTATATATAACAAGAAAAGTTCGATTTGGTATATTTGTGTTTTTATATTAATGTAACTACTTTGCTTAATATGCCTTAATATTTATTATTTTAACGCAACTTAATATTTATTATTTTAATGTTGTTTAATATTATTAGTTTCATATTATGTACCTACCTGCCTATAAAAATATATAAAAACTATTAGTTTATTTATTTATATGCGGACAGTACACTGCTACAAACGCAAAAACACCTCGAAGCTAATTTATCTGAAATTAATGTTTTATAAAAAATTGTTACAGACGTTTGAAATTACACAATTGGGATGTAAACGAAGCAACAAAAGAATACATGACACAAGTTAGCAACAACCAAATTCCAAAGAGCAGTTTGATTGACGAAGAAGACGATTTTTCCGACACATCATCATTATTAGATTACGTCGATTAAAAAATCAATATTTATAAATCCTTAAATATGTAGATTTCTTTCTCTTTATATTAAGGTTTTGGGCAATTCTTGTTGGCGGGCGATTGTCCAACGCGCGTCATTGGTCGCTACCAAGTTTTTTAAAACTAATCCGTGAAATAACTAATACCAGTTAACTGCGCTCATTATTCTTATAAACAAGCTGTTGAAATAGAAAGTTTCAAACCTAATACAAATAACTCATGTTCGCATTTATAATATTAGGATCATTGAAATATAAACGTTTATATGATCTAAGATTAGGATAAAGAATGATAATCGATATAAAAAAATCAATATTATCAATTTATGGATTGTGACTGGTCCGAACTTTTTTAATATAGGTTACAAGGCTAAGGCGGGTGCTCCGCTACCCAAAGTTAATTTTATATTTCAAATAATAAATGTGCCGTATATCTATACCGCATCCATCATCTTAAAAGCATACAATTATGGCGATAAACTCAACACGGTCTATGCTGATATTCGACTGAGAGGACACGACGGTAATAAATACATTTTTTTTATGTTTGAGGCTTGGCAACTATGCCATATATAAAATGTTTAAGCCAGGCACCGTTGTATTGTAGGCTACAAGCGACGTCATTCAACAGAGTTCTTGTGAAAACTCGAAAGGCTACATTTGGCTATATAGTTCACATTTCTCGCAAAAACACATAATTACTACTCAAAAACTATCAATATCCTAGAACTATTGTTCATTTCGGAGTAATTTTACACATTTTTAGAAAATAAAACTGCACAGCACGTCTCCTTTCAGTTCCCGCCAAAAAACTAATACATTTTGAATTTTGATAAGTTTACATAGATTACTTGTTGATTCATCCAAATTGAAGGACAGAAATGAACGTCCAATATCGGCTTTAAATATTAAAGCCAATATTAAACGCATATATATATATTAGAATTATTTGGAATATATTTTTCGTCAAAGTATAAATTATTATTTATTACATAAATATCAATATTTTAAAACTGCAAATATTATTATCATTTATCTGTAGTGGTGGTTTTTTTTATGTTTAAGGCTTGGCAACTAGGCCTTTAAGCCAGGCGCAGTTGTATTGTAGGCTACAATCCACACCATTCAACGGAGTTCTTGTGAAAACTCAAAAAGCCACATTTGGCTATACAGTTCACATTTCTCGCAAAAACACATAATTACTACTCAAAAACTATCGGTGTCCTACAACTATTATTTATTTTACAGTAATTTTACACATTTTTAGAAAATAAAACTGCACAGCACCTTTCAGTTCCCGCCAAAAACTCCCGGTGGTGTTGACAGTGACAACGACAATAGACATCGTGTTGATTGCAATTTGTTCTTTGTTTCCACAGATCACATACAGCGCGTTCCACCAGTAGCTCACAACGCCCAAAATGCTTGGTTAGCCGTTCCACAGGGCGACTGCGGTCGTTTTGGATGTGGAGAAAACGTCACTAATGACGTCATCATTTTCGATCACACAACGACCCATGTCAAGAGGTGGGTCGAATAGCCGTTCCACTTCGGTTTACGATTATAACGCCGGCAAGCAAGTGGAACGGGAAACATCGCGGACGTGAACGTGGTCGTTGTTAGTGCCTTATGGAACGTAGCCTACATATCGCCATTGTTCTTGACATACGAAGTATCCATAGTACTTTGTGTTCTTAGGCTGGGCTTGAAGGTCTCCCCCGCGAAGACGGAAGCCATCATGTTCCATAGGCGTTTCCGTAATCCCCCCGCGGACTTGTCCGTTACGGTCCAAGAGGTGGCGATTAGAGTAGGGCCCCAGATGAAATATCTGGGGCTAGTTCTCGATGGGAAATGGCTGTTCAAAGCGCACTTTGAGCAGTTAGTTCCCAAACTCGTGAGGTCCGCAGGCGCCCTCTCTCGGCTGCTTCCCAACGTGGGGGGCCCGGGGGGTGCGACTCGGAAGCTCTACTCGGGCATCCTTCGGAGTATGGCCCTGTACGGTGCACCCGTTTGGTCCGTTGCACTTCACCGCTACAATAGAACTCTGCTGCACCGGGCGCAGCAGGTTCTGGCCGTGAGGACCATTCGAGGATACCGTACAGTGTCGTGGACGGCGTCGACACTTTTGGCAGGCGATCCGCCCTGGCCTCTCCAGGCGAACGTACTGGCGAAAGTGCGGCGCTCCCGACAGGATGCTCTCGCTCGCGGCCTGGTCTTCTGCCAGGTCGAAATAGAGGCGACCAGGAAGCGGGAAACTGCCTCCATGCTCGCCATCTGGTCTCAAGAGTTGGAAAACCCTGCGGCCGGCGGCTACACGGTGGAGGCAATCAGGCCGCAGCTGATGGAATGGGTCACCCGCGAAAGCGGAACCCTGACCTTCAGGATGACACAGATACTTACCGGACACGGGTGTTTCGATAAGTATCTGTGTCGCATTGTGGGCTGCTTGCCTTCCCCGGAATGCCGCCAGTGCGGCGCACCCGACACGGCGTTTCACACGCTAGTCGAGTGCCCGGCATGGGCGCCGCAGCGTTTCGAACTCGAGACACAAGTAGGAGCGATCGACTCGCTCTGCAGTCTGGTGAAAGCCATGCTGCATAGCAGCGATACCTGGGGGGCGGCGGTTACTTTTTGCGAGACGGTAATGTCTCTCAAAGAGGCCGCCGAACGAGATAGGGAGAGGAGTATTACTGCGCGTACTAATGCGACTCGCGGACGCCGGCGGTTGGCTGGCATCCGGAGACGCAGGTATGCGCATGACTTCCCACCCTGAACAATACCGCTTCGGGGGGCCTTTAGCTATCAAGGGAGCAAAGGAATCATCATCCCCGCTGACGAAGTGAATGTGTTCTGATTCCCGGGGCACATTCAGGCACTTTTTGCGTTGGATCGGACTGGGCGTAACTACGTTCTAAGTCTCAGCCTTTCCTTCATAAAAAGCACGGGGCACATGGAAGGAGGTTAGTTTTAGTGGGTAGTGGGTGTTACCCGTGCAACTTCTCTGAGTCTCCACACAAGCTGGCTTGATTAGTGTTCGGATTGCCCCTTGTCAAAGGGGAAAGCCCTCATGATCAACTATGGTCTAATCCCTTGCAAAGGACCCAGTATTGTGCGTAAATAGCATTTCCCCCGCCTTAAAAAAAAAAAGTAGTTTGTGTTCTTGACATTTTGGTTTTTGATAGACTGCCCACAAGATAAGTCTGCACGCAACAGGTTGCATGTCTAATGTTGGAAGTATACTAATCGTGTTTTTATCGATTGATTAAAATTAATTTATCATTATATATACTAAAATTAACTGAAAATTGGCTAGCTAGTTATAATTAATGCACAAGTTTATTTTTACATACATACATACATAACTTCACGCCAGTTCCCTTGCGGGGTAGGCACGAATAACAGAGTTAGTTTATTTTTATTAGTTTATAATATAATACGGCCGCGCGCAGACTTCACGTGCGCGCTCTCTTTTTGCACTTGTGATTTTTTCTTCTTTGTTCAAATTTGGCTTAGCCTAGTTTGTGCATCCAGCCAGGTCGAGTGGTATCCATTTGTGACTTGTGAAACAGCGCCCTTAGCTAAATTTACCTCTCGTCACCCAAACTCTGTAGATTGCTCGTTCTTTGAGCTGTCAATGCCATGTTTGTTGTACAAGAAAACGTTTATTTCGTAGTTTTGTCCAGTTTTTTTTAATGAAAATGTCAAATAATTCCATGGGCCAAACCCCTAACGTGCCCTCAGTTGGAAACATAAATCAGGGTTCAAGTCAATACGTCAACAATCCACTACAAAGTCCTCAGCTTCAATCTAACTCCTTGCAAGGCTCTCCATCACAACACAGCCCAATGGGGTCTCTATCACAGGTTGGAGGAGCTAGACCTCAAGGTGGAGGTGGAGATCAGTTAGGAAATTCGGTGAGATTCGGTTTTTTTTTATAGTGATAGGAAATCTAATCTACCTTAAATTGCTTATGTGAAATAGGTAGCTTATTCTTTTTTGAATAAACATACTTAGGATTCCCAAATATGCAAATGTATAGCTTTGTGCGTTGAGTTTAGAACTGCAACCTTTGCACCCTGATCGGGGGGAGAAAGGGCGTTGAGGGGAGGGGTGTGAGAGTCAGTCTAAAACTCAGATCAAAGTAGATCAATAAAACCACCAAGTCTTACATATAATTTTATTTAAAATAAAAATCAATCTCTAATATTACCAAAGGATCATAAATTGGGTTTTAAGAAATGCTGTGATACCCTATTATGGTAATAGTCCTCTGGTTGGAATTATGATTAACAAATAACCTAACATATTCTTACCTTTTAATTTCATTTTGCAGCTGCTCAGTCGTCCTCGCCTACAAGAGCTTGTGAGAGAAGTTGATCCAACTGTTCAATTAGATGAAGAAGTAGAAGAAATGCTTTTACAACTCACCGATGATTTTATTGATGCAGCATTGGGTGCATCTGGTTACATAGCGAAATATAGACGCGCTACTAATGTGGAACTAAAAGATGTCCAATTATATTTAGGTGAGCTTTATGTAAATTTATTAGGAAATAACAAAATTCATATATAATTTATTAGGTCTTTACATATGAAATTGGTGTTTTGTAAGGCAGGAACATAAAGTTGTTTTTTTTTTAATATAATATATTTATTTAATCAAAGTATGTACCATTGCTATCTATGCACTTCTGCCATCTCATAGGTAGTTCATTGATCCCTTTACTAAAAAAAACCATTCGGACGGGAATCAATAAAATCTTTGAAGGTGCTTTGGACTGCTTTTCCATCATAGTTTGCAATGCTGATAATAGACATCCGCAGTAATTGTCTGGCCAGATTTAAGAAAGCTGTAGTGAACGATACCAGCACTAGTCGACCAAACACTCACAAGTAAATTTTTTGAGTCAATTTTCACTTGGGGCAGGATTTGGCTGGTTCGCCAGGGTACAGCCATTGTGATGAGTGTTTCCGATTATTGTACAGGATCCACTTTTCATCACAGGTAATGATTCCATTTAAAATCTCTTCATTATTGTGCCTGTTGAGTAATGTAACGCAGCAGTCAACACGCATTGGTCGGTTTGCTGCACTCAATTCATGAGGTAGCCACCTTTCAAGCTTTTTCACCTTCCCAATTTGCTTCAAGTGGATTAAGACAGTTTTATCACTAACACCGTAGCCTGCAGCTATCTCGGACATGGTTTGCGATGGTTCCGCTTCCACAATAGCCTTCAATTCTACATTATCAACTTTGGTCTCCGGCCGTCCACAGGGCTTCTTCTGTAGGTCGAAATTTCCAGAACGAAAATATTGGAACCAAAACCGCACTGTGTTTTCTTTTGCGCCACCGCGCCGCCATACACATCATTAATCCTTTGAGCCGTTTCGGCAGCACTGGTGCCACGATGGGAACTCTACTCATAAATAATGCGATATTTCAAGTTTTCCATTTTGTAAACTGAGTAACGCAAAAAAAAAACAAAAAAGGAAAATACAAATTTGTTGTTGTATAAATTTGAAATTGGAATTCCCAACCAAAGAGGAAATATTTGAGATCAAAGTGGCCAGTATGACAAAATACCAACTTCATATGTAAGGACCTCATATTTCATATTAATGATACCTGTAACTTCAATAGTCTAAGGGACAAACCATCATTTCTAAGAAAACAAAAAACTATTTCTTTAGTTATTTTGAGAAAAACAGAACCCTTGTCAAATTGTCATGACCATTAGTTGTTGCCTTTTTCTATCTTTGTATATCTATATGTGCACTACAAAGTAATACAAAAAAGTAAAGATCACTGTACATATAACTGGGAGTTGAAAATTTTTTTCAATGTTCTTATTCCTATGATATATTGGAAGTCAGATCTTGAAAAACAATGATGTTCCTTAATGACTTTTTTAATAAAAATGGTGAGATATTAATTTTCCTAATCCTGTTATTTATGTCTCTATCTTTTAAATTATGAAATGAAAAATTCTGAAAAATGTCTCTACTTTGACAGATAGATAGAAAATTGGTTTAAACAATATCCAGAGCAATTTTTTTAAAGATAAGATGTTTCTGATCAAATGCTTTTTCTATGGTTTTATAGCCAACTATTCATTATTTGGCTACAAAACAGGGTATGTTTCTTTATGATAAGCTTTAAATATGAAGTTTTTTAAATCACAAGAACGTAATACAAATAATTAAGACTTGAATCAAAGATAAAAGAAAAAAAGGCTGGTTGAGGCGACCGGAAGGCTAGAGCTTACCTCACTCAACGGATTAGTATATATTGTACACAGCAAGGTAATGCTGCCAGTCTTCTAGGGACACTGCACGGTGAGAGTGGTCTGGTTGGGCTTGACTGATTGTAGTTTATAATGTTTTCTTTTCTTTTAAGTGTATATATTTGTTATGGGTTTATTAATAGTATGTCTACAATTGGTTTCATCACGATCTGTTAAGCAATTTTTAAGATACGGGAATTGTTACCTATATGGAAGTTTTTGCGAATTGGTGTTCCCAGGGTGTTTGATGCTAATTTTTTTAATTGAACAGAACGTCATTGGAACATGTGGATACCAGGGTACGGTAATGACGAGCTCCGCCCATACAAGCGTGCTGCTGTTACAGAAGCCCACAGGCAACGCATGGCACTTATTCGGAAGAGTCTTAAGAAATACTAATATTTCATTATTATTGTTCTACAACACTAATGTCGCAAATTACCTATATGTCGTCAGCCAATCGTCCACTGCTGGACGTAGGCCTCCCTAACCTATATGTGTTTAAGTGTAATGAGTTACTTGTAAACCAATTAAATGGATTATAAGTCAATAATGTTTTTTATTAATTTGTAGTTTATACTACAGTGGATTTCACTTATAACGACTTTTGTTTATAATGACGTAACACTTCAGTTACTTCACTTGAATTTAAGGTATGCTTTTAGGGGATAAAATTTGGCTTTGGGGATTTCAATATAAAGATCATTAATAGTGTCATAAAGATTTCTTTTCTTATCTTTTGTTTACATTCACAAACGGTCAGCAGTTGTAATACACTTTTGAAGTGAAACTTCTTGAGAATCATTGTGATTTGAAACTCGATGAAACGAAAAAGCGACACTAAAAAGAGATAAACACATAAATCTCTAGGACTAAGCCTGTGAGAGAATGCTCATACAGATACAGTTGGGAATGTTTTGAAGGTTTTCGTTAATACTTCAAATTTCGTGTTTTAAAGCTTAAATATGTTATAACGATATAATATATGGAATGTGATGACACGAAATTTAGAATCCCTCCCACCCCTTGTCACACTTTGTTTCACTGCTTGTGAATTGCACGCACAATTTTTGAAGTAAAACTTCTTTAGAGTAGTGATTTGAAAATCGATGAAACGAAAAAATGACACTAAAAAGAGAAACACATAAAATTCAACCTGTTTAATTCTAAATAAAACATTTCTCTTTACCCGTTAGTATTAATTTTCAATTTAAATAAATACTTAAAAGATTTCAAATGTATTTTAGCTCTATCTGTATACACTTATTCTTTTATACGTAACGTAACAGTGCATTGAATTGTGAAATATAATAACCTAGTGATTTAAAGTGTAATTTAGATTGAATTTTTTGAATTATAATAGGTTGACAGATTAGGCTAAAGGAACTATCTATATATATATATATATATATATATATATATATATATATATGAAAGTCGTGTTAGTTACACTATTTATAACTCAATAACGGCTGTACCGATTTCCCTGAAAATTGGTGGGGAGGTAGCTTAGAACCAGGAGACGGATATAGGATTTTTTACCCCGTTGGAACCGGTAGATGGAGCTGAGATCGGGTCCTAAATTTTTATTTTTTCAGAGCAGGACAACGTCTGCCGGGGCCGCTAGTATTTATATAAATAAAAGTTAGAGAAGAATTATTTGAGTATGTTCTTTGAAGTTTCACTTCTATTGGGTGTGAACACTGCACACACACGCAATTATTTTATTATAAATGTTCCGGTAGGTAAAGTTAAATGTAAAAATCAATTGATATTATCAAGTGGATTTGTTGATTTCCCAAGAATGCTTAGCTGGTATCAGACATTGGTTATCTCTGTGTATAGGTTTCATCATAATTTTGTTTTCTTTCACTGTTAGCATGTGGTAATTGAAAATAATAAGTATAATTATTAACTGCTAACTCATATTATTTTGAAACTCGAATGTGAACCAGTAGCCAATAAAAGAATATGACTTATCAGATTGTAACTCAGCAAAATTCTTTGAATTAACTCGCCGACGCAGCAAAATGGTAGGTATGAGTCGAGTTTCAACGCCTACATCACATGCACCTACTATAATAAAGTTTATAATAATTAAGACTATGTATGTATGTAGTAAGCTGTGGTCGTTTAGTGGCTAGCGCACGCGTCCCAACCTCGAAGGGCGCGAGTTCGAAACCTGGCCGGAAAGCATGTACCACTTATATACGAACTATACTAGAGTTTACCCCGCGATTTTTCCGCATGAAAAGTAATTATGTCCATTTTCGGTATTAAAACTACATTGAAATAAAATTACAGTAAACCGATCCAGTACTTCTAGTAGTTTTTTCCGTGGAAGCTTAACAGACAGATCGACTATCGCAGTTTTTTATAGACGATAAATTTCTATATCTATAAACTTGAGAAATTATTGGTCTCCCATACAAAATTTCACCCCGTTCTAGTTTTACTTATCTCTCCCCCCCTCCCCCCATCTATCTGTAAACTACATAAATAACAAAAATAACCAAGATCAAAATTTGGTCTTATTAGAGACTTCCCAGGAAACTCCACTCAGCAGTATTTCCCGCTCAAACATGAGACACCCACAGGTGGCTTGAATGAGATGTTTTCTTTAATATTTGTAAAGCTGTCGAGTGAGAAGTAACAGGGTTGCCTCGTATGTGTTGATCCGAGCAGGAACGGAGTAAGAATACCAATTCCTGTGGCCAGGCGGCCTGTCGTAAGACGCGAAAGAACAACCCACAGCCAGGTGGTAGGGTTTTGGTGTAGCATGCCGCCATAACCTTGAGTTGTGTTCCGGCGACGGTAACCACTTTCCATCACAGTTGGGCCGTCAACCTGTCTGCCGTACTCCAGCAATAAAAAAACCATAGGGCTACCACACATAACAAGCGTTATCTATCTATATATGTATATATATATGGATCTTTATAGCATTTTCATTGATATCTATAAACCAAACAACTCAATAATTAACACACAATTTATTTGATATCAAATGATTCAAAAGCATATTCCAACTTAAATATAGATCACAATAAAATCACACAAATATTACAATGAAAGTCATAATTAAATTAACTGGTTAATAAAATGGTTAGTAAAATCACAGTAAATTGGTATTGATAAGAAACGAAAAGAAATTGAAATTGACTTTGGAATGTTGTTACCAATAATAAAATATCAAATCATAGACAAACATAGATTGATAAATAATTTGAATCTTGGCAATTAAAAATAATTATTAATCTATTACATCAATACTGTAAGACTGTAGGCAAAACTTGGTTTAGACTGGGAAAAATATCATCTGTAACAGTTGATTAATTTGGAATAATTAATGTGTTTTAGAACTAAAAAAAATAGCTAAGAACGTTTCTCTAAGAATATAGTCTAAAACCAGCATTTTGACAAAATATTGTTCGCTAATCATTTCACAATTATTTTTGTTTATTATATATCGATTAAATTAAATATTATAAAGTCATGGCCAAGCCACATAGTTTATATTGATAAATTTAATCGTTAGATATTGCGGTGCAAATGCATGTCTAGCTAAATGCTATATTGCTTTTCAAAATGTACGCCCATATTCTAGATAGTAGTAATTCATTCGAAATACTACGATTCAGATGTCACTCGGTCAAATTAACAATATTTCGTGCCAATGTGACGCTTCCTAACTTAAAAATGTACAAAGTTGAAAGCTTTCTCATATAATCCAATTTCGAATGCATAATAAAATGATTTTCGAAATATTTATAATTTTTGTGAATCGCGTAGATACAAGTCACAATTTTATTTATTTTTATTAATCTATAATATTATAAAATTGTAAAAGTGTAGTCTTCTGTTTTTTAGGTTTTTGTGTTTGTTCGGGAATCACGTAAAAACTACTGATCCGATTTCAATGCGGTTTTCGCTGATCGACAGAAAATTCTCTGTCGTAAAATCTGTGATACTTTATATCGCGGAAATCCTGCAGGAGTTTTCCCGGGAGCGATTTCAAGTAGTTAGGACACGTAAAAGTTATCTTAGTTCGTCCACGTGGACGAAGTCGCGGGCGAATCCTATTATTTTTATATATTCATATTCTTAGAATTTTTAAATGCTTCTCTATTAATATTTCCATTTATAGAATTTATTTACTCAATATTATAACTGTTAATTATACAATCAAATAGCGCTAAGAGCAGTAACGGCTTCACACGGGACCATACTTACAAAATATACAAAAAATGTATCCGCATTGTTTTTTATATATAATAATCGGTAGACAAACACACATTGTATATCCCCAAGCTAAGCAAGCTACGCTTGTGTTATGTACAACGGACTACTCTGGGGTCGATCCCAGACCATACCAACCCACCTAGACCATAGTAAATAACAGAAAGTTGCGTTTCCAAAATTTACCATTCCAGGAATCGAACCCGGAGCTTCAGCGTTCCAGCGAGTTCGGCCGGCTAAGACTTAGCTCGCACAACTACAGAGGCCGTGGAAGTCTATAGAGGAACCCGCCATGCGCGTCACGTCGGACGGACTGTAGTCACAAGCGTCGTGTTACGAATGACTATACTTTCAGAATATAGGCCGCAATGTCATAAATAAGAAACTATAGCTGTCTACTAATTTAGGCTTTTAATAATTTACTACTATAATAATAGTTCTAGATAAACTTTGGCTGTCCTTAGTAGCAAGAAATGCCCGGATAATATACGTCTTTTCATATAATTGCGTATCCATTTGTAGCTTATATGCAGACGCCATAAAATTTAACGACTATATTACATTTATAAGCCAATAAGTAAGTACACACGTATCTATTACATCTAATGTAACATGTTTAGAACTCTTGCTGAATTTCACTAAATCTAAGACTGCATAAAATATATTGAGTACATCAATACTTTAAATACCGATACGGACTTACCAAAGGTAAGAATTTCCCCTCCAAAAATTACCCTCCTAATTCGTCCTTATAAAAGCATAGAAGAAAACTAGAAACTACAAATATCAAATGTCATCTAAATTGGTTTGTTAGTTTAGCTGTGAAAATTTAATAGAGTTATATTTATTTCGCATTTATATCGATACATTAAAATTCATTTTGACGAAAAAGGCAATTTTTTACTAAGATTGGCCATTATGGCGCCGAGTACACCAGAATTATGAATATTAAAGCTGATTGACATTGATCCATTTACAGAATTCAAATTCGAAGGAAGCCAGTGCTATAAATAATAATAAATAATATCAGCCCATAAATGTCCCACTGCTGGGCTCGGGCCTCCCATTATAGGGGGGGAACGGACGTATACCCGCCACGCTTGTCCAAGGCGGCTTGGCAGGTTATCTCGATGTGCAGGTTGCATCACGATGTTTTCCTTCACCGTTATTAGCACGTGGTAATTGTAAGAATATGCACATTAGATCAGAAAACTGTCTAAGTGGTGCATGCGTTCCTGCCAGGATCGAACCCGCGCCCTTTGAGTTTGGGACGCATGCACTAGCCATTACGCTACCACGACTCAGAGCCAGTGCTAGCTAGCTTCATATTGTAATCGTGTAAATGGCTACTGGCTTCGTGTAAACGGCAGAAGTCAGTTCTCGGCGCCTGCACTGGCGCCGTTTGAACTCAGCAGCTGGATCAATGTAAATCGGCTCTTATGTCCATTTTTGATTTAAAAGTCACAAACTTAAACGGACTTCGTTGCTTTAAAAATAAGTCGGACGAACAGCAAAACGGGCCCAATAACAAGCGTGCTCCAATATTGCATATAAATACAATTTAAGCAGCACAATCTTCCTCGCTCCTGTCGGGAATGTATAGGTGATCAGATGGGTCCACCTTCTGCCACTGTAAAATCTTGGACTTGATAGCTACAGGTTCCTGGAAAGAAAGAAAATATATGTAAATCGAAATGTGTTTAAAGAACGTTTCTATTGCGCATTCTGTGGATTTGGAATCAACTCTTAGCTGAGATTTTCCTATTAACGATTTTTTTTAAGATGTAAAATTCGTCCGGCTGCTTAGTTATACGTCACTCTTAAAACGTTCCTAAATCCTGCATGACTTGACGATAGATACCAACAGTTTTTCGTCACCCGCTTTTAATTAATTAATTTACTTATATAATTTTCATTTTAAACCAAATCAGTTAAAATTGAAAGGCTGAAGTTTCTTATTAATTTTTGTACTAATTTTTGTGTCAAGGGACGAAAACTGACAACATTCCGCGGAACCCTTCATTGTGCGTGGACAACACGCACTTTGCCGATTTTCCTATCCTTCCATGATAATTAAATATTCAGTAATTTAAGCAATGGCTTGAATCGAGAATACGGTGTCTACCAAAGTGTAAATAGATACTTACTAAAAAAATCTATATAAACAAAACCAAATATAAACATAAAATAGAAGAAAGCAGTACAGAACGTGAAAAACAAATAAGGTTATTAAAAACATAAAAGTACCCAAAAGAAAACAACAATTTAATTCCTACTTATTTGTTGTTTCATATAATTTGGAAAACGGTGCTAAGTAAAATATAAACTCGTTTTGCTTCGATTCAATTTCATACTCATAGAGGAAACTAATAACGTTAAACTTTGTAAATTTATATATAATGATATTTTATCAGAAATAAATATTTTGTTTTCTTCTTTACTAGTTTGGTAAGTATGTGAATAATCTAACGTAATTTCGATTAACCTGTCACGAGGTTCCATGGTGTAATGGTTAGCACTCTGGACTTTGAATCCAGCGATCCGAGTTCAAATCTCGGTGGAACCTGAACTATTTTTGTTAACGCTTTTTATAACACGCCGAACTAGTTCCGTGCCTTAACAAACAGAAACTTCTACTGAAGTATTCAGTTATGGCGTGTTTATAGAAAATAACATTCTGGCCTTATTGAACATACTGAAATGCTTTTTAAACAATGTGTTTATATGAACACATTAGTTTCGTAATTATAATACCTACCCCATATTTATTTAGTTGCTTAATGTTTAACCAATTTTAACAAATTTATCATTGGTTATGAAATCACATTGTTTTATTAAAACATTGAATAATGTAGATTTTTTATTAAGCTAAAAATGACTAGAAGATCTATCGTCTTTAATAACAGGTAGGCTAAATTAATTGAAGTAACAGCTTTTGATTAACGTCATATGTTAAATTTTTTTAGGGTTCTGTAGCAATTTTGGCAAAAATAGAGCCCTTAGAAATAGCATATTCGTCGATCACATAATCATGTATCTTACAAGATCTATAGACCATAAAGATTAAAAAATTTGAGAAGAAACTATATTTTATATACCGTTAGTGAAATCGCTAAAAGAAATAAATTTTTGACATAATTGTGGTCTGAAAGGAATGTAGTCGTCTCTATATAATCTTTCATCACGGGTGGATTTATTATATACGGTTTTTGTCGATTTTCATTTTATCTTTTTAACATATAGGAAAGACGTTAAGATTGTGTATTGTTAAATACGGCATTTAGATGTCAATTGAAAATAATCTTAGCCAAATAAAAAAAATCGGCTCAATATCACGATACAAGATTTTGCGTCATACGTTACGGTTAGTGAATGGCAAATTGCCAATCAAAATTTAGTACAACGACACGCCTTAAAAACGTCATAGCTTCGGGTCATGGGTTTATTATTAAAGGGAAGTGTCGCTTTGAATTAATTTATTTAAATTTATGTTAAAAACAAACCTCGCAGTAACCCGCGAATTCGATATATTATTCACTTTGTTAATATGTGATACAATGACTGCGAACTAATGGGCTCTTAGTAGATATATAATGCAATAAGGGAGCGGGACAGTCAAGTCCATGAGATACTTCTTATAAACTTACAGAATGTCGCAGTCTCATTGATTTTGTACAAGTGTACCTATTTATGAGTCGTAATTATGTATAAGTAACAGGAGTTGCATTAATTACCAATTGAAAAGAAATTAAAAATATTTTTATTATGATATTTTAAAAGTTACATGTTGTTTTAACTCCGGTTCTTTTACATGTAGAAATATTAGAATTTATCGTAACATGTGTCCGCATTTCTATGTGGAAAATCAATAGAATGCTATACTTTAATTGGTCATAATATACAGTCCGTACCAAATATTACAAATAGTTACAGAACGCTGAGCAATAATTTTGTCTTTCTACGAAAAACCCATCTGTGCTATAACCACGTGACATCTGCTGCTTCGCCCGATTTCTTCGTTTAGCGAATGTCAAGTGTTCATAATTATTCAAGTTTTAAAATATTTTTTAAGAAAAGAATCACAAAGCTAAAGCCCGACCCACCCAATCCCTCATATTTTGTTTTTCGTTTAATTATTTCCGGTCAGTTTTTGTAATAAATCGACGTGTTTTCTCACTTTCGCCGAATTTTATCGCCCTAAACCAAGATTCGATACAATAACTAAGGCTTAACTTAACTAACACAATTCACAATTCACTGCAAGTAAATATAAATATGATTGATTTCAAACAATGCATTTTTTATGGCAAGTTCAAAAGTTGTATTTCACACACAATATTTAAGATTCTTTACACAAACAATCTGGTACTTATAGAAACAATTACACGTACTACAATTATCGTCATTTTGGACAAAAAATAGATACATATCATATCTTATGTTGTTTTGAAACCACAACAATAACTACTATTCAAGTTCAGCTGCTAACTAATCGGTTTATGCATCATACATGTAACTAGATTCAGCACCTACGTTAATACCTTGCTTATATAATCTATAGCCGGAAAATGACTACTAGTTTATACACTGCGTCTATACTAATACGAACAGTGAAAGTAAATTTGATTATCTAAAAATATGTTTTTTTTAACAAACTGACAACAGAACTACAAAGTTCTCCTTTATAGTTTATTTCAATAAATACAATGTAAAGTTCAGCGGTATATGTAGTCGAAGATAATACAGGAGAAGCCAAGGAAAAATCAATAGCGCTTAGACATCCTAGCGGTACCTTATTGTATTGTGAGTAATATATTTCAAACTAAAACCAATGCCCGTTAATTTTTTAATTGAAAGATGATCTCATAAAACCAGTTTGGCATTTTCCTTTACATAGTACACAATACGACTTTAAACTCGTTTCAATGAAAAACAAGATTACTTATGTACAATACAGCATTGACCTTGGTTTTTTTGCCCTTATTGTTGTTTTGAATCTTGTACATTTCATATGTACTGATAGGTGACATTACCAGCCCAACATAATATGTATGTGTGGCGTTCTTCCAAATATGTATATGGCGATTTGGTTAATGTATTCATATTTAACTTTTCTTAGACAAAAGTCGAAGGGCACGTTTTTATATTTTTAGGGTAGGCTGGTTATATGCGTTTGTTCAATTTATTGATATAAATATTCGATCTTTTTTGAAGTGAAACTTCTATATAGACGTGGTCTTAGGATTTTTCTGTCACGAAAAAGCGTTACGGCCGCGTGGAAGTGCGGCATAAATTTAGACTAGACGTGGTGAGAGGCGGCATAAAGTTAGAGTAGACTATCGATGTTTTTATTGGTTCCGAATCGAATTCAGTCTTTTTGTTTGATAAAATAAATTATGTTTCAAAATGTACCTAACCTAACCAAATCATAATTTGTAGTAAACATGCGAAAAATAGAACTGTGTGCTGGGACACATAGTAGAAGTGAAACATCAACAGACAAGTGGAAAACGAATTGCAACAAAGTTTAAACTTTTGTTACGATTCGTTTTTCCACTTGTCCGTTGAAGTTTCACTTTTCTTTCGTATGTTGACATTATAATAGATAAAAATATGAACTTATCATAGAATGAATTGAAAATCATTATATTACACAATATAATCATGCTAATATTTATTATAATAATAACTTATGTATTTTGAAATATATTATTGTATATATATGAGTATGTATATATGTATGTATTTGTATATTTATTTCTTAAATTAGTTTGAGTATTTATGTGTATATATTGCCTTTATGCTGCACCACCTACATCGCCTGATTCAAATTTTTAATTTTTTTATTTAGGTTGCCTGGAAGAGATCGCTTTGAGCGATAAGGCCGCCTATTGTATTGCCTAGAAAATATTGTAAATATGGTCTGTTTTTGTAATTGCATATTTTAGTGTGCAATAAGTGTTATCTATCTCTCTCTATTAATACATGAAGCAAAAACTTAGTATCCCTTTTTACACAAATTGCGCAGACGGAGGAGTGTGAAATTTTGCATACTTATAGTTTATATAGAGAAGGAGTGCAGAATGCTAATAAATTTTTAAAAATTATGAATAAAAAATACATTAAATCAATAAAAAAACATTACACACACTACTATTTATACTCTTTTGTTTATTGTTAAAGTCAAATTAACAGTGTAGCCTTGGCGAAATCTGTAATTATAGAAGTATAGTCTGACAACAGAACCTTAATAATATGTTCAAACTTATAACTAAAATTAATTATGGTCGAATGTCGACCACTAGTTTAAGTAATTATCAAATTGGTACGTTCCAAACATAAACTTTTAATCTAACTCTCATAAAAATGCATCGTAAAAACGTTATACATTTCGCTTATCAAATATTAAACTAAAGCCGCATATAAAATGATTAGCTACTGGTATTGTTTCTGATCCTTTTATAGTGAACAATAAAGTTATTTATGAAAATGAAATAATAGAACAATATTCATTGGTTGATGAAGTATCAAAATAGTTAAATATATTCCTAAATTTTAATATTGTTATCAACACGAGAGGAAATCTTTTCAAAAACGTTATTTCACAGAAATTACGACAGAATGCATGTCATGGAACTATCTGTAGCGAGCGTGCTGTCCAATCATGACCGCTTTTGGTCTCACACATACATAGATACGTATTTAGAACAAGTAAAGCCCACTCTAAAAAGCTATATATACCCCTTGACCCTTAATTAATAGAACAGTAAGACTATTCATCAATAGATTATCAACGTGCTATACTGTTAGAAACGTTTTGACGGTGGTACCTAATGAAGTATATAGTTATAATAATTTTAAAATAATTACAGTCGTGATAGCGTAAAGGCTAGCGCAAGCGTCCCAAACTCAAAGGGCGCGGGTTCGAATCCTAGCCGAAACGCATCCACCTCTTAGGCAGTTTTTCGACCTAATGTGCATATTGTTACAATTACCCCTTGCTAACAACGGTGAAGTAAAACATCGTAATAAAACTGGCACATCGAGATAACCGATGTGTCAAACCTGCCAAGTCGTATTGGACAAGCGTGGCGGGTATACTGTCCGTACCTCTATAGTTGGACGTTTATGGGTTGTTACTATATACTACTATTTAAATAATTGTTGTAGTAAACATACAACGTGACGAATACGAGTGTAAAGGTAAGTAGGAAGAAAGAAGAATGACGTGATGATTTGTGGTGTGATAGATTGCGTATGTCAGAATAGAGGATTATGAGAGGGAAAAGCATATTTTACCGATCCCAAAGATTGGGATAAGGTGAAAGAAAAGACAGAAAATATCAGAATTTACTTCTAATAGCAAAGGAACTATGGAGTTTGTCTGTTTTACTATGTTATGATACTGTTACAAGACGAATACTGGCAACAGAACATTAGATAATCTGGACTCAAATGATCTCTGTGAATATTTTATTATGTTAAATAAAGGCAACGGTTTGATTGAGTTTCAGTTGATCTTGCCAAAGAAAAGATATACAAATTATTCAATTGAATTTTTAGAATAACTTCGTCAACGGCTCAGGAAAGGTGCCAAAAATTAAATTGAGTTTTTAAAATTATACCTAAATCTTTGATAGACGGATCGCTGTATTCCATCACGCGAGCATTATAGATAAAGATGTTGTTAATCGCTTCGTATGTTGAATATAGTTTTCTGTTTATTCATTTACAGGCCACAAATTCAATGAAATCGAGCGTTGTTATGTTTTAACATTATTTAAATCCATACATTCAATTGTTATTAGATAATAATGACTTAGGTTTTTCATAATAATACAACTGAGATTTCGGAATGGCCACTTTCGCAGCTATCCTTATCCATTCCAATCCAAACATATGTGAAAGAAAGTTGTGACCATTGTTTGAATATTGATAGGAGATTTTCTTGGTAACTCATTACCTTTTAAATTGATTTGAACCGCATTTATATATTCTCGGTGAGTATAAGTTCTCGCAATCAATGAATCGACATTCACGCGAGCGTAACAACACGGAATACCCTCGTATTGAATAAATTACACCCACCAGTACATGTAGACACGATATTACAATTACAAAATGATTTTACAAGATTAGTTTTACGGCTATATTACTTTCAACAATAATCTGCTATTAATGCATTGAATAACTGAACGAGCATAGGGATATTGGACTGTCTCAAAAGGTTATGTAAGTAATATTTGTCTAAGCAAGTAAGCAAGACCTTTTAGGACTACAATTTAATAGACAATATGGCAAAGGTAATTAAATATATACAAAAAAATTGAAATGTGTGCTGGAACACACAGTAGAAGTGAAACTTCAACGGACAAGTGGAAAAACGAATCGCAACGGACAAGTGGCAAAACGAATCGCAACAAAATTTTAACTTGAAGTTTTACGGGCAGATTGTTAATGTACTTGTACAGTTTGAAAACCTAGGTTAGGTTAGGTACATTTGAATGAATGAATTTGTTATTTAAATATTTCAGTTTATCAAACAAAAAAAACTGAATTCGATCCGGAACCAAAAAAAACATCTATAGTCAACTCGTAACATTAAGCCGCCTCTCACTATGCGATATACCTTCCACTCCCTCCACGCGGCCGTAACGCTTTTTCGTGGCAGAAAAAATCTTAATACCCTATACGTCTATATAGAAGCTTCACTTCAATACTGTTAGCTTATCTAAGTGGAATTCATTGTAAATCAAAGGGAAGTAATTGTATGCCGATTGTGTTATCAGATTAACCGCAGTGAACAACAAGTCGTTTACAAGTGATTCCCCCTATTGCAACTTCTATTTCTGTTTTGTATTATTACTTGAAATTTTCCGCTTTATTGCAAATATCCGGTGTGGTTAATTTACCGGAGTAGGTCGTGTTAAAACATAACTACACAGTTAATTCGAAGTAGACACTTTTGGGAAGTTATCTTTTTCTATTATAGAAGTAGCAAGAGATTTATCGAATCGGAGAATCTGACGTATCCTTATGTTAAAATATTGCCTTTATATTCCGTGGTCTTGTCCCAATTTTTTGGGATGGGCACCATATACTTTTTCTTCCATTACTTTCTATTCTAGTATAAATTATACCTACCTAAAATTAACCAACGTCCGTCTTTAAACCTTTTCGGTGTAACTTTACTCTTGCACCCAATTAACCTTCCAATTCAACAATGCATAATATTCTAAATTTGTGACAATATTAAAACCATTTCTAAATTAGTTCAATTAGAGATAAACTTTCTAATATGCGTCCCTAAGAATTCAATTCATATCAGAGATGCAGCCTATTATATTTATATCAGCAGAAAAAAGAGAAACGTGTTAGTGGACATATCTATTATTTGCTAACGACTTCTTCACAAATTACTCTCCTCTCGTATAGGAGACGCTTGCTTATCGTATATAAAATTTCTATAAAAATCTTAAACCCATTTGTGTTTATACAAGGAAGTATTCATAGTGAGCAATAGTTTTGTTAAGTTTCCGCAGAGAATGACAACAAAAGATTAGTCGATTAGCTTTACTGTAAGTAAATTTTTTGTTTAAATTTGTACAATAGCCCGGAGTAACTAGTAAAATGATTACAAATGAAGCGGTTTTCCTAGTGTGCTATTGAGTTGTGTATCCATATATTCTAACTGACCTTGTATCGATTTTACGTAAACTGTTATCGTTTTCACATCTGGGTCAACATCAATATAGTTATTTAATACCTGTTCCTTTATTATTAGTAAAGATGTTAACTCCACTTCTGTTTTCGAGAGAACATCTAAACATTTTCAGTTAAGCTGTTAGTTGTACACTTTATGGAATATCACCACTATCATGTGTAATAATAGTCGTGGAAGGCCACGACACACCTTCCATGATCAAATTGATCGTGTACTAGCAGAAGGTGATGTCAGGAGCCTTAAGAACAGACGAGCGTGCATGACAAGAGCCATAAATGTCAAAGAAGCAAGTGAGGTGTGTAATGTGTGTGTAAGCCTGAATGGCGCTCTGTTGTTCGTGCCTACCCCGCAAGGGAACTGGCGTGAAGTTATGTATGTATGTATCATGTATAATGAAAATGATTATAACCTAACATCATAAAAGTGTAAAGTAAGGAAGCAATATGTGGATTAGGAATGAGTAGTAAGAATAATGACTAAATGAGAACAAGCATAACACGATTGATTTGACGATAGATGTCAAACGTAAACTAAATATAACAAAACGTCACAAATTTTAATACAAAATGTTTGTATGTTTTCAAAGTAATTTGTTTTCGTTCTGGGTGTACTTTTTAAAGAGTTAGACATTAAGTAGTAAATATTCTAAACAAAGAAACCAACTTATAATAATAAAATGTTATTAATTTAATAAAAGCACATGGTACGGAATTGGACAGCAACGCTAAATACGCTAAACAAAAGATGCACGCAACCGTGTTAGTATTTAGTTAGCAACATGTTGCTAGGCTGCTTGCAAAACAGTGAAAACGAGTCGACTAATAATACCTAAACTGTTTAAGATTTACTCGTTAATAAGAAACTGTTTTACGTTCATCTCAAGAATCGATAAAAATGATTGTTTAGCCGTAAGTGATTGGCTCATTTCATAAAACATTTAGTCAACTGTAATAGTAGTTTATTGGAAATAGGAAATGACGTCCAACCAGTAAGTCAAGAGTTTAGGCGCATAGCTAAACAACAACCCTTTTTTTATTCATAGTTATATGAGGTTTAACGCCTCTTCCATGACACAGCAGACAAACTGCAAGAAAGTCGCTTACGCTGGTTCGGCCGCGTCTTACGGTGACCGGCTCATTATGTGGAAAACAAACATCTTGCCATGCCACCTCCTCCAGGTCCCGATAGAAGGGGAAAGTCCAAGAAATGCTGGTTTGACGTTGTGAAAAATCGACATGCGAACCAATTGTCTCAATACAAGGTATGCCCAAGACCGCGCGAAGTGGAGAAGAAAATGTAGAAAAGCAGACCGGCGTCGAAGCGAACGCTCCGAACACAGCCAGGATTTAATGCTTGGATGATGATGGATCTATTATGAATAAGGGGGAAAATCTACAACCGTGAACAATCAGTAGGTAAAATAATCCTTCGCCCAACACTTGAAATTACATTCAAAATTTCCTATTGGCTTTTCCACAGGTATGATGCGACTTTTATTTGTCCGATATATTTAGGTCGACGAACCTTGCACTTGTCACGTCCTAAATAAAGTTAAAACAATAGTGATTAAATCAAAGTAAAATAAAAATATTGGCGAAGCTATAATTTGCCGCATAATCTGGAAATCTGTTGATATCGTGCTGCTGTATCAAGATACGTCTTTTTACTACTTAAATTACTTCTTACCTTGGCAATAAGTTTTCCGTCATCTCCAATGAGGAACTCTTCCAAGCCGAAGACAAGAGGCGACGAGTTGCCAAGATGGAAGATCCTAGAGGAAGTTCCGCGGGTGACTCTGAATTCAATTGTCTTCGCCATGAGTACATTTGTAATCATATACACTGATCTTTTGCCTTTCAGATCTGAAAGAAACAGTTTCTAATTAATAAAGGAAAATAAATTGCATAACACATTTATATATAAAAAAGAAGAGATATAGCAATATAAAAAAAAAAATTACAGCTAGACGTGTTGCTGGGCAATTTCTAGTTGCTTATTTTCCTTAAAAAAAGCAATAACACATTGTGAATCGTTGTCAGTGGCGGATATAGAAAAAACTCAAGGAGGGGGCGCTAAAGATATCTTGAGCTACCTTTACTTTTATGTAATAAAAAAATAATCAAGCTACATGCAAGGGGGCGCACCCCCCATATGTATCCACAGCTGATCGATGTACATAGAGTAGGCAGTCGACTTAACTTTTAAGTATTACCTTCCAAAAATGTTAACGGAACTTAGAGTGAATAAAAACATTTGAATTTGGACTTAAGAAATAGCTTAGGTGAAATTTTAGATAACCTCTTCCCTTCAGCTACTTGCGTACAAGGACCATGTGGTCCCTACTGTTATGTACAGGATTTTGGGGGTCCATATTGTGAATGGTAAATCACGCTATTTTATCCATTTTCTTTGAACATTGCTATGTGCAATTGTTGTAGACCCATACATAATTCCAGATACTGTGGTAAATGGACACACATGCCTTAATACATGCTTTCCATCAGAATAAGAGCCCAAGTCATTGAAGTTTCTTCTCACATAAATACCAGTGATGTAATAGAAAATATAATTATTTGAAGGCAATTTTATCCCATAAAGTAAAGAATAACTAAATATACTTACTTGAATAATTTTATACGTGTATCATTAAATTCATTATTACTTCATTAAAATATATATATATATGTATATATATATATATATATATATATATATATATATATATATATATATATATATATATATACAGTTCTGTCTGTCCGTAAAAAGGTGAATTTAATGGGTCATGAGAAATTACCAAAATAACATTTAATTTATAAGATAGCAATGTAAATATAATACGAATGAAAGCAATTGGAAGGACCTCGTTCCAGTTGAGTTATTTTTGGCACATTTTCATAAAGGATCTGGTCATGAAATTTATTTTTTTGATGTTATTAAATTGCTGATGTTATTTAAACAGTGGCATAAATTTATATAAAATTAATAAATAATTATTTCCTTATAGAAGATTTCTACTAAATGACGTTTTAGTTAAAGAAGGTAATTAGACGAATAACTTGAAACGATGTAGCATAGGACTTATAAAAACTGTAAAACTTACAGTCAAGGCAATCGATATTGTACCTTCCCAAGTAACATTTTATTAATTATTAGTTCGATGCAAACTTTATGGCGGCTCGGAACATCGCACTTTCCGATGCGCAGAACGCGATGTTAGGTGTTAGAGGGACGAGGTATATCCTCGGTCGCTCTCTCGTTTACGGGACTTCCCCGGAGCTCGACTCATCAGGGCTGCCACTTTAGCGCTTTCGAAGCTAGATATAGCGCTTTTTAGGGCAAAGCAACTCCCATTTTTTTTAAACAACTTTAAACGCGAAATCTTGCGCTTTTTATGATATGCAAATATCACCTTCTGCTAGTACACGATCAAATCGATCGTGTACTAGCAGAAGGTGATGTCAGGAGCCTTAAGAACATACGAGTGTGCATGACAAGAGCTATGAATGTCAAAAAAGCAAGTGAGGTGTGTAAGAATAAGCCTGAATGGCGCTCTGTTGTGCGTGCCTACCCCGCAAGGGAACTGGCGTGAAGTTATGTATGTATGTAAAAAATTTGTAAATAAAAAACTAATCCAAAAACAGCAAGCTTCCCTACACATGGTAAGAAAATGAACGAAAAGAAATGACTAGGCAGGTTTGTGAAAGTAAGAAGGATAGAGGAGTACAAAAAGATGGTGTTATTATCGACACGCTGACAGACGAATGTATCATCCATGTCTGAATCTATCAATGAGAAGGAATTCTGCTCAAGCAAAGACGAATAAAGCAACAGTTCTGTAGAAAATGGCTCCTCTGCAAATAAAACAGTTCTATGTGACGCCGACTTGGGGAGTCCTATGTGCAGCTATGGAGTGCGCTAGGCTGACAACGATGGAGGGAAAACATTATACAGCCTTTATATGCGTGACAGACCTATGCTGGAATCATTACTTTAATTACAGCTTTTAGGGCCAGCTTGACTGGTGAGATACCACGCTCTCCCAGAATATCGGCTTTAAACGGTTAAACCTGAGCTAATTGTGTTTCAAACGATGAGTGAGAGTTCCAACGGTCCACTTGCAGTGGCAAGTGGACCGTTGGATGAGATGTTGGATGGAGAGTGCTCCATCCTACATTCCTAATCCAATCGTCCTACTTCGGTCCCCTACCCCATCGCCATTGTAAATGCGTGCCATTTTCATATTAAAAACGTTAAAAAAATTGCTATTTTCTGACTGATATTTATGGTTGATTTATTATCTATTGTACTGTTTTCTCGTAAATATGTTGAAAAACGTATGACACTCGTGCGGTTGTTGGTTGTTACAAACTGGTTTGTAAAAGTCAACTTATCGCACTACTATCAAATAAATAACAATTATTTTCCATAAACCCTCCCGTACGTAATAAGTACCAAACAGCCGTCAGCACTTTCAACATTACTTTTCTACAAACTAAACTATAGACTGTAGGTAATATATACCTTCGAAATAATAATTCTCGATTTTATAATTACTTTAAAAGGTATAATAAAACGATTCTAGAAAAAAAAAGAAACCGACTACAAGAGTAATTAAAAAGCAAGAAATAACTATTTTCTATAACATCTTGAAGTCGATGCTAAGTAAAACATAAAAGTTAGTATACGTTTTACTACGCACCTACTTGAAGAGTTGTAGAAAATAATTGAATTGAATTGAATTCGGTTTATTTTTTTGCTAGAAAATATTAAGTTTTACACTTTTAAGTTACGTATATAATGCCCAATAAAAATGAATGTTTTATATAAACTATCCTGATGCTACTGAATCTAAAGCAAAAAGAATCATCAAAATCGGTTTAGAAACAAAATAGTTTGGTTGAACATACATAAAAAAAAAATGTTTACATGAACCTCCTCTTTTTCAAAGTCGGTAAAAATAGTAGAAATATAATTAGCCCTAATTAATCTCAATTTGACTGTACCTGGGCACGCCTTTGCTCGCAGCTAATATCGTAGCCGCCATAAAGTTTGCATCAAACTATAACTACCAACATAGACTTAAAACTACGTATAAATAAATAGGTACTTATTACACATACCTTTAATATTTTCTATGTCCAAATAAATATTGTTGACTAGTTCTTTGTTTTTGGGTACTATGGTTCTGGAGAAATTAACCATTATTACTCGCACTTTATTCTTGATGGATTCATCTTGCAAAGTGATCTGTAAAGAAAGAAACATTTCTAAAGTTTACAAAACACACCTATACAGTTATGACGTTGGGACCGCGGTTGATGATATTCGAATCGAAAGGTCACTGTTCTAGAAAGAATATCAAGTGAATCTTAAACCGATGTTAGACGGTTCATTTCTGTTGAATTTGGATGAATCGAAGTGATCCATCTATATAGATGAATTAAATTGAAGTATTTGTTTGTAATGTCAAAATAACAGCTTTTTAATAAATGCATTTGTAGGCATATATACGGTGCACATATCAAAAAAACAATTATTAATTTTTTTGTCTTTTTGGATATTTCGGCTAATCTGTAACGGCTGGACCGATTTTGACAGGACTTTCACTGGCAGATGGTGATGTTATAAGGAGTAACTAAAGCTACATTGGGATTGTCTGGAAGATATCGCTTTTTAGCGATAAGACCGCCCTTTGTATATAACTAGATATAATTTTAGTCTTTAAGTTCATGTTTGTATTGGTGTACAATAAAGTGTTATCTATCTATTTATCTATATTTTTTAGGGTTCTCCGAAAAAAAAATCCACACTGACAAAGTCGCGGGCACAGCTAGTATTAATATAAACTTAATTAATCACTGAATCTACCCAATTAAATCAATTTTGTTGATCCATCTAATTAACGCCTTGAAGAGCATCAAGTAAAGAAACGATAAAACTGAAATCACACGCTGCCCTATATCCATTTGATGCATACCTGTAATATACTGACTGATAAACTTTTCGTTTTATCGTGCATTTTCTCTCGAGAATTCATTGACAGATTGTTAGTGTTAAAATACATTCCGTATTTTAATTTAAATCCGATACGGCAATTATTATATAAATTTAGTATAATATGTTTTTATATACACTTGTCCGTGCATTGGCCTGTTTAATCAATGTCTTCTAATTTTAGTTCCGTGCGTCAATATTGCAATTTTTTTTTATTGCAGGAAATCAGCAGACAGGCAGACGGGCCACTTGATGGAAAGCGTATACCATCGCCTAAGGACATTTGCAACACCAAAGGTACTACAAATGCGCTGCTGCTCTCTTAAAGGAGACTGGAACCTGGTCACTAATGCCGGAACACAACACAAGGTTGTTATGGCGGCATACTCTAGACCAGGGGTGGTCGCCATCCAGTCGAGCAAATACCCTGCCACCTGGCTGTGGGTTGTTTAGTCGCCTCTTACGAAAGGCCGCAGGAAATTGTATTCTTTCTCCGTTCCTGAATGGATAAAAAGGATAACATAAAGAAAGGTTTGTTTCTATTCTGCGGTATTCCCTGCATTTTCGTTAGCGTAAATTTCGGACTGGTATCTTGTGACAGCTTATCATCCTTTCTCTGAATTCTAAGCAACTTTTTATATATTTTTTTATTATCAGTACTTAGTATTTTTTGACAAAATTTGTAATATCTTACATGGATGATGTACTGTTTTGTTTGTGACTAAATATTCTGCACGCGTATCTAAAAAGGTTTAGCAAACATGCGCCGCGGTGATAAACGTAAATATGCAGAGATAAGATACCGGATAAACAGTGTTTAGTGAATTAGTATAGTGTGACTATCAGATTAAAGTCCTACTTTATCTAAAATTATCAGGGTACTCCCTAGACACCGGTGTTACTTATCTTCTTAATAAATTGCCTAATGAGATCTATTGTAGGACAGAAAAACAAATATGTATGACCTTTTGATACAAAGATGAAACTTTAAGAGCATTTTGGGATTAGTCGCCTCGACAAGACAACATATGGTCAACAAATATGGATGATGTATAATCATTTAATTCATTTTTTTATTGTATCGTTTGCAACACCCGGGGCGTTGCCGGCCTTTAAGAAATTTTATAACGTCCTCCTTAAACGACCCCATATTATAGCGCTAAGAGAAAACCTCAGCGGGAAGTTGCTTCGAAATCATTTTTGTATGCGCAACAATTTTTTTTTTGTCGGATGTTTTTGGCACATTAAAACCCCACAGCTTAAAAAATGAACGCTTTCGTATTTTGCCAAAATAAGCATAGAATTTTAACTGCTCTAAAGTTGATCGGTGGAAGGGGAGCATAACGGAAAATACTTTGTATGGAAATGTTTCCATAAATACGCTTAAATTTTTCAAAACATTTTCTTGATTTTCAAGATTCAGCAGCGTGTGAAAAAATGTCTGCGACATACATAGGCAGACAAATATGTCGATTGTATACTGTTACGAGTAGCGAGACTCGAATTAAAATGCCGTTAGAATTACTATAGTCTAATAGAACTATACAAACACGTATAACACAGGTACAAATATAACCGAACACAATAGGTCCAAATGTAATGCAGAAGGTCGTAATTCAATAAAACGCGCAAAGTCCGTCACTTATTAGATTTCCGATTGTAGTACACACGTCTCGCTTCGCTGGTGGTTCTCGCTCGACTAACTCCTCCCTCAATCGGGCCATTGCTTTATACAGCACAGATGCAATATGTCCGCCCGGCCGAGTGACCGAATTTCCTAGAATCAACTTGTACTTTAAATCCGTAACACCTGGCTAATGCTTACAATACAACAATAAGCCGTATGCCAATAAGTAAACAAAAGAAGACGACGATAAAAGAATTTCAATGTTATTAGTTCAAATGCCGACGGGTAATAAATGTGCTTTGTTTCAGATATGCAGGTGGATTTTGTGTTTGTCGGGATCTGAGTTGTAACAATACTAAACGCTAAAATGGTCAAAATTTGAATATATAGACAACTGAGATGCCAATGCCAAGTTACACATCCTCCCTCCTTCAGACATTTGACCCCTAATGTTATTATTACAAATATTATGTTAGATATGTTGATTATAATGCAGGTGTAAGGAGATAGCGTTAATACACTCAAGAATAATAAGAACATCATCATAAATATGAAATTACTCGTACTATGCTGTTATCCAAGATTAGAAAAATATAAAATGGTGTGACAGTTGCAACAACAAAACCGGTCTGCCGGTTGCAGAAACTTTGCATTGCGAGATTGAACTAGCAGCTTGATCTATTATAAAAAAATCTGTAAACGATTTCTCGTAAGATATAAAGCGCAAACCCTCTTTGATAAACGTGGCGTGTATCCAGTGTCTGTCAAGCCCAGAAGCCTATACTGGGATGTCTATGGGCTGCTATTATCTATGTAGATAAATTTATACTCAGAATTATATAGTGAACTTGTTAGAATATTTGTTTCTTCACCTTCACCTTCAACCTTTAAAAATACACTATTACCATGATGAGAGTTAGGGCTTACGAAATGTTGAACTTGTTACAGAGATATTCAAATTTTTCTACATTCTACTTAAATTACATTAGCCCATAAACGTCACACTGCTGAATTCAGGCCTCTTCGTTTTAAAAGGACCAGAAAGTATGTATACACTATTTTTCCTTAGCAAATCATTTTTATAACAAAAAGATTTTTTGCAATGAATTACAGTATTTGATGATGTTTAAATGTCTTAGACGACTTTGTCACATTTAAAGTTAGATATTACAGTAGAAAATGTTTTATATTAATCATCTAATCTAAATACACAATTTAATTAAAATTTATCTTGTAAATCCTTACGGATTGGAAAATAAGAAAATACAATATCCTGCTTATAAGTAATATCATTTATCATTTAAATTCTCAATTCCGAAAAGCGATACAATAAATTATAGAATTAATTACAAATAAAAGAGCAGCCATTGAAATACAATAATTATACTGTTACTTTTTAACCGATTTCAAAAAAAGGAGAAGGTTCTCAATTCGTCGGGATCTTTTTTTTATGTATATTCACCGATTACTCCGAGATTGATGATTCGATTTACATGATTCTTGTTTAGTTTGATGCGGAATAGTTGCCATTTGGTCCCCTAAAAATTTAACATAGTTTGGCCCAGTAGTTTTCATTTTACGAACATTTTTTTGTTCCCGTTTCTTGGGACCTATATTATTTAAGGAGCGCGGCACCTTTCGTAGGTCTACCCATACATAGCTAGACACTAAAAAGTAACAAATAAAATAAAAAACTTCGTTTAAAAAAACCGACTTCAAAAACTAAAAAGTATAAAATAACTTATTTCTAAAGCTATCATTATTAATATACATTATCTAAATTCTAAAACATCTTAAAGTCGGTGGACAAAAATAATTTTAATTACAATTTCTTTATAATAAATAGTTTGCTATTTGCCACGTTATGACTATGACGTCATAACTAGCCATGAAGATGAATATGCTGCGATCGATGTGTGGACTGATGCGGAAAGACCGGGTCAGGAACTCCCACATCCGAGGCAGTCTTCATTTCCGTGACATAGCAGACAAACTGCAAGAGTGCCAATTACGCTGGTGCGGCCACGTTTTACGGATACCGGCTAATTAGTGGGGAACAAATGTCTAGCCATGCCGCTTCCGCCAGGTCGAAGGGGAAAGCTCAAGAAATGTTGGCTTGACGTTGTGAAGGAAGACATGCGTGCCAATGGTCTCAAAACAGGGCATGCTGAAGACCGCGCGAAGTGGAGTAGAAAAAGTAGGAAAGCGGACCCTGGGCGTCGGAGTGAAAGCTCCGAACGCAACCAGGATTTAACGTTCGGATGATGATGACGAGTCATAACTAGCCCTGTTCGTACAAAAACTTTCTTAAGATGTGTCTATTGATTTGGCTGTCATCTACCCTACTCTGCTGTTTCATTATTGAAATCAAGATAACTATTCTAATTTTAACGTAATTTTAGATAAGATTAACAAACTGCTTGTTACAGGAAAGGCATTGTGATTATCGGCACGTACACGCGCGTGGATCGTGCGCTTGCGCAGTTTTAATGTGAATTTGATGATTCAGATTCAAATGGCTGATTTGGGCTACAATTATTTTCATCAAACTCACGAGATTACAATGTATGAGCAAGAAATTTAAAATAATATCTACAAAACTAGTGTAGGTAATAATAAGTAAGGTACCTATATCATATGATATAAAGATATATACAAGTTGATAAAAAGATTATCTATATACTATCTTACTTATTAAAAACCATTATCATTTAATTATAGAACATTTGATTTAGTCATAAACGAAAACTTAATGTTAGTGAAAAAAATATAAAGTATTCCAGCAAGACATTTCCAATCTCATTGTAAATGAGATAGCCACTATGAACAAATAAAGACACCACACCTATGGTGGTTACCTAATTTATTCAGCCATTGACTCACAACTCTACAATAGAATGTACTTTACTGCATAATGGGATACAGCTGAAGAAGTTTAAGTAAAGAAAATAATGGGTGATTTTATTACTAAAATCAATTTCTTCCAGACATGTTAGAAAGGATTAGGATTTGCTATATAAATAGTATAGAGAAAAATCTAGCTTGTGTAATTGCTGGAACTGTTAATGGCTTTAGTAAGCAGTAGTACTTAGGCTATATCTCAAAAGGTATAAATTCCAGAAAAATATTATATTTGTGAGATCATACAGATCAACTCTTTACAAACTAGAGACAACAAATAATTTGCAAATCAGTTTAAATACCTAATTAACCTTTACTATATTATCACACACCTTACAAACACTTAACATAGTTTTCTCTGCAATAATACACAATTTGTGCTGAGATATGGTCTCAATTCTAGGGCCCTTCTGGCCCCCTGGGTATTGGTCTTGCCATTGATGTGCAGGGATCACTGTCACGTTAGATTGTTGACTGTGCAAGTTATGTCAATTACTTCAAATCTTTTATGGATATACTTATGTCTGATGCTGTCCATAAAAGAAATACTGAACATAGTTCACTTCATAGCCAGTTGACATACTTTAAATTTATGAACCAGTCATACCATGAGTCATAATAGGACACAGCTAGAATACTTACTTAGAATACTTGTCTTTAAGTATTGCAAGATAGTTAATGTTAACATCTAGATTAACATACAAAGTGTGATAATTAATTCCTTTGTTTCCTTCTCACAACCTTAGGCTTACATTATGTAGACTTCTATAGCAGCAAGCAGGAAAATGAAGAAGTGGGCCTTCTGAGAATCAATTGTACAAATAAGTTGTATTTACATACTCATGTTGTTGACTTTCCACTTTTTTGCTTGCTGCCGTGGAAGTGGGGACAAATGTAAATGAGGCGAGACAGTAATGAAACAAATGTTGACATAATATTGTTACGACTCTGGTTCCGACAAAACAAATTCACATCTGCATACCTGTAAAAACACATTTTATTACCTTTCGGCATTGTTGACTTGTAATCTTTTACGGCCTATTGTTGTATTGTGATCATTAGCTAAGTGTTCCGATTTAAAGTACAAACTGATTTTAGGAAATTCAGTCCATGCGGCCGTACGGACATATTGCATCTGTGCAGTATAAGGCAATGGCCCGATGTCGGGACGAGGCAGTCGAGCGATAACCACGAGCAAAGCAAGACGTGTGTACTACAATTGGGAAACTTTTAGTGACGGACTTTGCGCGTTTTTATAGAATTACGACCATCTGCATTGCATTTGGACTTGTTGTGTTTGGTTATATTTGTACCTGTGTTATACGTGTTTGTATAGTTCTAGTAAGCCCTATGGTAATTCTAACGGCATTTTAATTCGAGTCTCGCGACTCGTAACAATATGGTATAATGCAAATATATTCGTCACATTAATAATAGTAGTGCATAAATACATCATAAAATAGGCATATTTAAATCAATGAGCTGGCCTTGACACTAATTGGATTACTAGTGGATAATGTATGAGACTATTGCTGTGTCAATTATATTTATTTATGATGTCCATTATACAATTAACCAGCTACAAATATTTTGCATGAAAGTATTGAAACATTGAAATTATCAGAGTATAGAGTGCCACCACTGACCTCTAGTAGTATAAAACATTTTGGAAAAGAGTATCTTGAAATCTAATTCATGTAAATAATGAGACAATAAATAAGTATATATTTAATCATACATTAAAATATTTCACTAATATATATGTGCAAAATTAGTGTATTGGATTACAGGGGATAGTTTACTCCAGCTACAGGAAGACCTTAGCAGGATATACTTGCAAGTTCCTAAATCAAATCATCTCTCATAGTACATAGAATAGAATAGAAAACACTTTATTGTTCACCAAAATAAACATTAACATAAATAATTACAATAATTTAACGGCAAAACAAAAGGCGGCCTTATCACTTAAAGCGATCTCTTCCAAGCAACCTGACTGAGAGGATACTTTTAACAACTTATGCCTAGGTATAATTAATTTAAAAATAAGTAAAATAAAAAAGGAAGAACAATACAATATGGACAGTAAACAGCTAAGTTAAGAAAGATGAATAAAAAAATATATATTTTATTATAAACTAAGGTAATGGTTATTGACAGATTTTTGAAATATGTCAAGTGATTTAGCTTTTCTGACATCTACGGTTAAAGAGTTCCAAAGGCAGACAGCCTGCACAGCGAAGGATTTGGAGTAAAATGTTGAATGTGCAGGTGCCTTTAACAGGAGGTTATTAGAGGAGCGCAAATCGAAGGTGTGTGATGTATGAAGGAAGTTGAAACATTCCTTAAGGTAAGGAGGAATATAGGGTATAAATAGTGTATGATATAATAAATGTAGAAGATGAGCATTCCGGTGAAGTGAGACTGGCAGCCACTTGAGTTTTTTTCGATATTCAGAAATGTGGTTGGTAATACAAACATTTTGAAGACGCTCAAGTTTGATGAGTTGCTCTTGGGTGATATTAAGATAACAGGCACCCGCATAGTCAAGGATAGGTATTACCTATTTCGCTTGTTCAAGCAATTATACTTATTTGCTTGAACAAGCGAAATCTTAGTGGCGGTTGGAAGGAATTTTTTTAGTCTTCCGAGTGAGGCCTAGGATGCAAAGATCTTGCGACTTGACTTAACTCGGTCATGTGGGGTCGCCAACACAGTTCCTTGTCAATGATTACGCCGAGATTCTTGACTTGGTCACTAATGGGAATATACGAATTATGTAATTATGAAACATTATATCAGGGAGTAATTCAAAATCTATTTGGGACATTGTTCGAGAGCTACGATAATAATAGCCTGAGTCTTACCAGGATTAACGCTAAGTCCGTGAGAAGTAAGAATAATGTTATTATGTACTGTTGTGTTATTGTGTACTTAAAAAACCTATATGTTAATTGACTACAATTGGAAAATTTTGAAAATCAAAGAAACATGAATATTTTTGTATAACTATACTATTTCCATTTCTTTATTTTCTCGATGACAGTTCTAATTTGATAGTTATAGTATTGTGACCAAATAAGTAATGATATCGATCGCATATATTTATTAAGTTTTGAACAAAGACAAATACAACAAAAATATTCAAAGATATTTTTCAAGCTGAGAACACTCAATGGCCCAACGCCATTTTGTGTTTGTTTTAATCTGTCACTCGCAACAAGACGGTCGTGCTATATAGTCACTACATTTCTGTTCGCTGAGTTTTTCACATTATCCATTGTGTATTTTGTGTCATTGCCAGTACAATGCTATAGAACCAATATGGACACAAATCAAAGGACACACCCTCGAAACAATACCCATCCCCCTTTTACGGCAAACAAGATGTTAGATTTATTAAAAAATGCATGTGCGAAGTAACTGCTTACACTGGGAAAAAATTGTGAGAATAACCCAAAATATTATAGCGTCGGATTGGGAAATTCATGTGGTATTCGATAATATAGAAGTACAGGAACTTATAATAAATGTTGGGGAGAGCTCATCAAGTGACAGTGAGATTCATCAGATTTTGATTAAAATAAATAAATAAAGAATCAACATAATATAATTACATCTTGTAATGAAATGTAATATTAGTTAATATATTTGTACAAAATTATCCAGCAATAGTATTTAGTTTCTTACACTATAAAAAAACATCGGGTCTGTTATCGTGTTACGTTTATCGATAGCTCCATCCCTATCAGTTTCTTCGACTCTTCTATGACCTTGTACGTGCGTAAGAGTCATATTTTTATTAAATAATGTATACATAATGTAAAAAAGACGCTCGTTCAGGTTTCCACAGGAGCTGTCATCGAGAAAATAAAGAAATGGAAATAGTATAAGTTTTATTAAACTATATATAGGTATATTAAAATGCCATTCAATAATTGCTGCATTTACAGTCTTATACATATTGAGTTACAAGTAAGATTCAGAAGCCTACAATCTTAATCTAACTCAATTTAAATAATACTGAAGTGTTTGAAAATGATCTATTTCAATTAATTTTGCAATAAGTATGTTGTTTTACATTAATTTATTACAACTTCTATACATGATTCTGAAGAAATATGTAAAACTTATAAATTTCATAATTGTACTTGGATTATTTTCTAAATAAACATAAAGCCTATAAATTGTTAAGATTGGGGATACTAAATCTGAAATAGAGGCTGAAGAGTTGTCACCTATGCCTAGGAAGGCTGCGACTCAGCAATCCGGTGCACAAATTTTAAGTAATGGATAGGCGTAGTGGGTAAGGGGGAAGGTATACTTACCCTTTCTGCAACTCCTAGGGTCCAGAGTTCTTGAAATATTTATTTTTGGTAAACATAATTTCACCTATTTTTTCACTACATTATTATGATGGGTGATGAAAGGTAGGGACCCATGACTAGAACAGTGATTTAGGTTAGAATAGCTTCAGACCAAAGCGCACTAGCCGAGTGAGCGAAATGAGCTTGCTGCGGCAGCGGTCGGCAAGTGCCAGAACCAATTATAACCATTAACTATTTATTTTATACATATGAATAGTCAGTTCGGTTATCATTAGACCAAAGCACATATAAAATAAATAGTAAATGGCTGCCAGAAGCGACTCGTAACCATTTAATATTTATTTTATACACACTATTTATAATTTTGTCCTTATTGGCCGCTATTAAATATTTTCATGGTTACTCTTGTAAGGTATGTGATGTGGTCTGTTGAGCTTTTTCTTCAATTTTCTGACGATATACATTGTTTTTTGGTTCTTTTTCTGTTGATTACTGGCTTTGTTTTGACTTTAAAAGGATTACTCATCTTTGTAAGTGCAATATTAGTTAAAAACTTAAGTGCGGTTATGTTTATTAAAAAAACTGAAGATCTCTAGACCATAGGGGTTATAGAAGGGGTAAGTATGCTTCCCCTTGCCCATTCCACCATCCCGCTACTTAAAATTCCTGCACTGGATAGCTATAGATTTACCCTAGAAAATGTATCGAATAGGTAGTAATAGATACTAAGAAGGACTTACTTTTACGCTTTCATGTGGAAATTTAAAGTCTGCATCTTGGAAGTTTGTTTCCTCCAACCATTTCACGTAGTCCGGATTTGATTTCTCCTTATTTACATTTTTGCTCAACACACCGAGTGGCGTAAACATTTTACCATTAGTTTCTTTCTCATTTTGAACAAACAACGATGTAACTTTATACAAATCGGCTTCTGTTATGTGCGGGATGCAAACCAACTGGCTGCTGCCAATTTCGATCTCAATTTCGTCCCTGATAAACGGCCATGCATCTTCTAGCTTAAGTGACTTCAAATTTTCAAGACTGACATCCTTCCTTATTTCATGAGAATACAATGATTTAACGACTACTTTCAATTTTTTAGGCATGGTAAAATATTTAATAATTCTTCGCTATACGTTTAAACTACAGAATTGTCAGATAACCACTGCAGGCGAGGGAGAAGCGGGGCGGTGTTAAATTTGCTCAGGGCAGTGTTGCCAACTTACAAAAAATGAAATAACTAGGTTTAATTCTGAAACATTGGAATTTTTGTTATGTACTACATAGGGAAACTACATAATATGTAGTTTCCCTAGTATCCTTAGTTGTCGCCGAAATTACATAAATGTAATAAAAAGGTAATTTAAACAAATTTTTTTAAACGCAATTCTAATGTTGAATGGAAAGTAAATATATATTTACAAATAATTATTTAAATAAGTACAGTGAAGGTAGGGTAGGAAACTTAACTTATATTGTATTCTATAATTCGACTATAAGTAGGAAAAATTTAAAAATCTTAAGTAAATCATCCGATATTTTTTTCCTAAAATGGTTAGCAGTCACTACATGTTGGATGCTGGATGGAGCTGGAGCCTACAACGAAGTTTCAGCAAATATTTTTTTATAACAACAGAGGTAAGCAATATTATCAAGACGTTCAGTATACTAACTGGATTTAGTTCTTCAATTTCCCTCCTAATTGTAACTTATAAAATTGCAAACTGTGAGATTGATTTTTAAATTCACTCAATCTAATGACAAAATCACTAAGAAGGCAACACCGGCTCAAGCTCCTGCAATTATAGACAAGGATAGAGTTTAAAATCAATAAAATAAAACAAAGAGTCAAGATTTTAATGGCACCTGTCTGCAATACTCACAGTAGAATACCTAATAAAATAAATTAAACAAAAAAAGAAGAGTCTTTTACTGGGCGACCGTTTTTCTTCTTTCTTAGTATTTTTTCCATGATAATTATGATGTGTCATCCCGGGTTTCTATCATATACCTTCTTTTGCGATAGAAAATTATTATGTTTATGCCAAATTTTAACCAGTAGTGAAGCAAATAAAGCAAGATAAATAGAAACTCAGCATCATCAGTTTTTATCTGTGCAGGAACGGAGAAAGAATACAATTTCCTGCGGCCGGGCGGCCTGTCGTAAGAGGCGACAAAACAACCCACAGCCAGGTGGTAGGGCATTTGCCCGACTGAATGGCTACCACCCCTGGTTTAAAGCATGTCGCCATAACAACCTTGAGTTGTGTTCCGGCATTAGTGACCAGAATTCCAGTCTCCCTTAAGAGAGCAGCAGCGCATTTGTAGCACATTTGGTGTTGCAAATGTCCATAGGCGATGGTAACCGCTTTCCATCAAGTCTGCCTGTCTGCTGAACTCCTGCAATAAAAAATTAAAGTCACTGACCACTCTATGAACACCGACCTTTACAAGAGCGAGGTTGTCTCGTTGAAATATTTTCTAGAAGATAACCAATTTTTCTGGAATTAGACAGAAATAAATAAAAATAAACAAATGTTCAAAAAACTTGGACAAATATCAGGAAACCGGATGACGGAATAATCACGGCATCACTGACTGTAGGGCACGTTTCTATCACGCGGGGTTCACGCGACCACATGTGGCTGTTTCGGTCGGCTGCATGCAGTCTGTTAGACATAATTATTATTATGACGTATTTTTGCCACGATTTCCAGATAACTATGACGATGTAGCTAGACGGTTAACGTGGTATCCCTGAGCTTATCTCCATTTATTCGACTGAGCCATTCTTTATTTCTGTCTCGACCTGTTTCAGAACTTATAACATGTAATAAGCATTTAAAGATTGTTATAACTCAATGGATATGCTATTCCAGAGATGTCATGTTGATAGAAACTGAGTGCGATGCTCTTGGCCCGCATAAGTGGGGTTGCAGACGCCTTATTCTCCAACGTCTTTCGTCAGTTGTTTTAGGCCAATTAGTCCGGGCAGAAAGAACAATGATTTCTTTAAAACTACAATAATAGCCTATAAAACACAAAAATAAATGGAATATACGATGGAAAATGCATTTAAATATGCTTATAAAAAAACAAGCAAAAGAAGTAAGACGTTAGAAGAAGAAGCAAACGTACGGCAAGCCCTCTAGACCGTCTGCGTATTAGGTGCCGAGGTGCCAGGTGCGAATATCATTCTACGGCCTTTGTGCCTACAATATGAAAAAAACTTTTGTTTAATTTTTAGGGTCTTGTATTCGTAGGCGTCTAACAAAAACGGAGTCTACAAAAACCTCATGATCGTCTATTTGTCTGAACATGCTATGTGTACCTAAAGGTAAAGCTATTACGCGACTGACTTGCGCCCTCTAGATCCTTGCGCCCGGGTACTTTGCACCTCTTGCACTCCCGGGAAAAGACAGCCAACAGGGGTAGGTTATGTTCGGTGCCTTAGTGCTTATTCTGCTTATGGTGCTTACTCTCAAACGTCTTTCGTTGTTCGTTTTAGAACTTTTTTGCTTATTTTTATATTTAAATACATTTTACATTGTATGTTCCATTTATTTTAGTGTTATATCTACAATATTATAAAATTCTAACATGCCATGTCTGTACAGTAAAGCTATTAAAAAAAAACCAACAGGAATACACTGTATAACGACCGCGAACACGATGCAATTTTTTTAGATCTTGTCTCTTTGTTTGGGATTCACTTATAAACTACTAAGCTGATTTTGATGCAGTTTTCACTGATCGATAGCAAATTTTATATAATAAAACATCTGATATTTTTTTAATCCCGGGTGCGGTTTGAAGTTGTTCGGGTGCATAAAAATTAGTTTGTTCCGGCACAGTTTTCACTAAAACGATACCTTACATTATTTTTTAAATGCTGCGGTACTTTGTGTCCCGGGATTCCCGCGGGAATTTCAAGTCAAGTGGTGACTATATTATTTTAGTTTAAAGAAATCGTTGTATCCTTCTTTCTTCTATCTTTAATGTTATTGACTCACTCGGGCTGATCGGACGAAAGAGGCTCTGGTTCGACGTAGTAAGGGTTGATATTCATACTAATGGCCTTAAAGTGTAGTGTACTGAATATTGTGCGATGTAGAGTTGAAAAAAGCAGCCACAGGATGTGAAACGAACACCCAGTAGGATGATGATGATACGCCCATTAGTATTTACAATATGATTAGGAAACTTTCAGCGGGGCAGTGACAAGAAGTACCTTAACCGTTGCAGCTATACGAAAATAGTCTTATGAGAATACCCATAATTTTTCGTGAAATTTTGATCTCCATTCAGATTTAAAAAAATTACAATTAGCAAGAAAATGTCTATTTCACACATTTTTTTTATGTCAAGCCATCCCGTTTCTGATACTGATTAAAAACTTCTATCAAACCAACCATCATTGGAATACAAAAGGAGTCAGAAATCTTTTCCCACACATCTTTTAAGAAGTCCAACTTAACGTTTTTATATAGCAAATAATTTTGTTGACTGAATAAAAAGATAAAGACTATGTTTTAACGGTTTTAAGCGCGGTATGTTATTTGATTTTTATTCAGCCATTTTGACCACTTTTCAGTAGTCGTAATAAATCCGGTAAAACGGAATTAAGAAAAATGGGTACTATTGGCCGAATCAGCGCCAGTAGCGTTGGAGCCAAATCGCCAAAAATAGAATAGAATAGAATATGTGTACTAGTCGCGAAAACTTAGAAAATACTAAAAAGATAAAATTGAAAAAAAAATCACACAGAGCATTTACGACCCAACAAATTATCAAAATTGGTTTTTATGTCGAAACTAGAGTGTGCCCTGATACTACGCCGCTTAAAACCCTAGGTTTATTTTACTTATATAAAACCTTAATTGGCACGAAATATTAGCATTCTGGGCCTTTTGAAGGTTTTGGTGGACAACAGAACAGAACTTAGGTTGCCGATACAGAAAAAAATCTGAAATATTAAAATAATTATGGTCACAATAGTTAAAAATATCATAAGGGGTGTCGATTTTCAAAGTATTAATATATTTTTTTCCGATTAAAAAAAAAGGAGATTCATGTCAGTCATGAGCAGGGCCACCCTCTGGTGCCCGCTTATCTTTTAATTTTGAGACAGTATGTATGTAGGATGCCCAAAGGATACTTTTTATCTTCGAAAATGGAATAGATTTTTTCGCGGGACGGAGCGAAATTTTCCGGAATTGAATAGCACCTAGATGAGCATGTAACGCACCTACGGGAATGCTTCCTGTCACAAAATAAATTACGGTTAAAACTAGAAATTGACCCGCATCTCAAATCTTAGGTAACAAAAAAAGCTTTTTTTTTTAATAATTGGTATATATTTTCATAAGCTTGAAGATGTAATTTATTACTATTATTATTTTAAGATTGTTCGATCTAAACAAATAATTAGTCAGATTCAACATAAAACAAAACAAAATATTATTCGTGCAGTTAGCAGAATTATGATAAATGAAATATTCAGTTATTTATTATTACTTAGTTACTCACTAAGTATTAACTGTACAATATTTGATTTTGTACATGGTTTTTCTTATCATTGAATGAGCGTCAAAGATCAGTATCGATAGTTCAATTGCTTTTTATTTTATATTTTAAATCTGCAAAAAAAACAAGTCTTCCAAATTTATATGGGTATGTATCATGCAGCACAGACTCGAAAAAGATGTTTGTTTATTTAAATGTTGTTATATGAAAACATTTTCGTTGTATTTTATTGCAGGAGATCAGCAGACAGGCAGATGGCCCACTTGATGGAAAGCGGTTACCATCGCCTATGGACCTTTGCAACACCAAAGTTGCTACAAATGCGCTGCTGCTCTCTTAAGGGAGACTGGAACCTGGTCACTAATGCCGGAACACAACTCAAGGTGGTTATGGCGACATACTTTAGACCAGGGGTGGTAGCCATCCAGTCGGGCAAATGCCCTATCACCTGGCAAAACGTTGTAACCTTTTTAACAGATCTTTCTTGAGATTATTGAAA
Source organism: Dendrolimus kikuchii (assembly GCA_019925095.2). NCBI lineage: Eukaryota > Metazoa > Arthropoda > Insecta > Lepidoptera > Lasiocampidae > Dendrolimus > Dendrolimus kikuchii. Next base: position 12,328,820 of record CM034408.1, read on the forward strand.
AAATATATTAAGATCTTAAATGAATAGATTCTTCATATAAGTTTACAACTTGAAATTGAAAAATATAATTTTATTCATGTAGTCCTTCGAGCCGGATAAACAAGCGAACTAGGTTTACAATCGCTAGTAAAATCTGATTAACATAATTAAAATTAATAAATCCACCATTTTCAATTATAAAGCACAAATTCGAGCCTTCATACAATTAAACAAACTTATTCAAAGACAGACACACATTGTATGTACATTCTTAAACTAAGCAGGTTATGCTTTTGAGTAATATACAAGGTTCAACTCTGTACGTGTTCCAGACCATAGAAAATTACCGAGATTGTTTATGAAATTTGCCCTGCTGAAAAACAACCCTAGACCACTGTTTTATCGTAGTAAAATCGGCGGACCAACACAAATTTATGACCAATCCCTTTTTTTATGAGATTTTATAACCATATGTTATATTGAAACAAGGATTTTCGATTGATCGATGGATTGTTTAAAATCTGGATAGATAACCATTTTAGGATTACGATCGAATACTGAAAGCCGCCTATAGACCACCAACCCAGAAAGGTTAAAAAAAAAAACTATATAAGTAGGTCCCATGTAAAGCCAAGGAAAAAGTATGTTCTTAAAAAAGAAAGTGTCTTAATGAAATTAATTTTACTGCAATTGTACTTGTTTTTACAATTTTTTTTGGTATTTGGCTCTAATGCCATTTGCAGATTGTTGTTAGTTATTACATTTATTTTTTTAATAATTGCAGTTTAGGAATGTTCAATGTTATCATAATAAAGGAGATAGGATTGGTGCAAGAGATTACTTAAACTTAATCATCATCGATCTACAGCTATGATAAATATGTCGCTGTTCTTTATCACTTTAAATTAATAATATACTTAACTTACAAAGAAAAATAGCAGTACTATAGGATAGCTGGTTCCTTTATTATTTGGAAGTATTACATTTTTCACTTTAAATGATGTTAAGTGGTGTACGTATATAATTAATATCAATGATACATTTTTTTATAGACACATTTTAATGCTTGTAGCGTATGGACTGAACGTTAGGTATCACTTATTGATGCCAAAGACCACTAATTATGAGACAGTTATAGGAAAATAATAAAAGTTGCACAAATTGATTTTTATACTTAATTAAAGCTATATTTAACAGTTATTAGTGCAATTTTTATTTAAATTTACAATTACGTGTTCTTGTAATTATTTATTTTGCTAAGCAAGTGTTATCTATCTAAAACACTATAATATGTACACACCATGAAGCCATTGAAGATCCATCTAAACCTTTACTTCAGTGCATTCTAACTAGCGATGGTCGATTGTTACTAAAAACAATTGAACTATTCGGTTGTGCCGATTATTCGATTATAATCGAGAAACATTCGGTGTGTTTCGATGGTTCGTCAATTGTTATTGATGTGTTACTAGTTTGTGTGTTGCGGCTCAAAATAATTGTCAATTTGCCTGTGCTCGATTGTTTATGATTACTAATCCGCACCGGAGTCAGAAAGTCAGGCAGGATATCTTTAGAATATGTTGAATTGACTGAGACTGAGAGCTACTAAAACAATCGAATTATCAATCAACGTCAGCCGCGGATAATCCCGCTTCGTTCAGCCCGCGCTTGCGGTGCGGTGTAACTACTACCTATCGCGCTGTGCACAGGCGCACATATATTCGATATTTAATTTACATTCGATTGTTACTTGGCGACGACGAATGGATCGACAATCGAATACGCGGTTGCACAATTGTCGATTCATTCGATTTTTTTAAAGAAACAACCGCACATCTCTAATTCTAATCAATATTATAACATTTTGTAAAACACCATAAGCAAGTCTAAGGCTTGATATACATTTGCATTAGTTAAGTAGTTAACTTGCAATACTGATGAGTTAAGTCCTTATCATTATTTGGACATACATTTTCTAGTTAATAAGTTACTGTGGCCATTCCATCCTATTTGAAATAGACTTACATGAAATGACTGTAAATAATTTACAATATGTGTATGTAATAAATAATAAAGAATTTTCTATCTTTAATTAGTTATACAATTAATGCAAATGTTAATCAAGCTTAATATGTTGTTACAACACTTCTGAACAATAGCAATAGTAGTTAAAGAGTAAGGTCAAACCTAGTAAGTAAAAATTACCTCTACATTTATACAAAGCATATTAACATGTTGATGGACAGTAATAAGCTGACGAAAATGATACAACAGTATACCTGTTAAGTTTTATCTTTATTTTAAAAGTTGTTTTATTTTCCACTACACAAACTATTGTCATCAAAAGGCATGTATAAGCTAAACGTAAGGCATATAATTATAGCCTATATACATAAACTGTGACAGAATATCTCATTATGTAAGTGGCTTAATCTGTTCTGTCATATCCCATAAAACTATAATTATGCACTACACCTATAGGCAATGTATGAAATAATTCCATCAACATGTTAAATTATATGAAACAAAGAATAAAGATTTGATATTATTTTTGTAAAGGTAACAGTGTAATAAACTTAAACTATTCATTTTTTATGTACATTTGGTGTTGTTGATTGGAAAACAGATGAAGCAGACATTAAGTTCTCAATATATTGCCCTAAGACTTGATTCTCTGAGCGTAATTTTAAGTTTTCTTCTTTGACCGAGTCCACCCTCTGTGAGAGATCTGAAATAATGTAAAATGTAATAATTACATTTGTTTCTTCTCAAATATACACAAAAACACACAATTACAATATTATAGAGGTATAGAACTTTAAGTTGGCATTACTGTTCAAGATGGCGACCGATTTAACAGCTGTCAAGTGATTTATTCTCAGTTTGGTTTGGCAATTCATCATGAATAGACTCACGCCTGAACAACGCTTGCAAATAGTGCAATTTTATTTCGAAAATAATGGTTCTGTGCGGAATACGTATCGCGCACTACGTCCATTTTATCGTCGACAAAATCGTCCATCAGAGCAGTTAATTCGATTAACCATAGAACGTTTTCGCACCACGTTTACTCTTATTGATAACTCGCATCCCCAGAGACGCCGTACGGTGCGTACAGAAGAAGCTATTGCTGCTGTAGAGCGTAGCATTGAGGAAGACCCGAATGAGTCCATCCGCCATCGAGCACAGGAATTGGATCTGTGTCCATCCACTTTATGGAAGATTTTGCGGAAGGATCTTGGTTTGCGTGCTTACAAAATCCAACTCGTGCAAGAATTGAAGCCAAACGATCATCAAGTAAGGCGTAAATTCGTGGAATGGGCCCAAAACGAGATTGTCGCTGTTCCCGATTTTCATAAGCGAATTTTGTTTAGCGATGAAGCGCACTTCTGGTTGCATGGCCACGTCAACAAACAAAACTGCCGCATTTGGAGTGAAGCTAATCCTCAAGTGTATGTCGAAACACCGTTACATCCAGAAAAACTGACTGTTTGGTGCGCTTTATGGGCTGGTGGAATCATTGGTCCGTACTTCTTCAAAAACGATGATGGCCAGAACGTTACAGTCAATGGTGATCGGTATAGAGCCATGATTATTACCTTTTTCATTCCTGAATTAAATAACCATGATGTCCAGGAGATGTGGTTTCAACAAGACGGCGCAACATGTCACACAGCTCGTGCCACAATCGATTTATTGAAAGACACGTTTGGTGACCGCCTAATTTCACGTTTTGGACCTGTGAATTGGCCTCCAAGATCTTGTGATTTAACACCGCTAGACTACTTTCTGTGGGGCTATGTAAAGTCATTGGTCTATGCGGATAAGCCACAAACGCTTGACCATTTGGAAGACAACATTCGCCGTGTTATTGCCGATATACGGCCACAAATGTTGGAAAAAGTCATCGAAAATTGGACGTTCAGATTGAACTACATCCGCGCCAGCCGTGGCAGTCATATGCCAGAAATCATATTTAAAATGTAATGCCACAAGATTATCTTTCGGATAAATAAAATTCATGTCAATCGAATAATCCATCGTTGTTTTATTGCAACTTAAAGTTCTATACCTCTATAACTTTATCAAGAAATATAGAAATGTTCTTTCAGTATATTATTGTATGACAAAATCAAACAGATAGAGACCACACTCTGTTGTAAAAGAACAAAATTGATTAGAAATCATGATATATTTTTGAACAATGGAAATATGACCACTTGTATAAAATATCAAGTGATGGAATGGTAAATTTTTAAGGAGCAGTTTGTGGTGATTATCAGTAAGATATTCAACTGCATAAGAACTGGATACTAAGAGCTCATTGTTATTTTATGCCTTGTCATTTAGGTAGAAACATAGTAAATGTATAGATATCCAATACATGCGGGGGTGGTGGAGTGGGGAGGAAGAGGGATACTTACCCGTTCTGCAACGCCTATGGTCTGGAGTTCTTGAAATATTATTTTTTTGGTATACACAACCTATAATACAAAACCCTGTGGCCAGGTGGCCTGTCATAAGAGGTGACAAAACAACCCACAGCCAGGTGGTAGGATATTTACCCGTCGGGATGGCTACCACCCCTGGTTTAGAGTATGCCACCACAACATCCTTGAGTTGTGTTCTGGCATTAGTGGCCAGGTTCCAGTATCCCTTTAGAGAGTGGCCGTACATCAGTAGCACCTTTAGTATTACACAAATGTCCATAGGCGCTGGTAACCACTTTCCATCAGGGCCGGCTGCCAGTCTGCTGAACTTATGCAATAAAAAAAACTTATTTTTTCACTAATATTGCACTTATAGGTCCAAATTTGAGCAAGGCAATCAAAGTCCTACAGAAAGCACATAGTTAACGTAAAAAAATCAAAATAACTAAAAAACAGTGTAAGTCTTCGAAAAATCGAGTTGCCCCTAAACAGAGGAATAAAATCTTACCATCCAATGTGTTCTGTAACTCCAACACCTGCGATATTAGGCGGGCTTTTTCTTCCTGTTCGTCAATACCAGAGTCAGGCTCGAAACTAGGTGGTCCATTTAGCCCAGGGCTTGATGATCCGCCTGTATAAGAGCTTGGCAATGAGTCCATTGATCGACCATGATCGAGACGATTGTTTTCCACATCATCGGTAATTATCACCTGCGGGTCGTCGTCAGCTAAGGGTATATTATCGTCATTACACTTCTGCATTATAGATGACATATATTTCGTAACCGTGTTTTTAATTTAGGCAAGAATAAAACTATGGCAGTTCAAATTAATTAATCGATTTTCCCTTTTTTACAATTTGCTTTGTTATTACAGTTGAAACATCATTCAACTTTCAACGTCAAAGTCAAGTACATCATGCTATGCTTTTTTAAAGCTTAAATTGCTACAATAGTTCATCTGTCATTTTTCGTATTTACGGCGACATTGGTAAATCAATTCTAAAGGTGTTGGCGCCAAAATTAACAATGACCAAGTCTATGGGGTTATATTTTTGCTTGCCATATGGCAAATTATATATTATAAAACATTTATAAATCTACAGCGCAGTTCTGCAGTGATCGGAGTTTGCAGGCCTCAAGAGGCATTCTCTTCGGTGTTGCAGGATGCAACAATATTTTTCAGTCAACTTACATTACGCGGCGGACTGCCATGCAGGATAATGAATGGGTTTTGTGACTGTCGCTTGATTTTTTTTTAATTTATGGCTTGGCAGATAGGCTTTCAAGCTAAGTTATTCGATTTCAAGTTTTGTTCCTTTATGGAAGCAATATCGGTCATAAAGATATCGATATTGAAATTTGATACTTTTAATAGTAAAACATCGATACTATTACAAACGATATATTACTCATAAATTATTCTCCTATCGCCCAGGATTTGTACCACTTTATTTAAACTAAATTTAAATTATATAAATCATAATTTATTCATGAAATCTTTACGATTTGTCTTCATATGCTAATAAAAAATAGGTGCTTATATACTATATACTGAATTTGAATATATTTGTTGTATAGAATAGAAAACAACCCGAACTCTGGAGCTATCATAAATGAAATATCACTTGGTAAAATGATTATTAACACAAATATTGGTAAAATAGTTCAACAGGGGATTAAAAGTGTGGGTAGAAACAGAATATCTGTAGTTTCTTTCTGCTCAAGATGCTAATGTATATTAATGTTCTTGATTTTATGTTGCATTTTTGTACAATAAAGTATATTCTATTCTATTCTAATGACTTTGTGGAAAATCCAACTTTAACAGTTGCTCGATAAAAGACTATTATCCCAACGTTTAATGTCTCCCGTATGGGGGTGGTCCAGGAAGTTCCCAAGGACTGGTCCATGGAAGAGTTCGTAGATCAGGTTGAACTTCCGAATTACTGCGGAAAAATTATTAAAGCCAGAAGGTTCAGCAGGAAGGTACGCCAGTCAGATGACTCCATAGATTGGACACCAACAACAACAGTAGTTCTTACATTTAACAGTCAGATCCTCCCTAAAAACATTTATTGTTGTTACACTTCAATCACACAATAAGAATAGACGAGAGTGCATGACAAGAGTTATGAATGTCAAAGAAGCAAGTGAGGTGTGTAAGAATAAGCCTAAATGGCGCTCTATTGTCCGTGCCTACCCCGCAAGGAAACTGGCGTGAAGTTATGTATGTATGTATGTACATTTCAATCCCAGTAACACCTTACCAATTACCGACGATACAATGTTTCATATGCTGCCGCTTCGGACACGTGAGTGATAAATGTCGTTCCAAACCCAGATGCTATAAATGCGGCCACTTACACTCTGGTAACACTTGTTCTGTTGCTCTCGAAAAATGCTTTTTGTTGTTTGTGCAAAGGGCATCATTACGCAATCGACCAGAACTGCCCTTAATTGGAAAGATAAAAACTTATTAAAAAAAGTATAACATCTCATATTCAGAGGCGGCAACCCTCTTCCCTCCTTCATTTCGATCTTACTCTGATGTTACCCGCACAATGTTTGTCCCACATAAACCTTTTCCAGCCTATTCTACTGCAACACCCTCTCGGGATCCTAACTCCTTTATCCCCTCCCAAAGTTCTCCAACAATTACTAGTTATAAACGTATAACGTACCACCTATTCCTCCCCCAAACCTCGCGCTCCTCTGGCCCCCGGTTACGACAGGGCTTCCTACCGATCAATAATCTCTCAATACGACTCTCCATCCTCACAAAATGGAGTTGCCTTAAGAGGCATTCCAAATAACGATAATAACGACAATGTTATCGATGGACCCTCACCATGCTTATAAATATTATATCAAAATTTGATGATCACCCAGCACCGTCCAACGTAGCATCCAAATTGACCCAGCTCATAAATATCATTTCCAAAATTCAAATTTATATTAAAACTTTTGGATCTGAGATATAGTGAAAATTATCTTAATTAATAAAAGGTCTTAACTTTTAATAGACCTTTGGGTTAATAAAAACTATCATGATCGTTTCGAATGTGTTAAATAATTAGTAATAAAATATTTTTCTCTTAATTTTAAAGGATTTATTGTTATTAAATTGGTGCTTAAATTTCATTTCATTTTTAATATTTTTGAAGGTAGTGGAAAAAAAATGATGTAAAAGTTTCTTGTTTAAAGTCTAGTGCTTTTGACCCAAAGGCCTACCAAAAGTTAATCTATTTTTGTCCTTTTTTTGCTTCTTCTCATTCAACAGATACAAGAAAAAAATATCATACTTGTGCAATTACTGTAAGGTAAAATTTTTAAAGTTCAGTCTTGGGCTTTCGTCATTTTATAAAAAACCTTTTTTAAGGACTGGGCGTTTACTTTAAAAAAAGCGTTGCATAACCAGGGCGTCAGGAGGAAATAGAGCTATGAATAGTATTTCCAATCGATTTTTTAACATGGGCTGTTACTGTTTTAACCACCTACTAAGTTTGTGTTTGTTTTGTACAACCGAAATCGGTTAGGAAGACATCAAGTTTGTGTTATAAAGTTATAAGTCGTAAGTCACGGAAAAGTGACTGAGCTTTCGGACGTCCTGAAGCAATCTGGAGATTGGTTACGGTCTGGTGAGCGTAATGTTCGGACGCGTCCGTCCGCCAAGGTTGACGGATTATCACCTTTAAAGGCCTGGTCAAATGCCAAGTTTGCCAAGCCATAAAGTAAAAAAAAAATTGTATGTGATTCTGAAATTTTGAAATGAAATATGAATATTTCTATCACAGATTAATAAATATTGAAATAAAATTATATTGATAGATTTTGAGTAGTAATTATGTGTTTTGTGAGAAATGTGAACTGTATAGTCAAATGCGGCCTTTTGAGTTTTCACAAGAACTCCGTTGAATGGCGTTAGTTGTAGCCTACAATACAACTTCTGCTTTGCGGACGACACCCTACTCACGGCACGCGCTGCGTCATTTGCGGAATCCGTGGACGTCGCTAACGCCGGGTTGGCGATTGTCGTAGATCGAATAGCTAGGCTGGGCTTGAGGGTCTCCCCCGCGAAAACGGAGGCCATCATGTTCCATAGGAAATTTCGCAATCCCCCCGCGGACTTGACCGTTTCGGTCCAAGGGGTGGCCATTAGAGTAGGGCCCCAGATGAAATATCTGGGGCTAGTTCTCGATGGGAAATGGCTGTTCAAAGCGCACTTTGAGCAGCTAGTTCCCAAACTCGTCAAATCCGCGGGCGCACTCTCGAGGCTGCTTCCCAACGTAGGGGGCCCGGGAGGTGCGACGCGGAAACTTTACTCTGGCATCCTGAGGAGTATGGCACTGTACGGTGCACCCGTCTGGTCCAATGCACTTCACCGCCACAACAGAACCCTGCTGCAACGGGCGCAGCAGGTTCTGGCCGTGAGGACCATACGGGGGTATCGCACAGTGTCGCGGACGGCGGCCACCCTCCTGGCAGGCGATCCGCCCTGGCATCTCCAGGCGGACGTCCTGACAGTGGTGCGCCGCACCCGGCAGGATGCCCTAGCTAGAGGCCTGACCTTCTGTCAGGTCGAAATCGAGGCGATCAGGAAGCGGGAAACCGCCTCCATGATCGCCGTCTGGTCTCAAGAGCTCGACAACCCTGCGGCCTATGGCGGCTACACGGTGGATGCAATCAGGCCACAGCTGACGGAATGGGTCAACCGCACCAGCGGCACCCTGACCTTCAGGACGACACAGATACTTACCGGACACGGATGTTTCGATAAGTATCTGTGTCGCATTGTGGGCTGCTTGCCTTCCCCGGACTGCCGCCAGTGCGGCGCGCCCGACACGGCGTTACACACGCTTGTCGAGTGCGCCGCATGGGCGCCGCAGCGTTTCGAACTTGAGACGCACGTAGGTCCAGTCGACTCGCTCTGCGACTTGGTCAAGGCCATGCTGCAGAGCAGCGACAATTGGGGGGCTGCGGTTACTTTTTGCGAGACAGTAATGTCACTCAAGGAGGCCGCAGAACGAGACAGGGAGAGAAGTCCTGCAGCGCGTGCCAATGCGTCTTCTCGAGGTCGCCGGCCTTCAGCTGGCACCCGGAGAGGCAGGTACGCGCATTACTTCCCTCCCTGAGTTAGGTTCCGTTTACCGCGGGGGGCCTTTAGCTTGCTAGGAGAGCAAAGGACCTTCTACCCCCGCACAACGAAGTGGGGTGTGTTCTCCCAGGGCACACTCCAGGCACTTTATTGCGCTGGATCGGCTGGGCGTAACTATGTTCTAAATCTCAGCCTTTCCAACACATTCAAAGCGCAGGGTCGTCAGGGAGGAGGGGGTTTTTAGTGGGTATTGGGGTTGCTCGCCCGTGCAGCAACGCTCGGAGTCTTCCACACTATTCTGTGACGTCGATCGCGGACGGAGCGCTGCCAAGAGCATACTATTGCTGCAGTGTTATCGCCCCCGACCGACGCGTGTCGTTCCCCTAGCAACGACCCAGTTTGTGTGTAAATCGGTTAAGCATTTTCCCTCGCCTCAAAACCAAAAAAAAAAAAAAATAGCCTACAATACAACTGCGCGACTATTATACGAAGACTTAAACATCAGAATTGGCTGTATGGACTAAAGATTCCTTTGCCTGCCTTTGTGGCGAATACAACTACTACTACTTTAGTTTTACAAATAAGAGTATAAAACAAAAGTATTATCATTTAGTTGAAGCCGTCTATTACACAGAATACATGTGTCTATTATAAGATGGCTTTGGCAATAAGGAAGTCGTCCAACGAAGTCTTCTCCTTTGCGAAATGGTTTATACGTAGAGGTTAGAGATAATTGTAATTTCTGTATAACAGTCATAACGGGTTGGGTGTATATATAAGCCCGGATTATTTTAATGGTGAACGTGTTTAGGAATATATTTAAGAATAACAACTAAAATTGGTTTTGAGTGGAAAAAAAACATACTCAATTAATTATTCCAGAATGTCGCGTCTATTCTACATTACCAGAAAGTGTCGAGGAAGTAACGCAACAAATTGAGGAGACTAAACCAAAAAGAGCAACTGGACGACGTGCTCCTAAAATATTAGAGTATAGACATGCATACCCTGAGTTCTTGCCAGATCCTAATCCTAAATGGAGGAACACTCTGCGTGAGAAACTTGAGCGACAAGATATGCTGAATAGAAGGAAACAAATTGACATACCTGAGTTTTATGTTGGTATGTAAATGTGGTTTATTCTTTTTAGTTTGCAGAAAAACAATACTCAAGAGTTCTCACTGTATGTGCCGCACTGTTGTCTTACATACTTGTGGAGTTATAGACTTGTGTAGCTTACAAATAAGTATTGCATAGTCATCTTTATTTCTTTTATAGTATAAAAAAAATATCTTTACACAAATATGGACTAAAATTTTGCAGAACGTGTTAATACATGTAGCTTTTTTGACTCTTAATGAGACCAGTTGTACAGATTTTTATTCTGTAAAATAAGTACATGTATATCCACAGTATATATAATATATAAATTACATGTCACATTGTTTGTCTGCGATGGACTCCTAAACTTCTTGACCGATTTTAATTAAATTTGCACACCGTGTACAGTTTGATCCGACTTGAAAGATAGGATAGCTTACATTTGCACCCAGTAGGTGGCGCTGGAAATGTGATACCCTCTAGAAATATAGGATAGGGATTTTGTCTATGTAACATTTTTACTTGTCAATTCAAATTATGCAGATAGGGTTCAATTTCAATAGGTTTTCTAGTAAAATCTTTATTTTCCAGGTTCAATATTAGCAGTAACTATATCAGATCCTCATGCGCAAGGGAAATCAAACAGATTTGTGGGCATTTGCATTGAACGCAAAGGCTGTGGCCTCAGAGCTGATTTTACTTTGAGGAATGTGGTAGACCATCAGGGTATTGAGGTAACACTTATATTTTCATCTATTTATAATAAATAGCTTTTATTTTTAATATGCCATTTCAAAGAAAGATATAACATATCCCTGCTATAGTATAGCACCTAATTTTGCTGTTCATTATGACCTCTGATTTAACTTAAACTAATATGAATAAATTATTAGGATTTGTGCATTTATGTCTTCTGAAATATTTTATCTGTGTGATGTTAACATTGCTAAAATTATTAAATTTGATCACAGTATTTATAGTCTAGCTTTTACTAGTACACAACAATGTTACAATATTTGCTATGCTTCATAATTCAGCAGATATTTATTCCATATAGCAGAGTATTTATAAATAATTATATTAGCCAATAAACAAACTGCTGCTAGGTACAGGCTTTCACATAAGGGAAGTGATTTGTCCCCCTTCACCAAGGTTGTTCAAGCTGAAATGAAAGCTTTCAGCACATAGTTGATCTTCATGTGTACAACTAGAGAGCACACTTTTTAATGACCTCAAAGACCTTAAAGGAGAATCAGCTTAAAATTAATTAAATTTATAGTAGAAAAAATATTTTGACTTGTTAGAATTTTTATATGTATTGTTCACAAATCAATTTTTACTTTATAACAAACAAAAGTGATTTCAAAACAAAAATATAAAAGGAAAACCATAACTCCAATAGTTATTTTGTTCAATGGAACAACATCCAACTAATGGCTGGTTTCTATATCTTACTATTCATTCACTTGCTGTTCCATCGGGTTGTATTTTGACAATACTTGTATGGAACTTAACCAATTGTAAAGCAAGTGAACAATCGGTAAAATATAGGAACCACCCATAGATGTGGCAGTATGATTAATTGTTTATCATATAAATTTTTAGGTAAGATATGACCTCTACGACCCGACAATACAAAAAGTCCAAGTACTACGTCTAGAAAAGCGTTTGGATGACAAGCTTTTCTACTTGAGAGATTCTTTACCTGAGTACAGCACTTTCCCATTTGACATGGACCCAGAAATACTTCCGGAAGGAGCACCAGTTCCTGTAAACCCAATACAGGTAATATACATGATATTTGATAAAGTTCTTATATAAATAACCAAAATATTTTTAATAACTTTTAATATGGATGCAGTTTGTGGATCTGAAGAGTATCAACTACTCATGAATATTTACATTTTTCAATAATCTTAAAAGAAATAGATTGTAGATAAATATCAGACCTTTATATCTTTATCACCTACCAAACTGCTTGTGCCTGAGCCTGATTATAAGTTTTTGACTGATATCAACTGAGTTTTTGTGGCAAAACAAAATGTCACATTTTACAAAATCATTAAGATATTGTGCATAAATACAAAAGTCTTGTATACAACCTACTTACTCAATCTTATCAAAATTCCTTCCAAAAAAATGATATTGATTTTATAGTATATCAAAAGAAGAAAATACCTATGGATGGTAAACAAAAAAAACTTATGAAATATGAATGATGATTTCTAGTGAGATTTTGTTATTAATAACATATTTGGTTAAAGGAGGTTATTTTATAATTTTTAAGACCTAAAACTTTACTGTTTCTTGTTAAATTGACTACAGTAATAAATAAATTAAGTGCATATAGTCTACACAACTGTCCAGCAAAATATAGAGGAGAGTTGAAGCCAACCTGATTTGAAGTAATACAATGAATGCCATGTTGTTTATGACAATGTAGGTATTTGTTAGTGAATTGAAAAACGTGATTGCAGTGGCATCTATTTTGCTAATCCATCTATTCTATAGAAACAACTTCATTTATCTGGATAAAATTTATAACTCTTAAATTTTAACTCGGGTTATAAGCCAGCACTATGTCGAGTTCATTAATATACATATGTTTTTTCATATTTTTGTACAAACTTGAATCATTTACAGATTTATTATAGTATAGATTACTTCATAGGTATATATTTACTTTTAGGTTAAACTGAAACCAAGACCATGGTTAGAGAGATGGGAACGTCAGGAGTTAAAAGGAATATCCAACATAGAGGAGTATCTAAAAGAGAAGGATAGAGTTAGGAGGGAATTAAGGAAAACTCCTTGGGAGAAGTATGATTTGATGAAGGATTACAGGTATATGATTTTTAAGGCTCCTAAACATACTTCCTTAGATTTTATTTTTGCAAAAATAAAATTGCCAATAGGGATGTGGACACATGTGTAATCCACAGTTCCAAGTTTGATGGGTTCACAGTAGAAAAACAACTATATAATATTTACAAACATAATTATCTATTTCCTTTACCATAATACATAACAAAACAGTTAGCATGACTTTTACTTACATTTTAATAAGTGGTTCACAATGTAATTCCCACAACTTAGTCATGGACTATTTATCTATTCTAATTTCTTGTTGTTCAACTTATGTCTACTTCATCATTCCGAACAGAATAATGGCTCTTTTGAGGTTTTCAAGTAGAAGTACCAATGAAAACATGTAACTGACAGTATCAGTTGAATTATATTGTATCAGTTGAATTATATTTTTTGCTTCCCTGTATTAAAAATAAAAAGAGGGTTACCCTCCGCCAAACACACTATTATTTATTGTTAAAAGAAAATGTAGACTGTTGTTGGATGCAAGCTAACACATTTTACAAAAAAATATTTTTCTTAGTAGATAAATTTTTGGATAAAATTTTAGTTCAACTGTGTCTTTAAATGATAATATCAAACATTGTCTACTGTAATATCTAACTTTAGAGGCTTAAGTTGTCTAAGACATTTAAACATTAAATAGTATAATAATTGATTGCAAAAACCCTGTTTGTAATGTACAAAAATGAACTAAGGAATAATAATGTAGATACACTCACACTAAAAACTATAAAGCTGCAACATTGATTGTGTAACACTTTTGTGTATAATATTTATTTAAAAAAAGTTTGAGTTAATCAATTTTTAGCTAGACGTGTTTCTAGGGAGTTTCTTGCCGCTTCTGCTCTTTAACAGCAATAACACGTTGCGAAGTGGTGTACATAGACTAGGAAGTAAAAATAAATTTTAAATTATACATATCGATCTTCAAAAAGTGATCTCCAGTGGAACTTATTTTGAAAAAAAAACTTGAATTGAAAAAAAAAAAAATTTTGTACACTTTCCATCAGGTGGGCTTTCTGCCTGTCTACTAAACTCACATAATACAAAAAAAACTTTGTATAGCACTAAATTTTTTTTATCCTTTTAAAATAATAATAATGTCTTTATGACTGTATATATATATATGATTTTGTTATTTTAGGAAAACCATACCAATAGAGGAACAGACAGAAATTTGGGCAGACGTGAATCATCAAATACAACAATTGCACTTAAATCGCAAGAAGTCGTCGAGAAAACGCACGTTTACATCGCCTAAAACACAACTTGCTTAATTCGTAGATAAATGTTCTATTTGTATTCTGTAGATAAATAAAAGTGAATGGTATAGAACATCGAATTATTGTTTTTGTACCTTAATTAAAACGCCATCTATGTACAGTTTAAGATATGGTTAAAGTGCCAAAAATCATTTTTATGAAGTTATTTAGATTTTTGATAGATGGCGTTATCAGTATATTATAGCAAAGCTAAAGTACCCTATAGGGGTGATCTGTAACAGGTAAACTAAGAGACCTGTTCCACCTGTTCCTGTTCCAGTAGCCTGTTCCAAAATAACAGACTGTTGTGTCGCAACAGGTTTAAAACTTTTATTTGCACAATGAAAACTATTATTTATAGAATTAAAACAAACAGTTATGCTCATAGATAACACACTACGGTTATGCCTATGATCTGAACAATAAAACATTTTTTTTATAAATAAACAATTTAGATATTGATTGTGTTAAAGTAGTGTCTGATAATTTTGAAAAATATATTAATGTAGACAACGATATAATATCAGTTTGTGATATACATAATCGACTAATCGTTGCGTACATCTCTGTTAACTGACTAGGAGTCCAAAGAAGCAAATGAGAGTTTTTGGCGGGAACTGAAAGGGGACGTTACGAAAATTACTCTAAAATGAACAATAGTTGTAGGATATTGATAGTTTTTGAGTAGTGATTATGTGTTTTTGTGAGAAATGTGAACTGTATAATCAAATGTGGCCTTTCGGGTTTTCACAAGAACTCCATTGAATGGTGTGGATTGTAGCCTACAATACACCTGCGCTTGGCTTAAAGGCATAGTTGCCAAGCCTTAAACCTAAAAAAAAAACAAAGAAGCAATGTTTCCAGGGTCTCCAGATTGGAACATTCTCAATTTTGGTCATTATTTTGTGATTAGGGGTTTGAGGAGAAGAATTTCTTGGGGTATTTTGGGGATGACACTTTTAACGCTGGAGAAATTGGAAAGGTTTTATGTCCCTAGCTTTATTAAAAATGTCGTCAATTATTCCAGTACAAATGAAATGTACATACTGGAGACTGATCTGTACGAGCTTCAACCTCATAACTGGCAAGAAATTGCACAGGACAGAAACAGGTGGCGTGTTCTAGTTTCGAAGGCCAAGACACATTTTGGGTCGCTCATCCAACGGAGTTGGTTAGTTAGGCATGAAATTGCTGTAAATGCAATAAAAGTTAAAATCAATCATGTCTCTATACAACAATTTTAATAGTTTTATAATCAAGTTATAATTTTTTTTATTTATATTATGAATTGAGAACCTCCTCCTTTTTTTGTAGCCGGTTAGTAAAATACTGAAAGTTTGTCGCATCCAATAACATGTATGGATACAAGTTTCTGAAATAGTATTGTTTGTGGGTGTTTTTGACCGATATGGGGTGATTCGTAAGTTCAATCTGGAGACCCT